>OY757022.1:45363118-45820968 GCA_963580285.1 Lucinisca nassula
AGAGTGTGTACGTATCTCTTTTCAGATCGAGTGTTAACGATACCATTTACTGAAAAAAGTCTTATAAAGTTCAAAAATTTTAATTTTAATACAAATAAACACTTCTATGGTATTTTCTTTTGAAAAAGTCGTGTACTCGTTACTTGAGGATTAATGAAAACACTGCGCTGCTTCATATGAATGATTTTCATATCCAGAGTGTTGACGAATGGATCGCTGAAATTAACTAAATCCGACGTGTTCATCCATACTACTTAACCCTTTACCACTCAGGGATTTTGTGAATTTCACTGATTTTCTCAGTGTTGCACCTGTCCCCCTGACAGCAACTTCAACTAGCCATTGTTTCATAATGGATGGTCTGTTTTACACCAAACTCGGTATGAATGTTCATTGGGCAGTAGCCTTTCAAATGCAACCTTTCATGACTTGATCATTGTTGTCATGGTAAAGAGGGGGCATCTCAAAGTTGGCAAAAAGTGTGTTTTCACATGAATTTTGGACCACATTTTAATCTTCACACAGCTGTCAAGGCAACCATTAAGGTGGTTGGCACTAACCATTTTCACTGTTTGCAGCATGTTTTATCAGCATCAATTTTCAGGCATGTTTGACCCCAGACACCCTCAGATATAAATTTTAGCGGCCGGTTGGGCCATAAACCCAAAATTTTTCGGGATGTGAGGGGGGCGTTGCCCCCCTTCAAACCCCCCAAGGAATATTTTTAGTGGGGAGGTGCGTGAAAAAACAGGCCATTTTTTTGCCCAACAAATCCTAAAGCAAACTTAACTATCCAGGGGTAGAAATGCAGATTTTATGTGCTTCTGGGGCTTAAAATGGGGGGTGGGGGTGTGTGCAGACACGTAAAAACACGTATCTGAGTGGTAAAGGGTTAACTAAAATCTGGGAACATACTGAATTTTAGTCTAAAATGCTTTAATTATATCTGAAATATTGTTTCTTGCAATAAAATGATAAAAAAACATTATTTTGGTCAGTTGGGATTTTCTTCTTTAACCCTTTTCCACTCAGGGATTTTGTGAATTTCACTGATTTTCTCAGTGTTGCACCTGACAGCAACTTCAACTAGCCATTGTTTCATAATGGATGGTCTGTTTTACACCAAACTCGGTATGAATGTTCATTGGGCAGTAGCCTTTCAAATGCAACCTTTCATGACTTGATCATTGTTGTCATGGTAAAGAGGGGGCATCTCAAAGTTGGCAAAAAGTGTGTTTTCACATGAATTTTGGACCACATTTTAATCTTCACACAGCTGTCAAGGCAACCATTAAGGTGGTTGGCACTAACCATTTTCACTGTTTGCAGCATGTTTTATCAGCATCAATTTTCAGGCATGTTTGACCCCAGACACCCTCAGATATAAATTTTAGCGGCCGGTTGGGCCATAAACCCAAAATTTTTCGGGATGTGAGGGGGGCGTTGCCCCCCTTCAAACCCCCCCCCCAGGAATATTTTTAGTGGGGAGGTGCGCGAAAAAACAGGTCAATTTTTTGCCCAACAAATCCTAAAGCAAACTTAACTATCCAGGGGTAGAAATGCAGATTTTATGTGCTTCTTGGGCTTAAAATGGGGGGGGGGGGGGTGCAGACACGTAAAAACACGTATCTGAGTGGTAAAGGGTTAACTAAAATCTGGGAACATACTGAATTTTAGTCTAAAATGCTTTAATTATATCTGAAATATTGTTTCTTGCAATAAAATGATAAAAAAACATTATTTTGGTCAGTTGGGATTTTCTTCTTTAACCCTTTTCACTCAGGGATTTTGTGAATTTCACTGATTTTCTCAGTGTTGCACCTGACAGCAACTTCAACTAGCCATTGTTTCATAATGGATGGTCTGTTTTACACCAAACTCGGTATGAATGTTCATTGGGCAGTAGCCTTTCAAATGCAACCTTTCATGACTTGATCATTGTTGTCATGGTAAAGAGGGGGCATCTCAAAGTTGGCAAAAAGTGTGTTTTCACATGAATTTTGGACCACATTTTAATCTTCACACAGCTGTCAAGGCAACCATTAAGGTGGTTGGCACTAACCATTTTCACTGTTTGCAGCATGTTTTATCAGCATCAATTTTCAGGCATGTTTGACCCCAGACACCCTCAGATATAAATTTTAGCGGCCGGTTGGGCCATAAACCCAAAATTTTTCGGGATGTGAGGGGGGCGTTGCCCCCCTTCAAACCCCCCCCCCCCCCAGGAATATTTTTAGTGGGGAGGTGCGCGAAAAAACAGGTCAATTTTTTGCCCAACAAATCCTAAAGCAAACTTAACTATCCAGGGGTAGAAATGCAGATTTTATGTGCTTCTTGGGCTTAAAATGGGGGGGGGGGGGTGCAGACACGTAAAAATACGTATCTGAGTGGTAAAGTGTTAAAGCTTGCATAAATTTCTTTTTGCTGACAAAACATTGTAATTTTGCCCGTACTCTGCGACAATAGCTATGTCAAGATTGTGCGTAAAATATATGTTTTACACAGAAATACTTACCGAAGCGAGAGTTCCTTTCAAGATGGCGACCGCCTTAGTGTAAAATTGTGACGTCATCGTGACGTAGGTTTCCCCCCTTGATATAGCAGGAGTCCATTTCAAAATTTAGGCGTGTCAGGTTGTGTTTTCTTCAAAATTTGTTAGGAAATTGGCTTGACTTTTGCAAATAGTGTAGGCCCTGATCAGACGCCGCGTTCTGCGGCGTCTGATCTGGGCCTGCACTGTTTGCCAGGGTACCCGTTTTGGGGTTCCTGGTAATGTAAGGGCTGGGCAGGTTGATCTACCTGATTTTACTGTAAAATCTTGCACTTGCGAAGGAGTGTTTCATTCTCATGCACTGAAAGGGTGTTCTATGTTTGTTTTGAATTTAACGTTCAAATCCCACTGAGTATTGATGGGTCCGAGCACTAGGCAAATGACATCTTATTAAGCAACGCCGTATTATCGCCAACGTAACGTTCTGACGTTTCATCGACGTTGCAAAGTCAAATTCAGTGCATCGCTTTGATGTTTGTTTGATGTAGGCACGACGTTGTTGACACGTTACATGTCGGTTGACGTGGAACTGTAATTTACATTTACGCTCGCTAAGTGTTGGTACGCTAAGAGAGAGAGAGAGAGAGAGAGAGAGAGAGAGAGAGAGAGAGAGCAACATGTAGGCCATGGCACACTCAGAGAGAGAGAGAAGAGCAGTTAATTGAAACATAAGACTTGGGATTTGCCATCATGAAAAACACGCCTATGCGATTTTGAACCCCTCAAACCCCACTTTTATATAGCAAAACTGGGGTTTACAGGGGTAAACATTATTTTTCTTATTCCTGTTTGTGGGTACTCGATAGAACCGCCTCAAAACATAGATTGTTGGTACTCGATAGAACCGCCTGTACTTAATGCACAAAATGATTAAATGTTAAAAAAAAACAAAAACGGACAAATAAATAAAAATCTTTATCGCGTAGGGGCGGTTCTATCGAGTCCCCGCAATCTATGTTTCGAGCAGAAATAAAAAAAAAATATCACAATTTTTCATCTTAAACTTTCCATTTTTTCCCCAAAAAAATTGATAATACATTTGTATAGGCATTTTTCGTAATGCGAAATTTCACACCTGGTAGCATATCGGTGTTTGTCCCATTATCTTACATTAGAATTCGTCAAAAGTTATATTTTACGCTGTAATTAACACTTTATCTGTCCCACTGCCTTGAAGCATATACGACGTTGACGGCCAGGGCTTTTCCCGTTCTATTTTTAGAAGCGGAAGTGCGTCACGAAAAAAAATCCTATAAGGGTCGTCGTCTTTCCATGGGAAACATTTGTGGAAGACTGCAAGCTTCTGCGATGAAAACTGTGTCTGCTATCGTGTTCACAAGGTTCCGGACGGACACACACACTAACACACACACACAAACACACACATGGACGCAAGGTACCGATGCTATATCCCCGTCACAACGTTGTTGCGAGGGGATAAAATAGGGTTGTCAGAAGACAACGTACCTCGCCTATGGTGTCCTAAGTTGAGTGAAGGCAAGTGAAATTTTCATAACACACTATTTGACCCAAAATGTCGATTTCTCTTCAAAAGAGCCCAACAGATTACAACAATTAAAAGACAACCAGAAAGTGTCCCTATGAATCACTAAACAGGAAATCTCATTTTAGTGCTTCTGTTTCACAAAACAATAAAATTTCAGTTTGCTGTTGTTGCCCCTAAAAAAGAGCTAAAAAGACGGCGAACTAATCAGAATGAATTAAATATCATTTTAAAACACATTTTTTTTCAGTTTTTGACAAAAAATCATCAAACGTGCAAGTGATAATAGCAGTAAATATGCTTAAATAAAAGAAAAGAAAGAAAGAAATAATCATCCACTGTGACTTGAACTCACGCCCCCCTTGCGGTGCAAAATTGAACTTTTTGAACTTAGTCCAGTAGTTTATCCACTGCGCCACGAGATTCGTCAATATGAGTCATTGAATTCAAGCAATATAGAGCATATCTACGAATATATTTGATAATTTGTTTTCTGTTTGTTTGATTCGAGGTTTAACGTCCCCGTCAACACTGTATAGGTTCATTGCTTTCTGTACAACCGAGGGACGCACAAGAATGCTAAAATATAAAACAGTCACATTAGTTTTTTTCATTTTCTTGCTTTAGGCATCAAGCTGGAAGCACGGATCACATTTGACTGGTACAAAAACGTGGAGCACGATTTTCCACTGCGCATCATGGACGGAGCTCAGTCGTGCTCCACGAAATGTCTCCAGTCGAATACCGTCATTATACGTTGTCCGGCGTTTCCTACCTGAACATTAACAAGAAAAGTATAACATGTTTTCTAACATGTTATAATGGGCGGTATCTTGAATGATGTGGGATTTGAAAGAAATAAGAACACTCTGTAAAGTCGCACTTATTGAATGCATCTGATGTATATGTTATGTAACGTTCAGTTTGAAGTACATTTAAGAAATGATTTTTTGCTGTTCATGAATGTATGAACGCAGTGTGTCGCGTGCAAAGTAAAGGCCCCTTCAGGGTTCATGTAAACTTTGCTAGAAATCCGCTGTCATTCATACTTTCATAAAAAGCAGAAAAAAATAAGTACATGTATATTTTTTATACATATTTGCGAAAAAATGTTTACAGGGAAAAAAAAAGAAAAACATTTACACGCTGTTTGTCACCAACGCCCGTAGAGAACCATGGTTTAGACTGACGTCACTGAAAATCATGTAACGCGATGTGTTCGTCGAAGTGTAAGGGGAAGCGGACAAGCCTTCAAAATATGTAACGGGAAGCGGCTAGCATTTTTTTTTTTACTGTTGAGTAATGACAGTACGCCGAACAAGCTGCTGTGCTAGCGTATAAGTAGAAGTAAAACAAAGATCAGGAATCGATACAAATAACTTACTCCATCCATCAAAGACACCAAAGGGAAAGAAACACAAACATGAAGCGACCAGACCATAATGGAAACCTAAACAAAGGAAGGTCATAAGGACAGTAACTGTGTAACTGTTACTTTCCCACAAAATGGCCATATGGTCATCCAAAATAAAAAGACACAAGTGATACACACAGTAAGTAACAAACAACAACATTAATAAATCGCAACAGAAGAACCGCCTTGGAACGGTCAGTGGAAAGATTTCCACTTGGGGGGGGGGGGGGGAGGGGGGGGGGTGCTTAAATCGATTTTACGTGGCCACAGTCCTCGCCCTTACTTCCGTCCCGATTTAGACAAATAATTTGTTCAGTCCGCATGAAGGCCTCCTAACTCATCAGTGCAACATCTCCGTGAACACAAATAATCAAAGAACCACAGAGGTGAGACAACGGTGAGGACTCGACAGCAAGAAACCACTGAAATGCTGGAGCAAAAGAAAACCAACAGTTAGACTCCGATGGGCCCGACCAGAGACAGAGCATCAGGCACCAACCAACATTACCTTGAATTAGATCTCTCTAATTCTCAAAAAGCCTTTACGTTGGAACCGTCATAGAATCTGAGGCCTGACCCACCGGCGTAGTGGGAAGCAAAGTTGCCAACCGTGATTGGGTTAACAACCATGCATGCAGTCTGTCGTATAACATCCATGTTGTACCCAATCTTTTTATATCGAAGAATGATTTTACGAAATTGGGTGCTGAAGTCATTGCGGTTGTATATTTTTCTGAATTTATATACTAAGTAACCATAAAATTCGGGTTCCGATAGACCTTGTTGCAGAAGAGATTTAAGTCCAATATTGAATTTTGAAATTAAATCAGAATGGCCCTGTCTAACATAAGCTGTCGCAATCTCTCCCGTTATGAAAATCAAATAACAATATCTGCTCCGAATCCGCCTGTGCCGTCGTTGTTTACCTACAGTCACTCTTACCCGCATATGCGAGTTGAGAAACCTGTAGAGTCGATAAGATTTTTATCCCTCTGAACAGTCGTAGACTTAAGGACGGCGTGAACATTTCTCTTGTACTTATATTGACCACAGTTCAGTTTGTCAGTCTTAGGTGAGTCACATCATATTGTGACGAGTGGGAAATACACAGTGCTGGTGAGCCAAACACGGCTGCACTAGATCTAGGAATATCTTAGTACTTGACTTGATAGATTTTGTAAGGTAACAGGGCGCTAAAAGCACATAGGGGCTACCCCCATCTCGCTAACTGGAAAAAATCTTAGTACAGACTGACTGAACTGGTTTTTAAGGTAACCGGGCGCTATAAGCACATAGGGGCTACCCCAATCTAAAAAAATCTTAGTACATTTGCTGAACACAATAAATATATGACATGAATTTTACAATAATGAGGTGAAAACCTTGCATCTGTCTGCACTAACATTTGCTTGCAAATGAGCAATGGACATACAAACAAATATGCAGACTGATCAATTATAAATGAAATTGTTGTAGAATGTCCGATAAAAACAGGTTCAGTCATACATCCACTGTTCAGCTACTAAACAAGGGAAGCAACCCCAGTAAGTTTTTCTTTACAAGTACAGCTTTCATAAAATGTTTTCATAATGCTCTCAAGCCCTCACAGATGAACTACGTTGTTTTTTATTGGTTTACTTTAGACTTTACACTGGAAATGTAAATATTCTGTATTATTGTAATCTAAGGAAACAGCATAGACCCTCATTAGACGCCGCGCTCTGTGGCGTCTAATCTGGACCAACACTGTTTGCCAAATCCAACACATGCATGATTCAAGCCCAGATTCCACAGCTTACCCTATTACGCAACACGCTGACCTCACTTCGAAACCATCAAATCAGTGATAGTCATGTGGACTTTAGTGCTGAAAAAGATTTTGTGCTTGGTTACATGGTCGACGGCCCCCCAGCTATTGGGTCTTGAAGAAATAGTTTAGCCTGCATGATGCTTCCACGCAGAGCTAAAATCGACTGCACACGAGTACTGATAAACTGCATAGAGGTTCTGAGCCTACATGTACCCCAAAAGAGTGGTGCGAGTCGGACCGTCTATGCATATGTAGTAGGCCAGCCTGATCAAGCTTGTTATGACAGTCGCGTCACCTGCTCAGTGAAGTTTTACCTGCTGAAGAGGTGGCGGACGGACGGACTGACAAACGGACGGAAAGACGACCAACCTATATTTTCAAAACTGTAGTAGGTCGGACTGATCGAGCTTGTTATGACAGTCGCGTCACCTGCTCAGTAAGGTTTTACCTGCTGAAGAGGTGGCGGACGGACGGACTGACAAACGGACGGACAGGCGACCAACATATATTTTCGCGTTGTGTTTCTGAGGGATGAAATGCCAGCTATCCCGTCCCAGTCTAACTTATGAGGGAAAGAATTTGCTTCACGATTTAGTTAGTCTGACATGCGGACATATGAACAGGACAGCTGTCATTGTGCTCCCAGGTTCGTTTCTCTGGATGTGGTGATACGGGGTCGGGCCTGAGGAATGAGAAAGTACTATTTCAATGTTTAATGAACATATCAATATTGAGAGAGAAAGAAGCTTTTATAAATTATTTCAGACTTTCAAACTGAAGGGATGTGAGCCTCAATCGGGCTCATGATGGTATGACAAATAATTGCGTGCCCACCTTATAAGGGAATTGTTCCACTATCGGGATCAATAGAGAGGGTTGCTTTAATACAAATAAGTTCTGAAGTTAGATCCTTTGGAAGCAAGGAATACACCAAATAAACGAAAATAGCAGACTCGGTTTTATTGGGTCTATTCATGACAAGTACTGAAATATGCAACACGGCCACCCCCTCTAGCACCGGCTTAACCAGAACTCTATATTCTAAATAATACCAAATGAACTCTATGATCCCAAAAGGACCAGAAAATACAATCTGCACTTTAATGATCATAACCTGTCTGATCAATATCTGGTCAGGCAGTAGATATATCAAGTGATTAAATCAGCAAGGTGGACAGAATAATACATCTTTTAGAGAGGTTTTAGTTTTCATGCAACAAAGAAATTCACAGAAACAAGACATTCTCATAAAAGGATATTATAAGAAAATTACACCGTATGAAACATATTTTCATACCATATCAATTAGTTATAGATATATCCTTTTTCCAGTGAAATAGAACATTTATTTTTAGAAATTCAAGGGAGGTTAATGTGCAGAAATCGTCTGACAGAAAACTGCAACTGCAATAATTGCCAAGAGGTTGGAGAGGTCATATTTCATATTAATAATGAGTAAATGTCCCACAATTTTGGAAACAACGACTCCAAAATGACCTTTACGGTGCTGACGGGGACGTTAAACCTAAAACTAAACAACAAACTGGGTTGACAATCGAACTTAGAATGTGAGTGAAAAGCTTTACTAAAGCTTTTACTTGTCAGCTATTATTATTATGTCAAAGGGAAGACACTCATATTGCAGCTATGTAGCATATTATCAGGTTGCTGTTAAATTAATGATACAGTGACATAAATTTAATATAAATATATGGGGCCAAATATATTCGAATTCAACTATCAGTGACATAGTTTTAATCAAACATTTACTAACAAAAACACTAGAAAATATGCTTACTAACTTTAATGCATACTAAACCACACCCACTAAATAACATACAGATCCACTAGGTAATTACGTCAAAAATGATTGACAGAAAAGTAGTTTTATATTGGGCACTAAAGTATATATCTCTGAGGTATATTATTCATAGTAAATACTGTTAGTATAAATTTACTTGTATACATCTATGAATAAAATTCGCCCAAGAAAAGCAATTTAAAAACAATCACTGTCCACTTGATTCTGGGTGTTTTGTTTAAAACTTAAATTGAACGTCTTTCAGTAAAATGGTCAATAATGTTCTCACCCCAAGTGACGAAGTTTGATAACTGAGAAAATGTATACATGTCTTATATATTGTTGATTGCTTGCCAACCTTGTTACCATTATGTATGTCTTATATATTGTTGATTGCTTGCCAACCTTGTTACCATTATGTATAAGTTCACTGTAAATCCTTGTATGCCACAATGATGGCTTAAGTGAATAAAGTTTCTGTCTGTCTGTCTGTCTGTCTGTAGATTGAGTTAATGGTGGCTTTAGTGAATAAAGTTTCTGTCTGTCTGTCTGTAATTTAACAGGTGTCTTTATCATGGTTTGAAGTTGTGCATAAGCTTTTTTCAGAATTCTGTAATTAATTTTTCTCACTTTTTTCACATTTTTAACTTAGGCTTTTTTCATGCATCAATTCTATGAAAGAGTATACTGTAGAGTTGGTGCACAAGACTCAAGGTAATGTCTGGATCCTGGGGGACTTTAATTATCCAAAGTTCTCTTGGGATGCTGACCATACACCCTCAGTAAAGCCTGGATGTAATTTTCCCAATTTATACGATGATTTCACCTCATTACTTGATGATTTTAGTCTGACCCAGATGGTTACTGAGCCTACAAGATATGATAACGTCTTTGACCTTTTCTTGACTTCAAACCATACTTTAGTTCAGAAAGTGGAAATTAACCCTGGTATTGCTGACCATAATGTTATGGTCGCAAGTGTAAATGTCAAACCTAAAGTAGGTCGCCAGGAACCACGATCTGTACCCTTATTGGGAGGGCTTTAGAAAATATATCACAGATATTGCCTCTGATTTTATTATTAATTATGAAAATCTCACTGTAGAAGAACTGTGGAATTCTTTTAAATTTGTTATAAATCAAGGCATTTCAAAGTTTGTTCCTATTAAAAGGTTTGGCGTGAAGAAGAGCCTCCCATGGATCACCCAAGAAATTAAACGTCTCATACGAAAACGCGACAAACTTTTTAACTTGCAGAAGAAGACAGGGAACACCAAGGACAGACATCACTTTAAACAGGTAAAGAATTTAGTACAGACTAAAATTAGAAAGTCTTACGATCACTATTTGCAAGATTTATTAGGTTTAGCTGCTCAAAATGCGGATAAAAATTCCTCTGGCTTTATACCGAAGAAACTTTACTCCCTTATAAAGAATGCAAGACAAGACTCGCAGGGAATCCAATCACTTTTTGATAAAAAAGAAAATACTTTGGTTACTGAAAACACATCTAAAGCTACCCTCTTAAATTCACAATTTCAGTCCGTTTTTTTTGCAGTTGAATCCAATTGGTTTTGGCCACTTTTGCATTGATAAAGTCCAAGAACTATTTGAAAACATTCCAAAAAGCCTTTATCCTCACATGCCCGAAATTATCATAGATGAAAAAGGAATTTTGAAATTACTGTCAAATTTGAAGGTTGATAAAGCTGCAGGTCCGGACGATATCAAACCTATTGTTTTAAAAGAACTAAGAAATGAGATAACCCCTGTGATCAAAGTTATATTTGAGAAGTCGCTTGAGACAGGCCAACTGCCAAAGGACTGGACAACAGCCAGAGTTAGTCCTCTTTTTAAAAAGGGCGACAAGTGTGATCCCGCAAACTACAGGCCAATATCTTTGACCTGTATTTTGTGCAAAGTTATGGAGCACATTGTCGCCTCAAACCTAGCCCGGCACTTGAACGAAAATAATATACTATATGGCTTACAACACGGCTTTCGCGAGAAACGTTCTTGCGAAACGCAGCTGATAGAATTAGTGGAGGAACTAGGAAAAACTCTCTGATGGTCACCAAGTCGATTTAGTTTTGCTGGATTTTAGCAAGGCTTTCGACAAGCTGAACCACTTGAAATTGCTTTTTAAACTTTCAACCCACGCGGTCCAAGGCAGAACCCTCAAATGGATCAGCTCCTTCCTAGGGGGTCGAACCCAGGTTGTAGTGCTCGAGGGGAAATGTTCATCAGAAGTACCCGTCACATCAGGCGTGCCACAGGGCTCAGTCTTGGGCCCACTTCTCTTCTTGCTCTACATAAATGACCTCCCGGAAAACATTCAATCCCAGGTCAGGTTATTTGCTGATGATACAGCAGTTTACCTCACTGTGAGAAACCAAAATGACAGCTGCATTCTCCAAAAGGATCTTGATACATTACAAGAATGGGAACGAACCTGGGACATGGAATTTAATCCAAGTAAATGTCAAGTTCTGCACATTAGCAGAGCTAGACAGCTTATCCACTCTCAGTATACCCTCCATGGCGAGATATTGGAGTCTGTAGACTGCGCATGCTACCTTGGGGTAAGTATCTCAAAAGACCTGACCTCGAATACACATATCAAGGAAATTACTACTAAGGCTAATCAAACTTTGGGATTTGTTAAAAGGAATGTAAAAACTAAAAATCAGTCAGTAAAAGAATTAGCCTACAAAACATTTTTTAGACCAAAAGTTGAATATGCCTCCACCGTGTGGGGCCCCTAACCAAGAAAAACATAGATCAGATTGAAATGGTTCAAAGGCGGGCCGCACGGTGGGTTACAAATAGATATTCCTCGTACGATAGTGTTTCTGCGATGCTGGGCAACCTCGGTTGGCGCTCCCTTGAGTATCGTCGTTGCGATTCACGTCTCGCGATGTTTCATAAAATACAGTATGGCCTTGTAGCAGTGCAAATGCCCTCATATTTTGAGCGTCCCAGGAGAATCACTCGCCACAGCCTTCAAAATCCGCTAGGTTTCCGCCAGGTATATGCTTCTGCTGATTATTACAGGTGTTCGTTCTGTCCGATGACGGTAGTTTTGTGGAACAGGCTCCCTGCAGAAATTGCTCTCCTAAATGATTTTGACTCCTTCAAGAGAGAAGTGAGCAAGATCGATTACTCAATGCCGTAGAAAGTACATTGTTTTTATCTTGCTTTTAATCTCACTCTTACTAACACTCTAACGCTATCATCTTTTTCATTCTTCACTATTACTCTTTTAACTCTCACTATAAATTTCTTACTTTTAGCCTCGCACGCATCCCTGCGCATAATACTCAGAAATGAGGGTGCCGCAGTATCGATAGATAGATAGTAGGTACCTTGTGACCGCAACTCCTCCTACAGTTTTATACCGATCCTTCTGAAATTTTACAAGTGTCTTTATCATGGTTTGAAGTTGTGCATATGCTTTTTCATAATTTTTTAATTAATTTTTTCACTTTTTGCACCTTTTTAAATTTGACTATTTTGACATGGTTCCGAATTCATAATAGGTACTTTGTGAGCGCAACTCCTCCTACAGTTTTATACCGATTTTTCTGAAAATTTACAGGTGTCTTTATCATGGTTTTGAAGCTGTGCATATGCTTTTTAAAAAATTCTTTAATCTTTTTATTCACTTTTTTCACATTTTTAACTTAGACTTATTTCATGTATCAATTCTATGAGTGAGTATAATGTAGTCGGTACCTTGTGAGCGCAACTCCTCCTACAGTTTAATACCAATCCTTCCAAAACTTAAAAGTTGCTTGAATTATGGTCTGAAGATATGCATGTGCTTTTTTTACAGAATCTTAAAATAATTCTTTTCACTTTCGCACATTTTTAACTTAGGGTTTTTTTCGCATCTATAATATGAAACTGGGTTTTTTTCGCATCTATAATATGAAACTGTATATGTAGGAGGTACATTGTGAGTGCGTATACGTAAGTGATTTAACCAGTACTTTGCACATTCTTTCGCCAGAAACTGACAACTGCCCTTCTTGAATCAGCTGAAGAGAGAGAGAATGACCGTAGAAAAAAATTCATGAACATTCACTCTTTAGGAAGGAATGTTGCCAAACCCGGTAGGTATCGAAGTAGAAGTAAACCAAAGATCAGGAATCGATACAATTAACTTACTCCACCCATCAAAGACGCCAAAGGGAAATGAACACAAACATGAAGCGACAAGACCATAATGGAAACCTAAACAAAGGATGGCCAAAAGGACAGTTACTTTCCCACAAAATGGCCAAATGGCCATCCAAAATAAAAAGACACAAGTTATACACACAGTGAGTAGTAACAAACAACAACATAAATAAACCGCCATAGAAGAACCGCCTTGGAACGGTCAGTGGAATTAATTCCACTGGGGCGCTTAAATCGATTTTACGTGGCCAAAATCCTCGCCCTTACTTCCGTCGCGATTTAGACAAATAATTTGTGCAGTCCGCATGAAGGCCTCCTAACTCATTAGTGCCACACCTCCGTGAACACAAATAATCAAAGAACCACAGAGGTGAGACAACGGTGGGGACTCGACACCAAAAAACCATTGAAATGCTGGAGCAAAAGAAAACCAACAGTTAGACTCCGATGGGCCAGACCAGAGACAGAGCATCAGGCACCAACCAACATTACCTTGAATTAAATCTCTCTAATTCTCAAAACGCCTTTACGTTGTAACCGTCATAGAATCTGAGGCCTGACCCACCGGCGTGCAATCAAAGAGGGAAGCATAGTTGCCAACCGTGATTGGGTTAACTACCATGCATGCAGTCGGTCGTATAACATCCATGTTGTACCCAATCTTTTTATATCGAAGAATGATTTTACGAAATTGGGTGCTGAAGTCATTGCGGTTATATATTTTCTGAATTTATATACTAAGTCACCATAAAATTCAGGTTCCGATAGACCTTGTTGCAGTAGAGATTTAAGTCCAATATTGAATTTTGAAATTAAATCAGAATGGCGTCTATAAAAGTTTGAAAATGCTTTACGTAGTTTATGGTACCGATAACCCTGATTAAGAAGTTTAGCCATTAATAATTTATTACGAGTGTTGAAGTCAGAAACATGACTACACACTCTAGCAAATTGAATTAATTGCGAAATATAAACGCCATTGGATGGCGCACAAGGAATATCACCATCCAAAAAAGGAAAATTTACAATCTCAAAATCAAAGTCATCGCGTTTATCATAAATTTTGCACGAAACAAACCCATCTACAATAGATAGATGTAAATCCAAAAACGGGGCCTCGGCATCAGAAGAATTTGCTTTATTTAACTGAAGTTCTGGGAGGGGGGGGGGGGGGTAAACCTGACTGATCAAACCATCGAAATAAGTATTATCAATATTTAATAAATCATCTAAATATCTAGAAGTGGAGCTAAAAGCTTCAATAATTTCATATTGGTTATCAATGGAAAGCGACAACATGAAGTCTCTTTCATAACAATACAAGAACAGATCAGCCACAAGAGGTGCACAATTCGTACCCATCGGAATACCCACACTTTGTCTAAATAACTTAGTACCGAATCTAATATAAATATTGTCAAGTAGAAAGGTGAGGGCATCACACACTTTCTGACATGACCAAGGTGTATAATTCTTATGCTCTTTAGAAGTGAAAAATACATTTCTGACATTACATGCAAGATAGAGAGAATCTTCTCTGTGAAAAGTCCATTCAGTTAAACCATTAAGCCTTTCTTTAAAAAGATTATGAGGAAGTGTAGTGTAAAGAGTGGAAAATCGTAAGTAGACAGACTTCAAGCACAAAAACGTCTGGATTTCAATTTATTTAAAAACCTCAATCGAATTTTTATAGACCAAATGATTTCTTCCTGATCTTTCAAAGACTTCATCACAATATTTAATCACATGCGTTTTAATAGCAGTAAGACAGGAAGTTAATAACTTAGAAAGTTCAGTGGTAGTGCAAGAGCTAGAATTTGCAATAAACCGTGCTTTGTAAAGTCTTTTATGAAGTTTTGGTAACCAATATAGCGTAGGAAGCTTGTCTTGGCCTTCTGTAACACACACAGCAAACTTGGTGGCTGAATGACAAATATGTTCATCTACTATAGCTCTCTCTTCAGCTAAAGGCTGAAGTTCATAGGCCTTAGTACCACCAAGCTCCTGCTTAAGCGTGTTAACATAGTGGAGCCGACACACAACGACGACGTTGTTAGCGGCCTTGTCTGCAGGGGCCAAAACAAACTTCTTATGAAATTCTTGAATACCTGGTTTAAGATGACGTAAAGACGTCTTAGGCTTAGGAGGTAAAAAGTTAGTATTTTGAGAATAGAAAGAATTGCGTTTATTCACTAGTTTTAAAATGCTAAGTTTCAAGTCCTTTAGTATGACCCATCTTCTTTCTTATGAATGTTTTCATTGCTCTTAAAGGAACTCATTTTTGATTTTTATTTATGCTCAACATACTCTCGCTTACACCATCGATTACCGAATTCGTTCAAGGCAGCAGCGATTCCATCTCTAGATTTACTGAAATCAATTTTAAAAGGGAACCGATATTTCGGTCTATTAGAAATTACATTCCTTATCCTAGAATCAGGAATAATTTTCAAATTGCCAGTAATTACATGACCAGCAGCAGGATAGCAATACACTGAGTTTTTACAATCACATGAATAAGGAGTATTAGTATCAATATCAAGATCTGAAACAAGTTTATTGAAATTAAAAATGATAGATCTAACTCATTTTTGATTTTTATTTGCCTTCACTGCAGCTGGTGTTGTGCCGTGTGGCGGCCGTAAAACGTCTCCCCGTACATCAACCATAGTGCAGTTTATATTTTACTTTTGGTCCTTTGAGATCAGCGTTAATATTCTGAGAAATCGGAAATAAATTATTGGTTTAGATTCATAATCTAGACAGGTTTTTAATTATTTGGACCCCATTTTGATTTATATCAGTCTATTAATCGACTGCCTATTCGAAATTCGCAAAATTGCAGTATGTTTCCTCTGGCTTTCTTTGCCGGATCATTACAGGGTCACTGATGAGGCTTTATTAGCCGAAACTACGTAGTATGACCCATCTTCTGTCTTATGAATGTTTTCATTGATCTTATAGGAACTCATTTTTTATTTTAATTTGCCTTCACTGCAGCTGGTGTTGTGTCGTGTGGCGGCCGTAAAACGTCTCCCCGTACATCAACCATAGTGCAGTTTATATTTTACTTTTGGTCCTTTGAGATCAGCGTTAATATTCTGAGAAATCGGAAATAAATTATTGGTTTAGATTCATAATCTAGACAGGTTTTTAATTATTTGGACCCCATTTTGATTTATATCAGTCTATTAATCGACTGCCTATTCGAAATTCGCAAAATTGCAGTATGTTTCCTCTGGCTTTCTTTGCCGGATCATTACAGGGTCACTGATGAGGCTTTATTAGCCGAAACTACGTAGTATGACCCAACTTCTTTCTTATGAATGTTTTCATTGCTCTTAAAGGAACTCATTTTTGATTTTTATTTGCCTTCACTGCAGCTGGTGTTATGCCGTGTGGCGGCCGTAAAACGTCTCCCCGTACATCAACCATAGTGCAGTTTATATTTTACTTTTGGTCCTTTGAGATCAGCGTGAATATTCTGAGAAATCGGAAATAAATTATTGGTTTAGACTCATATTCTAGACAGGTTTTTAATTATTTGGACCCCATTTTGATTTATATCAGTCATTGAATCGACTGCCTATTGGAAATTCGCAAAATTGCAGTATGTTTCCTCTGGCTTTCTTTGCCGTATCATTACAGGGTCACTGATGAGGCTTTATTAGCCGAAACTACGTAGTATGACCCATCTTCTTTCTTATGAATGTTTTCATTGCTCTTAAAGGAACTCATTTTTGATTTTTATTTGCCTTCACTGCAGCTGGTGTTATGCCGTGTGGCGGCCGTAAAACGTCTCCCCGTACATCAACCATAGTGCAGTTTATATTTTACTTTTGGTCCTTTGAGATCAGCGTGAATATTCTGAGAAATCGGAAATAAATTATTGGTTTAGACTCATATTCTAGACAGGTTTTTAATTATTTGGACCCCATTTTGATTTATATCAGTCATTGAATCGACTGCCTATTGGAAATTCGCAAAATTGCAGTATGTTTCCTCTGGCTTTCTTTGCCGTATCATTACAGGGTCACTGATGAGGCTTTATTAGCCGAAACTACGTAGTATGACCCATCTTCTTTCTTATGAATGTTTTCATTGCTCTTAAAGGAACTCATTTTTGATTTTTATTTGCCTTCACTGCAGCTGGTGTTATGCCGTGTGGCGGCCGTAAAACGTCTCCCCGTACATCAACCATAGTGCAGTTTATATTTTACTTTTGGTCCTTTGAGATCAGCGTGAATATTCTGAGAAATCGGAAATAAATTATTGGTTTAGACTCATATTCTAGACAGGTTTTTAATTATTTGGACCCCATTTTGATTTATATCAGTCATTGAATCGACTGCCTATTGGAAATTCGCAAAATTGCAGTATGTTTCCTCTGGCTTTCTTTGCCGTATCATTACAGGGTCACTGATGAGGCTTTATTAGCCGAAACTACGTAGTATGACCCATCTTCTTTCTTATGAATGTTTTCATTGCTCTTAAAGGAACTCATTTTTGATTTTTATTTATTAGCCGAAACTACGTAGTATGACCCATCTTCTGTCTTATGAATGTTTTCATTGATCTTATAGGAACTCATTTTTGATTTTTATTGTTATATTTATAGCAAATTATAGGTGTTTCAGTATTTTGAAAATAAGCAGGAATGGAAGAAAGCACCGAGCTCTCGCGAAAAATACTGGGTAAATCTATAAAATCCATACCCTTATTAATGAAGGATATTTTGAAGAAATGGCGTTTATTATTAATTTCAGAATCAATGTAAGGACGGAGAGTATGCTGAGTATAGCCTCTAGTTAAGAGAGCCGCATCATATAACTGATTAGAACTATCGTAGAATTTATTCGCCTCGGTGTCCAGAAGACGTAAAACAGAAACGGGTAATGAACTTAAAAATGAAAGCATAAAGTGGCGTCCATGATTTAATAATATGATTGACAGTCACTTCAGTCTAGTATTGTTTCGTTTAAAAGTACGTAATTTACGTTTAAAGTTACCATTTTTCCTGGTGCCGTGAGATCTAGTTCTGCGTTTTCGACATTCCAGGAGCGAGAAAATATCCGGCATTCTGGAAATATTACCCTCATGATAAATGTTGTCATTAAATCCCAGTGGAAAAGGGGTCTGTAAAGATTGTAACCATTTCAGTTCAGCCTCATGTCTTTTGATAATTTTGAAGATAGATGTAGAATTTGCATCGAAATAAAGTTTTTCCACTGGTTGTATAACAATGTTATTTACAGAATGACCTGTACGTCGAAAGTGACGGTACAAGAAACTGTCAGTTTTCTTAGGCCGGACTTTGATATTTTCTCACTCCTGGAATGTCGAAAACGCAGAACTAGATCTCACGGCACCAGGAAAAATGGTAACTTTAAACGTAAATCACGTGCGTTTAAACGAAACAATACTAGACTGAAGTGACTGTCAATTATATTATTAAATCATGGACGCCACTCTATGCTTTCATTTTTAAGTTCATTACCCGTTTCTGTTTTACGTCTTCTGGAAACCGAGGCGAATAAATTCTACGATAGTTCTCATCAGTTATATGATGCGGCTCTCTTAACTAGAGGCTATACTCAGCATACTCTCCGTCCTTACATTGATTCTAAAATTAATCATAAACGCCATTTCTTCAAAAAAGCCTTCATTAATAAGGGTATGGATTTTATAGATTTGCCCAGTATCTTCTGTGAGAGATCGGTGCTTTCTTCCATTCCTGCTTATTTTCAAAATACTGAAACACCTATAATTTGCTATAAATGTAACAAACCTGTTAGATCTATCATTTTTAATTTCAATAAACTTGTTTCAGATCTTGATATTGATACTAATACTCCTGATTCATGTGATTGTAAAAACTCAAAGTATTGCTATCTTGCTGCTGGTCATGTAATTACTGGCAATTTGAAAATTATTCCTGATTCTAGGATAAGGAATATAATTTCTAAAGGACCGAAATATCGGTTTCCTTCTAAAATTGTTTTCAGTAAATGTAGAGATGAAATCGCTGCTTCCTAGAATGAATTCGGTAATCGATGGTGTAAGCGAGAGTATGTTGAGCATAAAGCCCTTAAGGACTGGAAACTTAGCATTTTAAAACTAGTGAATAAACGCATTTCTTTCTATTCTCAAAAAACTAACTTATTACCTCCTAAGCCCAAGACGTCTTTACGTCATCTTAAACTAGGTATTCAAGAATTTCATAAGAAGTTTGTTTTGGCCCCTGCAGACAAGGCCGCTAACAACGTCGTCGTTGTGTGACGGCTCCACTATGTTAACACGCTTAAGCAGGAGCTTGGTGGTACTAAGGCCTATGAACTTCAGCCTTTAACTGAAGAGACAGCTATAGTAGATAAACATGTTTGTCTTTCAGCCACCAAGTTTGCTGTGTGTGTTAACGAAGGCCAAGACAAGCTTCCTACGCTATACTGGTTACCAAAACTTCATAAAAGACCTTACAAAGCACGGTTTATTGCAAATTCTAGCTCTTGCACTACCACTGAACTTTCTAAATTATTAACTTCCTGTCTTACTGCTATTAAAACGCATGTAATTAAATATTGTGATAAAGTCTTTGAAAGATCAGGTAGAAATCTGTTTTGGTCTATAAAAAATTCGAATGTGGTTTTAAATAAATTGAAATCTAGACATTTTCGTGCTTCTAGTCTGTCTACCTACGATTTTTCAACTCTTTACACTACACTTCCTCATAATCTTATAAAAGAAAAGCTTAATGATTTAATTGAATGGGCTTTTCACAAAGAAGATTCTCTCTATCTTGCATGTAATGTCAGAAATGCATTTTTCACTTCTAAAGAGCATAAGAATTATACACTTTGGTCATGTCAGAAAGTGTGTGATGCCCTCACCTTTCTACTTGATAATATTTATATTAGATTCGGTACTAAGTTATTTAGACAAATTGTGGGTATTCCGATGGGTACTAATTGCGCACCTCTTGTGGCTGATCTGTTCTTGTATTGTTATGAAAGAGACTTCATTTTGTCGCTTTCCATTGATAACCAATCTGAAATTATTGAAGCTTTTAGCTCTACTTCTAGATATTTAGATGATTTATTAAAAATTGATAATACCTATTTTGATGGTTTGATCAGTCAGATTTACCCCCTAGAACTTCAGTTAAATAAAGCAAATTCTTCTGATACCGAGGCCCCGTTTTTGGATTTACATCTATCTATTGTAGATGGATTTGTTTCGTGCAAAATTTATGATAAACGCGATTACTTTGATTTTGAGATTGTAAATTTTCCTTTTTTGGATGGTGATGTTCCTCGTGCGCCATCCTATGGCGTTTATATTTCGCTATTAATTCGATTCGCTAGAGTGTGTAGTCATGTAACTGACTTCCACACTCGTAATAAATTATTAACGGCTAAACTCCGTAATCAGGGTTATCGGTACCATAAACTACGCAAAGCCTTTTCAAAATTTTATAGACGCCATTCTGATTTAATTTCAAAATTCAATATTGGACTTAAATCTCTTCTGCAACAAGGTCTATCGGAACCCGAATTTTATGGTGACTTAGTATATAAATTCAGACAAATATATAATCCCAATTTCGTAAAATCTTTCTTCGATATAAAAAGATTGGGTACAACATGGATATTATACGACAGACTGCATGCATGGTAGTTAACCCAATCACGGTTGGCAACTTTGCTTCCCTCTTTAATTGCACGCCGGTGGGTCAGGCCTCAGATTCTATGACGGCTCCAACGTAAAGGCTTATCGAGAATTAGAGAGATAATGTTGGTTGGTGCCTGATGCTCGGTCTCTGGTCGGGCTCATCGGAGTCTAACTGTTGGTTTTCTTTTGCTCCAGCATTTCAGTGGTCTCTTGCTGTCGAGTCCTCACCGTTGTCTCACCTCTGTGGTTCTTTGATTTTTGTGTTCACGGAGATGTTGCACTGATGAGTTAGGAGGCCTTCATGCGGACTGAACAAATTATTGGTCTAAATCGCGACGGAAGTAAGGGCAAGGATTGTGGCCACGTAAAATCGATTTAAGCCCCCCAGTGGAAATCTTCCACTGAGCGTTCCTAGGCGGCTCTTCTGTGGCGATTTATTTATGTTGTTGTTTGTTACTTACTGTGTGTATCACTTGTGGTTTTTAATTTTGATGGCCATTAGGCCATTTTGTGGGAAAGTAACTTTCCTTATGGCCTTCCTTTGTTTAGGTTTCCATTATGGTCTGGTCGCTTAATGTTTGTATTTCTTTCCCTTTGGTGTCTTTTATGGGTGGAGTAAGTTAATTGTATCAATTCCTGATCTTTGTTTTACTGCTACTTTTGCATATCAGGGCTGTTTTGTTTGTGCCGTGTGGCGGCTGTAAAAGGTCTCCCCGTACATGCATTTAATGCTCTTATTTTTCCAATCCTCAGGGATTGCTTATGCAATTGCTTTTCACTGTTCCATCAATTGACATCCTTTAGATACCTGTTGAAGGTCATTATTAAACCGATGTTCGTTCCTCGTTGTATAACAACTGCTTGTTTGACATCCCTGTACTTTAAGTAGACTAAGATGTTTTGTGGGCTTTTGTTGTACCTTCCTTCTGTTCGAAGGAATCTTCTTCAGTAATTTTATGTGCTGTTTTATTTATTTATTTAATAACCGGTATGAACATCGCTTTAGTTTTGACGGTATCACAACCTTATTAACCAAAATGAGTATTACAAATACATTTAAAATATCAATATCACCCCTTAGGTTACACTCTGCCTCTTCTGTACGGATTCCCCATTCTATTGAGAACTTTAATACTATGTTGCCTTCGGTATTGGTTAGACCCTTAAATTTGTCTTCTGTAACTTCAGTTAATCTCAAAGGAGCAGGCAATACCAATGTTTTTGGGAGTAGTCTTCGTATAAGACTATCTCCTCTCAAATCGCCCATCCTTCGAAAATATACTAATCCGTGGAAAAGAAGTGGAATGTATCCTAGTATTTCTAAGTGCAATGCCAAGAGGTGCAGATGTTGTTCGCATTTAAGCACTGCGTCTACCGTTACTTCATCTGTAAACGGTAGACGCTTCTCTGTAGTTAACATGTCTGATTTGACATGACAGTCTACAGATTTGATTTATCTAATTACTTGACGTGCTGCAAACTGTAATATGCAGTACGTCGGTCAAACTAACCGCATGCTTAAAACTAGATTAAACGAGCATTATCGTAGAATGAGTAAGCCTAAGAAAACTGACACTTTCTTGTACCGTCACTTTCGACGTACAGGTCATTCTGTAAATAACAATGTTATACAACCAGTGGAAAAACTTTATTTCGATGCAAATTCTACATCTAGATTCAAAATAATCAAAAGACATGAAGCTGAACTGAAATGGATTAAATTTTTACAGACCCCTTTTCCACTGGGATTTAATGACAACATTTATCATGAGGGTAATATTTCCAGAATGCCGGTCTATGATATTTTCTCACTCCTGGAATGTCGAAAACGCAGAACTAGATCTCACGGCACCAGGAAAAATGGTAACTTTAAACGTAAATCACGCGCGTTTAAACGAAACAATACTAGACTGAAGTGACTGTCAATTATATTATTAAATCATGGACGCCACTCTATGCTTTCATTTTTAAGTTCATTACCCGTTTCTGTTTTACGTCTTCTGGACACCGAGGCGAATAAATTCTACGATAGTTCTCATCAGTTATATGATGCGGCTCTCTTAACTAGAGGCTATACTCAGCATACCCTCCGTCCTTACATTGATTCTAAAATTAATCATAAACGCCATTTCTTCAAAATATCCTTCATTAATAAGGGTATGGATTTTATAGATTTGCCCAGTATCTTCCGTGAGAGAACGGTGCTTTCTTCCATTCCTGCTTATTTTCAAAATACTGAAACACCTATAACTTGCTATAAATATAACAAACCTGTTAGATCTATCATTTTTAATTTCAATAAACTTGTTTCAGATCTTGATATTGATACTAATACTCCTGATTCATGTGATTGTAAAAACTCAAAGTATTGCTATCCTGCTGCTGGTCATGTAATTACTGGCAATTTGAAAATTATTCCTGATTCTAGGATAAGGAATATAATTTCTAAAGGACCGAAATATCGGTTTCCTTCTAAAATTGATTTCAGTAAATGTAGAGATGAAATCGCTGCTTCCTTGAATGAATTCGGTAATCGATGGTGTAAGCGAGAGTATGTTGAGCATAAAGCCCTTAAGGACTGGAAACTTAGCATTTTAAAACTAGTGAATAAACGCATTTCTTTCTATACTCAAAATACTAACTTATTACCTCCTAAGCCCAAGACGTCTTTACGTCATCTTAAACTAGGTATTCAAGAATTTCATAAGAAGTTTGTTTTGGCCCCTGCAGACAAGGCCGCTAACAACGTCGTCGTTGTGTGACGGCTCCACTATGTTAACACGCTTAAGCAGGAGCTTGGTGGTACTAAGGCCTATGGACTTCAGCCTTTAGCTGAAGACACAGCTATAGTAGATAAACATGTTTGTCTTTCAGCCACCAAGTTTGCTGTGTGTGTTAACGAAGGCCAAGACAAGCTTCCTACGCTATACTGGTTACCAAAACTTCATAAAAAACCTTACAAAGCACGGTTTATTGCAAATTCTAGCTCTTGCACTACCACTGAACTTTCTAAATTATTAACTTACTCTCTTACTGCTATTAAAACGCATGTAATTAAATATTGTGATAAAGTCTTTGAAAGATCAGGAAGAAATCTGTTTTGGTCTATAAAAAATTCGAATGGGGTTTTAAATACATTGAAATCTAGACATTTTCGTGCTTCTAGTCTGTCTACCTACGATTTTTCCACTCTTTACACTACACTTCCTCATAATCTTATAAAAGAAAAGCTTAATGATTTAATTGAATGGGCTTTTCACAGAGAAGATTCTCTCTATCTTGCATGTAATGTCAGAAATGCATTTTTCACTTCTAAAGAGCATAAGAATTATACACTTTGGTCATGTCAGAAAGTGTGTGATGCCCTCACCTTTCTACTTGATAATATTTATATTAGATTCGGTACTAAGTTATTTAGACAAATTGTGGGTATTCCGATGGGTACTAATTGCGCACCTCTTGTGGCTGATCTGTTCTTGTATTGTTATGAAAGAGACTTCATTTTGTCGCTTTCCATTGACAACCAATCTGAAATTATTGAAGCTTTTAGCTCTACTTCTAGATATTTAAATGATTTATTAAATATTGATAATACCTATTTTGATGGTTTGTCTGTCAGATTTACCCCCTAGAACTTCAGTTAAATAAAGCAAATTCTTCTGATACCGAGGCCCCGTTTTTGGATTTACATCTATCTATTGTAGATGGATTTGTTTCGTGCAAAATTTATGATAAACGCGATTACTTTGATTTTGAGATTGTAAATTTTCCTTTTTTGGATGGTGATGTTCCTCGTGCGCCATCCTATGGCGTTTATATTTCGCAATTAATTCGATTTGCTAGAGTGTGTAGTCATGTAACTGACTTCAACACTCGTAATAAATTATTAACGGCTAAACTCCGTAATCAGGGTTATCGGTACCATAAACTACGCAAAGCCTTTTCAAAATTTTATAGACGCCATTCTGATTTAATTTCAAAATTCAGTATTGGACTTAAATCTCTTCTGCAACAAGGTCTATCGGAACCCGAATTTTATGGTGACTTAGTATATAAATTCAGAAAAATATATAACCGCAATGACTTCAGCACCCAATTTTGTAAAATCATTCTTCGATATAAAAAGATTGGGTACAACATGGATATTATACGACAGACTGCATACATGGTAGTTAACCCAATCACGGTTGGCAACATTGCTTCCCTCTTTAATTGCACGCCGGTGAGTCAGGCCTCAGATTCTATGACGGCTCCAACGTTAAGGCTTATCGAGAATTAAAGAGATAATGTTGGTTGGTGCCTGATGCTTTGTCTCTGGTCGGGCTCATCGGAGTCTAACTGTTGGTTTTCTTTTGCTCCAGCATTTCAGTGGTTTCTTGCTGTCGAGTCCTCACCGTTGTCTCACCTCTGTGGTTCTTTGATTTTTATGTTCACGGAGATGTTGCACTGATGAGTTAGGAGGCCTTCATGCGGACTGAACAAATTATTTGTCTAAATCGCGACGGAAGTAAGGGCAAGGATTGTGGCCACGTAAAATCGATTTAAGCCCCCCAGTGGAAATCTTCCACTGACCGTTCCAAGGCGGCTCTTCTGTGGCGATTTATTTATGTTGTTGTTTGTTACTTACTGTGTGTATCACTGGTGTCTTTTATTTTGGATGTCCATTTGGCCATTTTGTGGGAAAGTAACTGTCCTTATGGCCTTCCTTTGTTTAGGTTTCCATTATGGTCCGGTCGCTTAATGTTTGTATTTCTTTTGGTGTCTTTTATGGGTGGAGTAAGTTAATTGTATCAATTCCTGATCTTTGTTTTACTTCTACTTTACTCATTCTACGATAATGCTCGTTCAATCTAGTTTAAGCATGCGGTTAGTTTGACCGACGTACTGCATAATACAGTTTGCAGCACGTCATGTAATTAGATAAATTAGATCTGTGGACTGTCATGCCAAATCAGACATGTCAACTAAAGAGAAGCGTCTACCGTTTAGAGATGAAGTAACGGTAGACGCAGTGCTTAAATGCGAACAACTTCTGCACCTCCTGGCATTGCACTTAGAAATACTAGGATACATTCGACTTCTTTTCCGGGGATGAGTATACTTTCGAAGGATTGGTGACTTGAGAGGAGATAGTCTTCTACGAAGATTATTTTTAAACATATTGGTATTGCCTCCGCCATTGAGATTAACTGAAGTTACAGAAGACAAATTTAAGGGTCTGACCAATACCGAAGGCAATATAGTATTAAAGTTCTTAATAGAATGGGGGAATCCGTACAGAAGAAGCAGAGTGTAACCTAAGGGGTGATATTGATAGTTTAAATGAATTTGTGATACTCATTAGGGTTTATAAGGTTTTGATACCGTCAAAACTAAAGCCATCTTCATACCGCTGATTAAGTAAACAGCATATAAAATTACTGAAGATAATTCCTTCGAATAGAAGGAAGGTACAACAAAAGCCCACAAAACACCCATGTCTACTTAAAGTCCAAGGATGTCAAACAAGCAGTTGTTATACAACGAGGAACGAACATCGGTTTAACAATGACCTTCAACAGGTATCTAAAGAATGTCAATTGATGGAACAGTGAAAAGCAATTGCATAAGCAATCCTTGAGGATTGGAAAAATAAGAGCATTAAATGTATGTACGGGGAGACCTTTTACAGCCGCCACACGGCACAAACAAAACAGCCCTGATATGCAAAGTAGAAGTAAAACAAAGATCAGGAATCGATACAATTAACTTACTCCACCCATCAAAGACACCAAAGGGAAAGAAACACAAACATGAAGCGACCTGACCATAATGGAAACCTAAACAAAGGATGGCCAAAAGGACAGTTACTTTCCCACAAAATGACCAAATGGCCATCCAAAATAAAAAGACACAAGTGATACACGCAGTGAGTAGTAACAAACAACAACATTAATAAACCGCCACAGAAGAACCGCCTTGGAACGGTCAGTGGAATAATTCCACTGGGGGGGGGGGGCTTAAATCGATTTTACGTGGCCACAATCCTCGCCCTTACTTCCGTCGCGATTTAGACAAATAATTTGTTCAGTCCGCATGAAAGCCTCCTAATGCATCAGTGCAACATCTCTGTGAACACAAGTAATCAAAGAACCACAGAAATGAAACAACGGTGAGGACTCGACAGCAAAAAAAAAACACACTGAAATGCTGGAGCAAAAGAAAACCAACAGTTAGACTCCGATGGGCCCGACCAGAGACAGAATATTAGGCACTGTAACGTGCGATGTGTTCCGAGCGGCTAAAACAAGTGATATAGGATGAGCTCGACTGGCTCACCATTCAAGATCTATTTTACAAGTTAAGTATTTAATCACTAAAGTGAGCTGCTCTTCAAACTTACAGTGGCTCAAAATGATTATTCCCAATTTAGACAGAGTTACCTACTCCAAAATATGATTAGTATGGGTCCCCTTAGATAACTTACTAAGGTAAAGCTCAAATTTACAAAGCATATTAAAATGAAATGATTGGAGCAATAAAAAGCACTATACGCATGTAACAAGTTATGAAAAACAGTGTAATTAGATGAATAAAAATGCACAGCTCAATTGGCTCAGATCTACTAAGTTTCGAAAGTTTGGCTCACTCCTTAATGGCTTAGAATGATATAAAATATTATATTCTACAAAGCTAGGTAGGCGTGTTTCAGCCAACTCCTTCACTCTGTAGATATTTACCTTGAAGCTGTTATATTTAATCTTGATTAACTCGTTGCTGATGCTGTTCTGACTTGATAACTGTGAAATACCCCTTATATACCTAGGATAAATATCTGATTGGTTATTCTAAACGTTACATTGATTGGATGATAAAAACTATAAGGTGATTATCAATTGGTTACTGTCTGGGCAATTTGATTGGATATGGTTTAGGCATTTTCAATCCGTTTTTGTGATTAAGCTTGAACAATGTGAATATACCGTAATGGGGCTATGCGGATGACTGTTTTGTCACATTACCCACGCCTCGAATCCCATGCGTCCCTGCATGATAATTTACAGGATATGAAATATAAAACTTTTTCTCAGGTTTCTTTCCTAGGCGTTCTCTTTGTGTTGGTTGAAATAACTTGTATGATAGTATAAATAAAAATATAATGAGACTCAATCAAGACTGAGAATTTACCTGAAATTTAGAATTTGGTTATATAATCTGACATCCACTCTGGAGGTCTTCGTGTCCTCCGCGAGCTTTGAGCCATATTTTCATCCTCTACAGTCTGAGTTAATTCTGCCTCTTCTGCATCTCCCATATCTATGACCACCTCATCATTTCTATTTTGCGAGGGAGCATTTGAGTCTCTAGCACAGTTTTCAAATTGTAAACGTTGTGGCTTACGCCCTTTCATGCGATCTACATGAATTGTTTGAGGTTTTCCCTTATGCCCACACAGAACTTCATATGTAACATCTGTAATCTTTTTCATGACTTTAAAAGGTCCTCGCCAATAATTCGTGAATTTTGGAGATTGTCCCGGCATATGCCTCGGGAAATATACATACACTTCATCCCCATTGTTAAACTTTTCCCAGCTGACATTTCTATCATGCAGCGATTTTTGTCTTAGCATTGCTCCAGCGATATTCTCTCTTACTAGTCTGTGTGCAGCTTCCATTTTCTCCTTTAATTCCCAAGCCCATCTGTTTGCTGGGGTGCTTTTAACACTTGCTGGCATTTCATACATTATGTCCAGAGGTGTCTGCACTTCTCTTCCTAGCATAAGAAAATTGGGACTACATCCTGTTGTCTCATGTTCCACCGATCTGTATGCCATAGTAACGTATGGTAGGTAATCATCCCAATCAGACTGATGCTCATTTACATAGGTTTTGAGCATCCTTACCAACGTTCTGTTGAATCGCTCAACCATTCCGTCTGACTGTGGGTGATATGGCGTTGTTCGCGTTTTCTTGACGTTTATCATCTTGCACATCTCTGTAAACAGCTGTCCCTCGAACTGCCTACCTTGGTCCGAGTGAATCATTGATGGAACTCCAAACCTTGTAACTACCTCCCTCACAATGGCATCTGCTACTGTTCTGGCTTCCATGTTGGGAATTGCGAAGCACTCCGTCCATTTTGTAAAGTAATCTGAGACAACAAGAATGTATCTGTTGCCTTTCTCTGTTAATGGCAGCTCTCCAAGGATGTCCGTGGCTAAACGTTCCATTGGGCGACCAGCTCCAACTTTTTGTCCTGATCGGATTTCTACCTTTTTGACACTTTTCACATCCAGCAATATAATGCCTTACGTCCTGCTGGAGGCCAGGCCAATAATAAGATTGGCGCACTTTACTGAGTGTTTTCCTGACTCCTAAATGTCCAGATGTTAAATGATCATGGCAAAAGGACAGTAGCTTTCGACGCTCACTAAGTGGTACAATAGCCTGCAGTGTTACTCCTTTGTCATCGTCCCATTTCCTGTGCAGCATATCACTATCTATGACTAATTTCTGTCTTTGAGACCAAAGAGCCTTAACTGTTGAACTCGCGGAACTTATCTCAGCACTGTCAGGTTGCACTCCGTTTTCCATCAGGTTTCTTACTGTAGAAATGTCCTTATCATGCTTCTGAAGCTCTTTTAACGAGTCAGTGCCTAACACTTCTTCCCATTGGCTACTAGTTCTCACTGTTTCATTCACTACAACATTAACAGTTTCTTTAAGCTCCTTTCCTCTGCATTGTCCGCAACTATGCCTGCTGAGCGCATCGGCATTTCTGTGCTGGGTACCAGGGCGATGCTGAATATTCATATCATATGTTGTTAACACCTCTATCCACCTTGCTAACTGCCCTTCAGGATTCTTAAAATTGAGCAACCATCTTAAGGAACTATGATCGGTTCGCACCGTGAATCGTTCCCCATATAGATAGTGGCGAAAATATTTCACAAAGTAAACAACTGCTAACAATTCCTTTCTGGTAACGCAATATTTTCTTTCTGACTTTGTGAGAGCTCTGCTTGCGTATGCTACTACCTTTTCTTGTCCATTAATGTTCTGCGATAGAACTGCGCCTATAGCAGTATTACTTGCATCGGTGTCAAGAGTAAATGGCTCAGTAAAATCTGGATAACTTAAGATAGGACTCTGGGTGAGTTTTGACTTCAGTGAATCAAACGCTTCCTGACACTCTTTGGTCCAGATAAATTTCTGTTTCTTTTCTGTGAGCTTATTGAGTGGCTTAACAATTCCTGCAAAATTCTGAATATATCTTCTGTAGTAACTACAGAGACCAATAAATGATCTCAATTCGCTCACATGACTTGGCTCTTTCCAGTCCCTTATTACTTCGATCTTCTTTGGATCTGTAGCTATTCCCTCAGGTGAGATTACATGACCTAGGAACTCAACTTGTTCTGCAAAAATATGGCATTTCTTTGCCTTCAGTTTTAAACCTGCTGCTGATAATCTTAAAAATGCTTTCTCCAAATTTTCTAGCATTTCTTCGAAGGATTTGGCAATAACAATTATATCATCGAGGTAAATGAGACATATGTCCCATTGTAAACCTGAAAGCACAGTCTCCATCAGCCTTTCAAAGGTGGCTGGAGCGTTGCAGAGCCCGAAAGGCATGACCTTGAATTGATATAGCCCCCTTTTAGTGACGAAGGCCGTCTTCGGTTTAGCATCCTGCTCGAGTTCTACCTGCCAGTATCCTGAACACAAATCTAGCGTCGAGAACCACTTTGCCCCAGACAAATGATCCAACGACTCATCAATTCTAGGTAAAGGATAAGCATCTTTGACGGTACGCTCATTTAACTGCCGATAATCAACGCAAAATCTAGTTGTTCCATCCTTTTTCTTCACTAGTACAACGCCGGCAGCCCATGGACTCACTGAATGCTCAATAACATCACGTTCTAACATGTCATCAATGTGCTTGTCGACCTCCTCTCTCATATTTACTGGTATTCGCCTGAGGGGTTGTTTGATGGGTGTCCTGCTGTCTGTCTTGATACCGTGTCTCACAATGCCCGTTTTACCCAGCTCCTGATCATTGCTGGCAAACAGATTATTATGCCTCAATAGTAGCTCTTTGACTAGATTTCTTTGTTTCCCTGTGACTGTTTTGCTAGTTTTCTTTAACAGCTCATTTAAAGCTGGTGGTAAAGTATTTCCTTGCGTATTTGGGCACGCCTCAGACTCCATAACCCTTTTTACTGGACTCAGTGAAGCAATAAATGTACCAGAGTGTATGATTTTAACGTCTGTAGTAACATTCATTATTCTCAATGGAACTCTTTTACTATTTTCAACCAAGGTTTTTGCTACCAAACCCCGATCGGTTCTTGTAAAACTTTCTTCCGGCTCAATCAGGCTCAAACCATCTGGTATATAGTCTTTCTCAGACATGTTAACATTGCCAAAGACTACAATTTCTGATCTCGGCGGTATGCTGCAAGTTTCACTTACTGATATACGATAGCATCCTATTGAACCCTCGGAGATCATTGGAATCTCATCTTTACCTATTAAAAGCTTTCTGTTTACTATGTCTACTTTGCGTTTATATTTGTTCAAGAAATCCAACCCTATTACTCCATCCATTGCAATTGTTGCGACGGCAAGCTCTTGATTGTAGATCTTTTGTCCTATTTTGATGCTCATTTCCGTTTTTCCAGAAACATTGAGTGGCTCATTTGTAGCTGACAGAATTTCTTTTCTAACCCTGGTCAACTTATTTTCTCCACCAAAGGAGCTCTTGACTGAGTTATACAAACTGTCATTTAATATGGTCAACGTTGCTCAAGTGTCAACGAGCAACTTCACATTCTTCCCACAAATCTGTGCATTTACAAATAATCCAGAGCTTTCTGAATTATTCCGAATTTCATTCTGTCTTCCTTGATCATTTCCTCTTTGATATTCTCGTCCACGGCCTCGGCCCCAGCCCCGGCCTTGGCCTCGGCCCCGGCCTCGGCCACCTCTTCCAGACTGGTTTTTGTAATGACAATCTCGTCCCAGATGACCTTGACGCCCGCAGATATAGCAGCTCATATCTGTGTATTTTCGCCTTGTTTCTGTGTGAATAGTGGCACGTGAGAGGCTCTGTGATTTGAGTTCTTCCATTTCCTTTTTCACCTCGTTCATTGACTTTTGCATATTATCGAGACGGCTCAATAGCGTTTTAAGCTCACTTTCATTTGGTTGATCCTTTGTCTCACTCATATCGACTGGTCTTAAGTAGCCCTTCAGCTCTTTGTTTTTCTCTTCTACTTTAACGAATGCTTCCAATTCTACTGCCTGGCGAATGGCGTCATTGAGTGTCGTTGGTCGGGTCTGTTTAATGCGCAAACGTATATCTGAGTCAATCAGTGCATCAATGAAATATTCCTTTGATAAAGTCTCTCTGACATCAAGGGGAGCTGTAGGATAGGCCAAGTTTGTTAAGCGCCGAATGCTTTGTCCCAGCTCAGGGAGACTGTCTGATGCTTTTTGTTTTCTTTCTCTCAACTGAGCTCTGTGTAGCTCCATCTGGTTTGGAGGTGAGAATCGCTCATTTAATGCAGTTATTAAATCACTATATTTCTTTGGGACACCCCCTGATAAGTCTCCTAAGATAGACTGAGCTTGTCCACGAAGTGACACGGCTAAGTAAAGAGCTTTATCACTTTCACTCCAGTGTCCTAATGTCGCACATGCTTCAAAATGTGATCTATAGTCTAGCCAAGATGAAGTTCCATCGTATGTTGCTGGCTTAATCAACACAGGTGGCTTAGATATATGAATTGCTTGATTTTCATCTGAGCACTCGGCTGGGCGCTCCTCGGTTTTGTCTACAGTCCAGGGCTTCTTTCCGACATCAGGTTTTGATGGTTCTTGGCTTTTCCTTCTATAGGTTATTCCAGGCTCTGTTTCAGCTCTTTCATAAAGCTCCTTAGCCGGTGAATCCCTTATAAGATATCTACTTAAGTCATATCTGTCTTCTTCAGTTGCAAAACTTGGCTCTTCCAACACAGGAGTGGCTCCTGTCGACATTGTCTTCTTTCCAGCACCCGGGGCAGCTTTCTTCACACTTTCTGTCTCATTTTCTTCCGTAAATCTGACTCCCGACATTTGATGTCTCAAGACTGAGCCTCCGGCTGTATTATATCCGGACTCCCTCTGCCTCTGGTCCATAACGTTATCAATACCTCGTGGTATCTTTGGCGTCGAGAAATCATCGGCGTCTCTTTCACTTTGTTGATAAACAGCAAGCTCCAGCTCCAGCTGCCTTATACTCTTATTCAATTGATCAATGTTCATTTCTAATGAGTCACACAACGAAGTTGAGCTTTCCAATCCCGACGCTGCCACCAAATTTGTAACGTGCGATGTGTTCCGAGCGGCTAAAACAAGTGATATAGGATGAGCTCGACTGGCTCACCATTCAAGATCTATTTTACAAGTTAAGTATTTAATCACTAAAGTGAGCTGCTCTTCAAACTTACAGTGGCTCAAAATGATTATTCCCAATTTAGACAGAGTTACCTACTCCAAAATATGATTAGTATGGGTCCCCTTAGATAACTTACTAAGGTAAAGCTCAAATTTACAAAGCATATTAAAATGAAATGATTGGAGCAATAAAAAGCACTATACGCATGTAACAAGTTATGAAAAACAGTGTAATTAGATGAATAAAAATGCACAGCTCAATTGGCTCAGATCTACTAAGTTTCGAAAGTTTGGCTCACTCCTTAATGGCTTAGAATGATATAAAATATTATATTCTACAAAGCTAGGTAGGCGTGTTTCAGCCAACTCCTTCACTCTGTAGATATTTACCTTGAAGCTGTTATATTTAATATTGATTAACTCGTTGCTGATGCTGTTCTGACTTGATAACTGTGAAATACCCCTTATATACCTAGGATAAATATCTGATTGGTTATTCTAAACGTTACATTGATTGGATGATAAAAACTATAAGGTGATTATCAATTGGTTACTGTCTGGGCAATTTGATTGGATATGGTTTAGGCATTTTCAATCCGTTTTTGTGATTAAGCTTGAACAATGTGAATATACCGTAATGGGGCTATGCGGATGACTGTTTTGTCACAGCACCAACCAAAACCGCATTAAGTGATATCAATGGTTGCCTGGGTAACTCACTTATTTTTAGCAGCTCAAATGAAAATAAGGCGGCGGACATAAATTCTCTGTGGAATTCGATTGTCCTCTTTGTTTTTACATTCTTAAATATGTATCTATCTATCTTCCTCGTATACTGAGTCGGTCATATTTGGCCATTACCTCAATTGTGTGCGTAGCTAAATTTAGAATTTAGCTAAAAGAAAAAAAATCATGAATGAGTCCTTAAAACTTTTTACAATCTGAATAACAGAGGTATATTAAAACGCACACCTCTGGGTCTCAGTCTTATTCTGTACCGTTTTTCAACTCCGGGCTTAGCATTCACCCAAAGAAGAGGGAAGACTAATCCCCTGAGGACTTGTTCTCGGAAACAAAAAAGGTTTTTTTCCAGGGAATCACTATAGGACTGGTACCTACGATGTTGTGAGTTGTTTACTTTTGATGCCCTTGTTTTGGGTTGAAACTGTCGCAGGGGTCAAGTATCTGTCTTTATTAATAGACACTCAACCATAGTGTATCTTATAAAAGATAAAGTGGACTGCTCACGACGGGCCTCTAGGGACGGCCATTCCAGCTCGTTCAGCATGTCACCAACGCTAGTTCTGTTTCGCCATCGCCGGCAGGTCCATCGAGCAACTGTCATCTGCATCTTCTCTACCTACTAAATCCTAGTTTTAACATAATGTAACGGCTACATAGGCATGTGATCTTAATGATCCAAATAGTGTTGGTGTATTGTAAAATATGCTCATTCTATTACACAGGCATGTTACATGAATAGTTGAAATAACGTTGATGAGTAGTAAGAATTTCATATGACCAATATACTATTGAATGGGTAATAAATGTATTTAGGATTATGTTGATTGGGCTATGAAACATTATAACGATATTTCATAGTTGGATTTTGAAACGTTTTACTTTCAATATATTATCATCCATTATCTATAAAATTAAACAATGTACCGAGCAACCACATAATACATAAGTAGTTTAGACCGTTGTACCAAAGCGTTAATCCAAAATCATTAATCCATAGACAAATAGCAAATATCAATGTTCAGACCAACAGACATGGACTCTAGAAGAGTGTAATCAGGCGTCCCGGGATAGAAAGCATTGCTTGGTAAGCAAGCTAAGCCCACCATGCCAATCGACCTAAACGAAGAAAGGGAGTAAATGCCGAGAAGGTTATGTCCGAGATTTTGGAAGTCTTCCTGTGGCTTTCCATTGGCAAACGCATCAGAAATAATTCTGGAAATGGCCACATTATACGGATCAACAAGATCATAGTGCCTCCCATAGAACTTCTTTAGTGTTGATACCAGTTTGGTTTTTTGATACCCCTGGCATAACAACCTGGTAGCGAGCACCTTCCCACGTTCCATAAAGTCCTAATACTTGGAACAGGCTCTAGCATAACGGATTAACTGTGAAACGTAAACTCCATATGCTGGTGCAGACGGGATAAATTACTGCTCAGGAAGGGAAAGTTAACCATGGGAAAACTGAAGCCATCTCGTTTATCGTATAGCCTAGTAGTAAGCTTCCCGTTGTCAATATAGAGATAACAATCCAAGTATGAGGAGGAGGTTGCAGCCTATGTTGTTTCCTTAATTTCAAGTTCACGTGGGTAGATGAATTCCAAGTACTCTGCGAATTTAGCATTTTTCAGAGACAGTAAATCATCCGTAGGGGAAATTGAATTGTTGTGCAAGGCGTTTCTTGCCTGCTTTGAGGAGACCTTGCACAAACTCCGCCTCATACGAGTACAAGAACAAGTCGGCAAGCAACGGTGCACATTTAGTACCCATTGGTATGCCAATTGTTTGCTGAAATATTAGGCCACTGAACTCCACGAAAATATTGTCAATTAGATATTCCAGCATCTTTATGACATCTGCATTAGTGTACGTTTGTGGTGCATCAGAGTGATCTCGAACGAAGTACGTGTCTTTGTAGCCAAGGACAACATACCGGTAGCGACGGTTACCATTCTTGTGGAAGAAACATTGATTTATGATTTCCTTGAGTTTAGATTTCGATTTTTTCATGAGGAATAGTAGTGTAGAGTGTTGAGAAATCGAAAGATTTTATGCTGTTTACTGAGAGAAAAGACTGCGACTGAAGATGTTCTAGAACCTCTTTGGAGTTTTTCAGGATCCACATCTGATTCACAAAACTCCTGGCATGTGCAGTGTCACAATATTACTGAAGGCTATCTTTAACTGCAGTAAGGATTCGTGTTACGATCTGTGAAAGAGGCAAATATCTTCTGCAACAAGGTATATCGGAACCCGAATTTTATTGTGACTTAGTATATAAATTCAGAAAAATATATAACCGCAATGACTTCAGCACCCAATTTCGTAAAATCATTCTTCGATATAAAAAGATTGGGCACAACATGGATGTTATACGACAGACTGCATGCATGGTAGTTAACCCAATCACGGTTGGCAACTTTGCTTCCCTCTTTAATTGCACGCCTGTGGGTCAGGCCTCAGATTCTATGACGGCTCCAACGTAAAGGCTTATTGAGAATTAGAGAGATCTAATTCAAGGTAATGTTGGTTGGTGCCTGATGCTCTGTCTCTGGTCGGCCCATCGGAGTCTAACTGTTGGTTTTCTTTTGCTCCAGCATTTCAGTGGTTTCTTGCTGTCGAGTCCTCACCGTTGTCTCACCTCTGTGGTTCTTTGATTTTTTTTTGTGTTCACGGAGATGTTGCACTGATGAGTTAGGAGGCCTTCATGCGGACTGAACAAATTATTTGTCTAAATCGCGACGGAAGTAAGGTCGAGGATTGTGGCCACGTAAAATCGATCTAAGCCCCCCCCCCCCCCCCCACACACACACACACACCCCCCACCCCAGTGGAAATCTTTCCACTGACCGTTCCAAGGCGGTTCTTCTGTGGCGGTTTATTTATGTTGTTGTTTGTTACTTACTGTGTGTATCACTTGTGTCTTTTTATTTTGGATGGCCATATGGCCATTTTGTGGGAAAGTATCTGTCCTTATGGCATCCCTTTGTTAAGGTTTCCATTATGGTCTGGTCGCTTAATGTTTGTGTTTCTTTCCCTTTGTTGTCTTTGATGGGTGGAGTAAGTTAATTGTATCGATTCCTGCTCTTTGTTTTTCTTCTTCTCTGTTTGAACACTTAGTTGAACCTGCGATATATCTCTGCTTGTACGGATTCTTGTGAATCCATTACAACTTTGGAAGTTCCACATCTCCCTCTGGGAGCGAAATTCTAAACGAAAGCATCACCGATTGGTGGTTTCGCAGAATTTCATCTTTGAACAAAGAAGAAAGATTATATGTTGGGTTGCCTGTCATAGTGCTCAAACCAAGCTCTTCTTTTACAGGTGAGCGATTCAGGGCCCTCTGGGGCCTCTTGTTTTTTTATTATTTTTTGTAGTATCTCCCCTTTTGCTCATGTACTGTAGATTATATCTGACTCGTTGAAAGAAAATGCTGAAGGTATCGATATAGGTATTTCCCCATAACGGACCAATCAGAGATAAGATATTTTTGGTATTTCGAGGTTAAATGACGTAAGGAGTTAAAAATAAGTATCATTGTGTTGTACACTCGTTAGTGTGTATGTTTTTTTTTTGTTTTTTTTCTCTTTCCCTCCCCTTCTAGGAGGAGTGATGTTTTTGCCTCAGAACTCCTGGTTATCTCTTTGAAGGTGCATTATTGGGCTACCGGGTCTCAATTTATTCTATTTTTTTTTTTTTTTTTTTTTTCTGGTTTTTATCTTCAATGCATACCCCTTTGTCATGTGTACGCTTTTGGGGCCGGGTGCGGCTTAGGAACTTTGTGAGAGTGGTCGTTTCCATTCATGTTTACCATTCGCACTGAACATGTGTTCGGAATTTCTGTTCTAAAAATAAATCTGTCACTTTACACATGCATGGCGACGGTGTCGTCTCTGAGTGTCGTTAATTATGGCATGGTGTTCGGCGTCATGTTTTTTTTTTTTTTTTTTATAATTCAGGCATGGCCTGGGCAAGCAAGGCCAAAGGTTATCGTCGCATGACGTCACTTATGGGATTCTATTTTGTCGCGGGCTGGGGATGGGTCTGGCTGGTGTCAGAAACCTAGTTGGGGAGTCCCTCTCGGGCTCGTTTGCCTGTCGTCGTGATTGTTCGCATTTTTGCATAAAATGCGTTCATTTGTTTTTGTTTTGGAGAAAAGTGCCGGCTGTGTGTGTTTTGGTTTTGGAGGCATTTTTCCCAAATAGCTCAATAATGCACCTTTAAGACTGTGATCAATATTAAGTCTTCTAAGATAGAAACATATAAAAACACTCAGAGGCCTACACAAACACTTTATCATTTGGGTGGGGGGTGGGGGGGGCGGTTATGAAGATAAATAATTACCCGGCCCATGTGACATTGATGCTAGGTGGTTACTGTGCTGATGTGGTCGGATATGATAATACTTTGACTGAGCTTGACTCTCATGGGTCTGAATGGCTATTTTTAGGAAACTTTGACAATGCTTGCCCAACTCCGACATTTATTGATGATTTTTGCTATAACTTCCCGTAAAGGTTAGGTACGATAAAATCTTGAGTATCCTAGACTCAAGGTCAAGGCTACTGTTGTTATTTTTATTTTCAAAACAACTCTGTCATTGCTCTTGCGCCTAAGGTTATTGATGGTTTTTGACATAGCGTCACATAAATGTTCGGTAGGATAATACATGTATCTCGAGCAATGATGTTTTTGTTTGATTTGAGGTTTGGCGTCCCCGTCAACACTGTAAAGGTCACTTTGGAGGCGTTGCTTCCGTTTTGTGGGGCTTTTGCCCGGCATTGGGATGGGGTGGCATTTCAGGCCTTGGCACCCGGAAATAGGGTTTATAGGCATATATAGGCCGATTCGCATCGTTTTGCCATGGCAAGCTTAGATCCTCTAAGGGGCTTACCAGTACTCGTATGCGGGTCGGTTTCAGCTCTGCGTGGATGCATCGTGCGGCCCATATATTCTTCAAGCCCATAGGCGCGGGGGGGCCTTCTAGCAACGTGGACTGAGGGTCCTAGCACAAGATCAAGACCACTGTGGCTATTTCTGGGGGGGGGGGGGAAACCTTGACATATCGGTAGAACCTACATCATTTACTGATGGATTTTATGTTGGACCTCAGCTCAGGGTTATTATGTCAAGAGCTAGGGGTCAGGGTCACAACGTCTTTTTTTTTTTTTTTTTTTTTCCCAGAAAATATCGGTCTTCTCCGTAGTGCCTACGTTTACCCATAATTTTTAATTTATCTACAGACATAAGTTGGGTATGTTAATATCTCGAGTGCGACCTTTACCACACATTAAGTAGTCTTGTATCGTCTGCAATTCCTTGTGTTTGTTTGTTTTGGTTTCTTACCACAAATGTTGTAATTATTTTTCTTGTCTTGACAATTGATCATGTGATTTCTCCCTTTGACCTGATCACATAGAATGTTTTTGTATAGCGTCAAATTTGTCCATGTTTATATAGTCTTTTTGTCAGCAGATCTGGTGGGGACATAAAGTGGATCATAAGGGAGGACAACTGTCACGGTGCTGGCAGTATAGTGTATGCGACTCATTATTGTATTACCTCTTATTTGTTGTTTAAAATGTATGGCCGATAAGATAACTTTTGTTTCAATTAACATTCGAGGTGCCCAACTCGCTGAAAAAAGGAGTGATGTATTAAATTTTCTAAAGCGAAAAAAATTTTCGGTCTATTTTCTGCAGGACACAAATTTTACTAAAAAGGATGAGAATTATGTAAGGTCCCAATGGGGTTTCGAATGTTACTTCTCGAGCTATAGCTCAGAATCACGTGGGGTAGCTATTTTGTTTAATAATAATTTTGAGTTTAAATTACATAATGTGGCTAGCGATCCAAATGGAAATAAACTTATTCTTGATGTATCAATAAATGAAAAACGTTTGACTTTAATAAACATTTATGGACCAAATAGAGATACTCCCGATTTTTACCAAAATATTAAAAACGATATTAATAGATATGGTAACAGTGTAATCTTAGCAGGTGACTTCAACCTAGTGATAAACCCTGTGAAGGATTCTCACAACTACAGAAATATTAACAATCCAAATGCAAGACAAGAAGTCTTAAATACTATTACCGAATGTGGACTAACTGATATCTGGAGGGAGCTTAATGCAGATAAATTACAGTATACATGGACTAAGCCTAACAGTAACAAAAGAGCTAGACTAGATTTTTTCCTTATTCAGGAAGATCTTTTTCCTGATGTGGAGGAAACAGATATTCTACCGGGTTATCGAACAGACCACTCAATAATTCTCCTCTCCCTAAAATTTAATAAGTTTCAAAGGGGGCGCTCCTATTGGAAATTTAATAATTCTTTACTGAAAGACATACAGTATGTGACAGAAATAAAAAACCTGATTGGGACAGTAAAACAACAATATGCTTCAATAGATCAAAACATAAACCTACCCATTAAAGAAATATTGAATGAAGAATTGTCATTAGACATTAATGATCACCTTTTTCTTGAGGTCTTATTAATGGAGATCCGAGGTAAAACCATATTAAAACCATATCCTATTCATCCTACTTGAAAAAACAGGAAAATAAGGAGGAAGAAAAATTATTAAGTGACGTTAAAACTTTAGAGGCTCAGACTACATTGAACCAAGATGAATTAACCGAATTAAAACGGAAACTGGAAGATATGAGGAAAAAGAAGATGGAGGGGGTTAAATTAAGAAGTAAAGCTAAATGGATAGATGAAGGCGAGAAAGTTACTAAATATTTCTGTAATATGGAAAATCGCAACTTCATTTCCAAATGTATGCCAAGTCTTATTACAGATTCTGGCGAGGTCATCTCAGACCAAGATGCCATTCTTCAAGAAACCATGACTTTTTATAAAAACCTCTATTCCGAAAGGCCAGTTAAGATTTTTAATCTTAAAGAGAAATTAAACCACAATGTTCCTGTTTTAAATAATGATATGCAAAAACGTTTGGAAGGAAAAATACAATATGATGAACTGCTATTTTCTTTAAAATGTTCTAAAAATAACAAGAGTCCAGGTTCAGATGGGTTCACGATGGAATTTTTTAAATTTTTCTGGAAGGATATTGGTATTTTTCTGTTAAGATCCATTAATTATAGCTTTGATGTTAAGGAACTTTCAGTTACTCAGAAAGAAGGAATTATCACTTGCATCCCTAAACAGAACAAAAATAGACAGTTGCTAAAAAATTGGAGACCTATTTCTTTGCTGAATTGTACATACAAACTAGCTTCTACATGTTTGGCCAATAGACTCAAAAAGGTGTTACCACATTTGATAAATGAGGACCAAACAGGATTCATGGCTGGGAGATATATTGGGGAAAATATCCGTCTGATATATGACTTATTTTTTTATACAGAGCAAGAAAACATACCTGGACTTTTGCTTTTAGTAGATTTCGAAAAGGCCTTTGATTCTGTGTCATGGACTTTTATTGATAGTGTCTTGGACTTTTTTAATTTCGGAAAAGACTTTAAACAGTGGATAAATATCCTATATAAAAACACAAAATCATGTGTCCAAATAAATGGCCATCAATCACAATGGTTTAATTTACAGCGAGGGTGCCGACAAGGCGATCCAATTTCTCCATACCTGTTCTTATTGTGTGTGGAAATTTTGGCCATAATGATAAGAAATAATAATCTGATTAAGGGCATAAAAGTAGGAAATAAAGAATTTGTAATATCTCAGTATGCAGATGACACATCGTTTGTTTTGGATGGCTCAAGACAGTCTCTTGAACAGGCTCTTGTTGTTTTAAAATTCTATGCGGAAATTTCCGGCCTTGGCGTTAATGTTGATAAGACGTCTGTTATATGGTTTGGATCAATGAAAAACTCAGAAACGATTCTTTGCGAAGAGCATAACTTACATTGGGAGAAAGGTAACTTTAAACTTTTAGGGATCAGCATGTCCACCAGATTAGCAGAAGTTGTCGGTATTAATTATGAGGCAAAACTAGAGGAAGTTGAGTCAGTTTTTAAAGCATGGACAAGAAGAATTTTAACACAAATTGGAAAAATTGCAGTAATAAAATCTATCGCGCTTCCTAAGCTGAATCACCTATTTTTGGGTCTCCCAAATCCATCAGCTGATTTGATTAAAAGATTGCAAAATATGTGCTTTAACTTCTTGTGGCAGGGTGGACCAGACAGGATTAAGAGGACAGTTATAACTCAAGGCTATGAGAACGGTGGCTTGCGGATGATCGATATTGAGAAATTTATAGACGCCCTTAAAATAAGCTGGTTAAAAAGGAAATTTAGAGATGAGAAAAAATGTTTTAAAATACATGACATTCTATGCCCTTTTGTGGAGAAACTTTTTTTGTATGGCAGTGATTTTATTAAAAATAATATTGATGCTATTCAAAACCCATTTTGGAAAGATGTGTATAAATAAAAATCAAATATGAGATCCTTTAAGAGCAATGAAAACATTCAAAAGAAAGAAGATGGGTCATACTACGTAGTTTCGGCTAATAAAGCCTCATCAGTGACCCTGTAATGATCCGGCAAAGAAAGCCAGAGGAAACATACTGCAATTTTGCGAATTTCGAATAGGCAGTCGATTCAAAGACTGATATAAATCAAAATGGGGTCGAAATAATTAAAAACCTGTCTAGAATATGAGTCTAAACCAATAATTTATTTCTGAATTCTCAGAATATTCACGCTGATCTCAAAGGACCAAAAGTAAAATATAAACTGCACTATGGTTGATGTACGGGGAGACGTTTTACGGCCGCCACACGGCACAACACCAGCTGCAGTGAAGGCAAATAAAAATCAAATATGAGATCCTTTAAGAGCAATGAAAACATTCAAAAGAAAGAAGATGGGTCATACTACGTAGTTTCGGCTAATAAAGCCTCATCAGTGACCCTGTAATGATCCGGCAAAGAAAGCCAGAGGAAACATACTGCAATTTTGCGAATTTCGAATAGGCAGTCGATTCAAAGACTGATATAAATCAAAATGGGGTCGAAATAATTAAAAACCTGTCTAGAATATGAGTCTAAACCAATAATTTATTTCTGAATTCTCAGAATATTCACGCTGATCTCAAAGGACCAAAAGTAAAATATAAACTGCACTATGGTTGATGTACGGGGAGACGTTTTACGGCCGCCACACGGCACAACACCAGCTGCAGTGAAGGCAAATAAAAATCAAATATGAGATCCTTTAAGAGCAATGAAAACATTCAAAAGAAAGAAGATGGGTCATACTACGTAGTTTCGGCTAATAAAGCCTCATCAGTGACCCTGTAATGATCCGGCAAAGAAAGCCAGAGGAAACATACTGCAATTTTGCGAATTTCGAATAGGCAGTCGATTCAAAGACTGATATAAATCAAAATGGGGTCGAAATAATTAAAAACCTGTCTAGAATATGAGTCTAAACCAATAATTTATTTCTGAATTCTCAGAATATTCACGCTGATCTCAAAGGACCAAAAGTAAAATATAAACTGCACTATGGTTGATGTACGGGGAGACGTTTTACGGCCGCCACACGGCACAACACCAGCTGCAGTGAAGGCAAATAAAAATCAAATATGAGATCCTTTAAGAGCAATGAAAACATTCAAAAGAAAGAAGATGGGTCATACTACGTAGTTTCGGCTAATAAAGCCTCATCAGTGACCCTGTAATGATCCGGCAAAGAAAGCCAGAGGAAACATACTGCAATTTTGCGAATTTCGAATAGGCAGTCGATTCAAAGACTGATATAAATCAAAATGGGGTCGAAATAATTAAAAACCTGTCTAGAATATGAGTCTAAACCAATAATTTATTTCTGAATTCTCAGAATATTCACGCTGATCTCAAAGGACCAAAAGTAAAATATAAAGCCTTATATAAGTTCACTATAGCATTCCAACCTGTAACCTGGAATGACGTCCTTAGTACACCAATATGGTACAATAACAATATCAGGGTCGGAAGAAGGAGCTGTTTTTTTCGACAGTGGAGTGAACGTGGTGTATTTTTTATTGGTGATTTGTTAGATCGAAATGGAAATTTTTACTCAATAAGGGAATTTCAAGAGCGGTACAACATCAACACAAACTTCCTTACTTTTCAAGGAATCACTGCAGCATGTTCGACGTATTTAGCAAGATTGCCTGTCCAACGCTTCCCAACAAACGGTCATCGACCAGTTATTTCTGCTTTACTTTATCCTATAATTCAAAACAACCGTGGATGTAGAATTGTATATGATATTTTAATCACACCCATTTCTGACTGTTCACTAGTCAAATTACTCGATATGATGTATTTGTTCAATTTACAAACTGCATTACAAACAGTGTAGATCCTGATCAGATGGCTTCTTCAGAAGCCATATGATCTGGATCTACACTGTTTGCAAAGGCAATGGTTGTCATGTTCTGCAGGATAGGGGTTGAGGCTGTAAAATCGGGCCTTTCAGGCTTGGAAATGCTTGGTCAGTATGAGGCCTGTACGTTTTGACATCGATATGAAATAGTGAAAGTATGGTCTAAGGATACTGATATGGGCCCTGACGGTGGGGTGACGTCCACTTATATTTGACTTTCTTATTTTACTTATATATGTTTGCTGGACGTGTCTTGCGGTGGTAGGGGTGCTCCAGTTACGGCGGGGTGTAAGGATGGCTAGGGACGCTGGCGGGTGACCTGACTCCAAGCGTCTGTAGTCTGGGTACGAGGTCGATTGGAGAGTATTGAGCTTCCCCTGAGGGACCCGACGTGTGCTGTTTATTATAAGATAATATTGGATAAATGGTGTTATTGTTTTTCCATTTTAATGGTAAACTATCAAAAATATTCCAAAGACGCCACTTTGGCTCTGGGCTGTAGCCAGGGAGTCAACGCGGCGTCTGTGCCGGTTGTCGGAGGTTCGGATCCTGGGTTCGGGTGGCACGGGAACGTCGAGTTTTGAGAATTGGTTTTGATGTCTACTGTCTCCGGGCCTCAGGATGGTGGCGTCCGTCAGCCGAATTTTAGGGAAGATGATTTAACATCACATCTTTTTCAATTCACCTCTGTGACTGCCAATGCTCTGGATATGCCATGTAATATATGTTATAAATGTCTTTATGTCTCTGTGTGAATGAAAAAAAAAAAAAAAAAAGCTCTTCTTTTAAGCGGTTTATATAGGGTGTTTGCAAACAAACACAATATTGTTAGATGCCTTGTCAGCTGGACGAACGACAAACGTCTGATGGATTTCAGTTAACTTAGCAGCAACATCTGGATCATCAAACACCGAATAATGTCGGCGAGACATGGTTCTGCTGAATACTGTTATACGTCTGTTTACCACGGCTATTACTGATCTAACCCATTCGGAGAGGGTGTCAACATCCGCATCCTCTTCCCTAGCCCAGCGCCGTGCATACTCTTCAACAGAATCCAAAATTAATTTTAAATTATGTTTCCAATTAAACGATTTTGGTTCCCTGTATTTAGGGCGTTTTGAAAGAATGTCTCGAAGTTTGTCATTTCTAACAACATTGAGGACTAGTAATGATGTGACCTGCTGGATTGTAACAAAAACTGAGACATTATATGAACATTCGGGGGGGGGGGGGGGGGTGGGGGGGGAACCCCACTTTACGGCGTGTGTTACGTCATAATAGGGATGGTAAATGGGTGATGCATATTCAAGTTGAGGGCGAACCAATTTGCTGGTGTAGTGTATAATTAAACTTAATTTGCTTGTCCGGATGGTGTCGCGGCACCCTCATTCCATTGCCAATCGGCCGCCCACTGTGCTAGTCGATACAGGTCATCTTGTAAAATAAGACAGTCAGAAAGAGACTATATGTTCCTTGTTCCTATACAGGACACAATCATCAGCAAACAAGATGACCTGATATTATCAGGGAGGTCATTAATGAATACCAAGAGAAGGACCGGTCCAAGGACCGAATTTTGGGGGACACAAGATAAAACAGGGACTGAATCAGACGCCTGGTTGTCAAGTAAAACTTGCCGTAAGCACCCAGACAACCATTAGCTGATCCACTTATGTGTATATCCTCTTATCCAATGGTAGTCCAATTTATACAAGCATTCTGTGAGGTACCTTGTCAAAGGCCGTTGCGAAGTCCATGATGATCAAGTCAGTCTGTTTGTGGCCACGATTTATGGCCCCATCCAGATTGCTGATTGAGTTTCGCAGGGCCTTTGACTTCGAAAGCCATGTTGACAGTCAGCAAGAATACTCTCAAAGGCTAGGTGTATATGCGGTTGTCCACTCCGGTCCCTTGAAGTGAAGCAATGAAGACTTTTCTTGAGATACGCAGGAATAATTTGCGGATGAGATTTTGTAAGATTTCTCAAAATCTCATTGAAATGCATGGGGCGCCGTTTTACTATTTAATCCGTATTTATAGATATGCACATAAATCGAATTATGGATATCCATAATTCGATTTATGGATATCCATAAATCAGCCGAATAATGGATATCCATAATTCGAATTATGGATATCCATAAATCGAATTATGGATACCCATAATTGGATATCACTAATTCAGACTGATTTATGGATATCCGATTTATGGATATCAATAATTCGAATTATGGATATCCACAATTCGATTTATGGATATTCATATTTCTCTGATTTATGGATATCCATAATTCGAATTATGGATATCCATAATTCGAATTATGGATATCCATAATTCGACGAATTATGGTTATTTCGATTTATGGATATCCATAATTCAGATCGATTTATGGATATCCATAATTCGAATTATGGATATCCATAAATCACCGCCAAAGCTTTTGGTTTAATGATATCTCCCTAAGACTTGTGATGGTTTATTGTAAAAATCTTAAAAATCTTCAAGGTCTTTATCATCGCTGGAAGATGATGGCCAGTCAAAGGGACCTCTCTGCCGTGCATCCTTTTCAGCCCGTAAGGCTTCCAAGGCAACGGACGCCATTCGCCGAACGACCGCCTTGTTTGCAGATAAATATTGGAACCAGTCGTAAGATCTTGAAATTCAGACCACTTGAACGCATCCGGTTCCTCTGGAATACCTCTTTGAGGACTGCGCACCTAAGGACACTAAAAGTCGGATGTAAGATTATAATGATCCAAACAGGCAATCGGTGTATGCTTTCTGGAGAAAAATGCACATGGTCGTTATATATAGTATTAACATACATGTATATCCATAATTTGATTTATGGATATCCATAAATCAGCCGAATAATGGATATCCATAATTCGGTTTATGGATATCAATAAATCGAATAATGGATATCCATTATTCGATTTATCGAAATCATTAATTCAGTTCGATTTATGGATATCCATCATTCGAATTATGGATATCCATTATTCAGATAATGAGTATCCATAAATGATTATGGGTATCCACAAATAATAAATGATATCCATAATTCGAATTATGGATATTCATAATTCGAATTATGGATATCCATAAATAATTATGGATATCTATGCATACGGATTAAATAGTAAAACGGCACCCCATAGAAATGGGCTAAATGGTAGTCAATCTCCAAGGGAAACGTAATTTAGGTGAACATTTTGCTAAAATTTCTCACTGAAAAATCATAATTGTGCACCTGTTTTCCCTCCTATGTTATTCTGAGAAAGAACTGCCACTGAATGCATAGTGCATTCTTTCATATCTACACAATGGTGACTTTACTGGTGAAAATCTATGATATTATTCTTTTTTATAAACTGCAAACATAGGTGGGTGCTCGTTAGAATCGCATCATTGAGGCGGTACTAACGAGTTCCCACAACCAATGTCTTGGAACACAAATGAGAAAAAATAATGTTTACTCCTGTAAACCCCAGTTTTCTCTGTATAAAGTCGGATTAAGGGGTGTTGGTTTCACGGACTTGTTAACAAGATGATATGTCTTCTGCACACTTGAGTTCGGTCTTGACTGGGCACCCCCAGTGCCCCATTGCTGTATATGGACGTCATCTTCGGGAAAGGGCTGGTAGACAACATAACCCTAACACAACCGTATGTTTACATTGGCGTCTGCCCCCACCCAACCCCGCCACCATCGGGGTTTGGAGAAATAGATTGGGCTGCCACCTTTCCATGTATATGTATAAAGTGTGGTTTTGATTGTTTTTTGGTTAAACGTCCCCGTCAACACTATTTAGGTCATTTTGGAGATGTTGCTTCCAATATTGTGGTACGTTTACCCGACATTTAGTCGATACCTGCCGCCCAATGAAAGCAATTGGATTTATATGCATGCATCTCGATACCTGCCGCCCATCTCGGTACCTGCCGCCCAATGAAACCAAAAGGATTTATATGCATGCAGGTCTATCTCGCACCACTTTGCATTGGCAGGCTTAAGAGTTTCTAAGCGGCTAACCAGTACTCATTCGCACGGACGGTTCCAGCTCTGTGTGGAAGCACCGTGCAGCCCAATCTATTTCTCCAAGCCCCGATGGGCGGGGGTGGATACAGTGCGGTTTACAATGTGAACAAGGCTATTCATTATATGGATTTGTTAACGCGTCGTGTTTTAAAAGAAAAGCTTCCGCCACATTTATGTTAGAGTTACCTCCTTTTGTGTGTGTATCCATTCGCCTTAAATAGTCCCATGCATTAGGCAGTGAGAAGAGTTCACGACCAGGCGATTGATCTTTTTATCCCATTGGTCGATGGTTGCATGATTTTTTGTGATACATGCTTTCTTGTTCATGTATTTTTCAATGGTCTTGACAAGATTCAGTCCGTGTGCGCAGTACAGAAAGAAAGAAATAGAGAAGGTGTAATCATATGTAGAAGACAGAAGATATTTTGCTAGATGAGAGAGGAGATGTGTGTTTGTAAGTTGACTAAATTGTTTTTTATCAGATTTGTCTGGCAGTTGCTAGTGCACTTGCCTCTGACCCAGCAGGCACTCAACGTTGAACTAACGTTGAAACAACGTTGTTTCAACGTTAGTTCAACGGCGAGTCAACGTTTTGTGCCTGCAGGGGATGCTGGAGGCTCCGGTTCGATCCCCGGTAGTGGCGATAAAGTGTTGGTGTCATTTGATATCATTTGCAGAGACGAATGCCACAAATTAAGCGTGGAGCGTCTTTCGAATCGGGGCCGCAGTGCGGAGAGAATCTCACACGCTATCCTCTGCGCAAGTTAAAGATCCCTATCGTAATAGCATGATTGCTGTGATTTGTTTGTTTGTTTTGAGGTTTAACGTCCCCGTCAACACTGTACAGGTCATTTTGGAGACGTTGCTTCCAATTTTGTGGGACTTTTACCCGACATTGAGATGAAATGACATCTCAAGCCCTGTCGCCCAATGAAACTAATAGGGTTTATAAGCATGGACGGTCCGACTTTGCCTGGGCAGGCTTAGATCCTCTAAGCGGTTTACCGGTACTCGTGTGCAGTCGGTTTGAGCTCTGCGTGTAAGCATCATGCAGCCCATCTATTTTTTCAAGCCCCGATGGGCGGTGGCCGAACATGATTGCTGTGTTACCTTTTGAGTGTATGTAATGTACACCTGTGAGTATTAAATGGTCAAAATGTGATCGATCGCAATTTTGTTTATTTGATTTGAGGTTAAACTGTTTTACGTCACTGTCAACACTATTTAGATCATTTTGGAGACTATGCTTCCAATTTTGTGGGACTTTTACCCGACTATGAGTTGAAATGAGATCTCAGACTCTGTCACCCGATGGGCGGACGGAACCAATAGGGTTTATATGCAACGACGGTCCGACTCTCACCATTTTGCTAGGGCAGGCTAAGGCCTTCTAAGCGGTTTACCAGTACTCGTGTGGACCGATCACAGTAACCGTAGTAGGTACGAAAAAAGAAAATTGAGCTGGGCACAGCATTTCCTTCAATTTACAGGTGCGCCCAGGGAAGAACCAGATCAGCCTGCGCATCCATATAGTCTGGTCAGAGACTTCCCTTGCTGCATGAAGGAGTATTGGGCCCTCAGCTGTTCTTAGAGCGCACAACGGAGACTCTTATCAAACTGTGCGCGGATGCGCAGGCTGATCCGAGTCTTCGCTGGGCGCACATGCAATTGTAGGAAATGCTGTGCCCCGGCTCAAACAATATTTTCCCTTGCAATCACCGACGATTACGGCCCCCGCCCATATGGGCTTGAAGAAATAAATGGGCTGCATGATGCTTCCACGCAGAGCTGAATCCGGCCAGCACATGCACGAGTACTGGTAAACCGCTTAGAGGATCTAAGCCTGCCAAGGCAATGCGGTGCGAGTCCGACCGTCCATGCTTATAAACCCTATTGGTTTCATTGGGCGACATGGCTTGAGATGTCATTTCATCTCAATGTCGGGTAAAAGTCCTACGAAATTGGAAGCAACGTCTCCAAAATGACCTACATAGTGTTGACTGGGACCTTAAACATCAAATCAAACAGACATCACCGACGATTCTGATTGAGTTTTAACTGCAAATGAAGACATATTTTTATCACGTTTAGAAGTCCTTGTAAAGGACACCTCTGTAAATATGTTCTATAAAATGGTTATCCTTTGGAAGCAAGGAATACACCGCAAAACTGGAAAATATGAAGTGTAAACCCTACTTTATATAGAAAAGTGGCGTTTTTGGTATCATTATTGCCCATATTTTTGCTCAAGTCTGAGAATGTGGTAACCGTAAGAACCAACTTTCATTAAGGTTCTAACGAGCACCCAAAGTCTATGTTTGTAACAAAAGTAAGAAAATTATCATACATTTGCATTAGAGCTGCGAAAGAAACACTATGTGATTTCGTTCTCAAGTCTGTCCAATTATCCCCCCTCTCCCACCCCACCCCAACCATGTAAAAAACACTATATATAGAGGAAAATGGTGTTCAGAGGGGTATACATATTCCCATACGCCGGTTTGAAAAAAAAAATCGGACGTATTATGGTGACATGTCCGTCCGTCGGCGCGTCCGTCAGCTTTCGTGAGAGGGTATATGTGTACTGGTCGGACTTGTGGGGAAAATCGACTTGAGCTTTGCACGACATAAATCGATATTTTCTAATGACTTCCAGTGGGGTAGAGGTGGGGTCGGGGTATAGGTGTTGTATGCAAACATCTTATTTGCACAAGTTCGGTGTCCATGATTTACCTTGACCTGTGGGTCTGAACGTACAGAGATGAGTTCTGAGTTGCGAAAACCCCGGCAGTAGGAATGTGTCTATGATGGACACCATTCTGGGATGTCAATTTGTCCGTATTTCTGTGGTGCAACCCATAACTGCTCCATCTTGCGTCCGTCCGTTTGTTTGTCCTTCCGAAACTTAAGAGCAGTCAATAACTTTTTTTTTCTGGATGGATTTTGAAATTACTTTGCAGAAAAGTTAATCATCAGGAGACAATGTATCGCGCGCAAAAGCCAGGTCCGTACCGCCAAGGTCAAGATTGTACTTAGCGGTCAAAGGTGAAAAAAGGGGTTTGAAACTTAAACACGGTCAATAACTTTCCTATTTCTGGAATGGATATTGAAAATACTTGGCAGAAATGCTACCCAACATAATACGATGTGTCGCGCGCAAAAGCCAGGTCCGTACCGCCAAGGCCAAGATTGTACTTAGCGGTCAAAGGTGAAAAAAGGGGTTTGAAACTTAAACACGGTCAATAACTTTCCTATTTCTGGAATGGATATTGAAAATACTTGGCAGAAATGTTAACCAACATAATACGATGTGTCGCGCGCAAAAGCCAGGTCCGTACCGCCAAGGCCAAGATTGTACTTAGCGGTCAAAGGTGAAAAAAGGGGTTTGAAACTTAAACACGGTCAAAAACTTTCCTATTTCTGGAATGGATATTGAAAATACTTGGCAGAAATGTTAACCAACATAATACGATGTGTCGCGCGCAAAACCGAGATCCGTACCTCCAAGGTCAAGGTTGCACATAGAGGTCAAAGGTCAAAAAAGTGTCAGAAGCTGGCGGACGGTCAAATCTAAAACTTTCCCACATCACGAAGACACGCCTATAAAATTTTGATCCCTTGAACCCCACTTTTATATAGTAAAACTGGGGTTTACAGGGGTAAAGCTTATTTTTCTTATTTCTGCTCTAAAATATAGATTGTGGGTACTCGTTAGAACCGCCTCATATCACAATTTTCCTTCTTTAAAATTCATGTTTTCGGCGTTAAAGGTTACAATGTATTTGTATAGGCGTGTTTTCAAAATGATATGGGCTAAAACGAGTATTAAAAGCAAGAAAACCTGGAGTGTATGTAATGTACACCTGCGGTAATGGTCAAATGTGACCGACGCAGTATCAGTAGAAAGAAAGAAAGAAAGAAACGAAAACAAAACTTAAAAAAAAATGATTCAGATTTTCTGAACGGCGCTTAGAAGCATTTATTTTTAGCTCACCAGAGCCGAAGGGGGGAGCTTATAGGATGGACGTTCTCCGTCGTCGTCGTCTGCGCCTGCGTCGTTAACACTTTCAAACGACATCTCCTCTGAAGCCACTGGACCGATTGGGCCCAAATTTTATCTGTAGCATCCTTGGGTTGGGGGATTGAAAGTTTGTGTTTTTTATGAAAATCGGCTCATTAGTTTGGTTGCTATGGCAACTTAAGAGTTTTCATAGACTCATAATGGGGAAAATTGAAAAATGGCGTTTACTGCCAAGTCATTGCGGATATTTCTTAAAAAACTTTTATAGAACTATTCCTTGAGTGAACTTCTTTTAGCTACATGCTTTTATACCAATCTGGGGGTCCCCCAGGGTGTGCCGGGGCCATGCCACACCCCCTCCAGTGCATAAAACGCCATACATCTCAGAAACCATTCGGATCCCCACCCCTAAAGTATATATATATTCTTTTTTCTTATGATAAGACGCATTCAGTGACACCAACCTGGGGGTCCCCTGGGATGTGCCCGGGCCATGCCCCACCCCCTCCACTTCGTAAAAGACCGAATATCTCAGAAACCGTTCAGATCCCCACCCTAAACCATATATATTCTTGTTTCTTATGATAAGACGCATTCAGTGATACCAACCTAGGTGTCTCCCGGGTGCGCCGGGGCCATACCCACCACTCCACTTCATTAAAGGGGATATATCTCAGAAACCTTTCAGATCCCCACTCCAAAACAGTGTATATTCTTGTTTCTTATGATAAGACGCATTCAGTCACACCAACCTGGTGCTCCCCCCCCCCCCGGATGTGCCCGGGCCATGCCCCACCCCCTCTACTTCTTAAAAGGCCCAATTTCTCAGAAACCGTTCAGATCCCACCCCTAAACCATGTATATTCGTGTTCCTTATGATAAGACGCATTCAGTGATTCCAACCTAGGGGTCTCCAAGGGTGCGCTGGGGCCATGCCCCACACCTCCACTTCATAAAGGGCGATATATGTCGGAGATGGTTCAGAACCATATATATTCTTGTTTCTTATGATAAGACGCATTCAGTGACACCGACCTGGGTATTCCCTGGGATGTACCCAGGCCATGCCCCACCCCCTCCACTTCATAAACGGCCAAATATCTCAGAAACTGTTCCGATCCCCACCACTAAACCATATATATTCTCGTTCCTTATGATAAGACGCAATCAGTGGTTCCAACCTAGGGGTCTCCAGGGGTGCGCCGGAGCCATACCCCACACCTCCACTTCATAAAAGGCGATATATCTCAGAAACCTTTCAGATCCTCACCCCCAAACCATATTTATTTTTGTTTCTTATGATAAGACGCATTCAGTCACACCAACCTGGTGGTTCCCTGGGATGTGCCCGGGCCAAGCCCCATCACCCCTATTTCATGAAAGGCCTAAAATCTCAGAAACCGTTTAGATCCCCACCCCTAAACCATATATATTCTTGTTGTGCCTTATGATGAGACGCATTCAGTGATTCCAACCTAGGGGTCTCCTGGGGTGCGCCAGGGACATGCCCAACCCCTCCATTTCATAAATTGTCATATATCTCAGAAACTGCTCAGATCCCCACCCCTTATGCATGTATATTTGTGTTCCTTATGATAAGGCTCATTCAGTCAACCTGGGGTCTCTTTGTGCTAGGGCAATGTATGATGCCATGGCCCGCCCCTCCACTTCATGAAAGGCCATATATCTCAGACACCATTAGGACTCAACCTCATAATCATACAGGGGCCATTCCTCTCCATTTCACTTCATAAGAGGGCCTCATATCTCAGAAACAGTTCAGATCCTAACTCCTCAACAATATATTTTCTTGGTCCTTAATGATAAGACACATTCAAGGACAACAATCTTGGATTTCCTGGGGTCTGCCAGGGCCATGCTTCAACCCCTCAACAGCTTATAAGGCCTTATATCTCAGGAGCTGTACACATCCACACCCCTAAACTATATATATTCTTGTTCCTTATAAGACGCATTCAGTGATACCTTTTCTTGTCGCACTCAGAGATACCAACCTTGGCTCTGTTGGGTCCACGTCCCACCCATCCACTTAATAAAAGGCCTCATATTTCAGATACAGAGTCCACATGAGTGCTCATTTGGAAATGGGGGTTCGTTTGGGAGACTTTATAATCAATAAATTAAAACCATACATGGCTGCCAGTGGGTAGTACCCGCCTGAGCTCTGGTGAGCATAGTGGCCCATGGGCCGTTTGTTGTTGTTTTTTTTTTATGAAAAAGTTCGATAGTTTTCTTATTTGTAGCCTAAATATAGAGCAGTATTCGTGTGCGGTCGGTTTCAGCTCTGCGTGGAAGCATCATGTATTTCTTTAAGCCCCGATGGGCGGGGACAGACTTGTAGCATGATGCTTATTAAAATTGTAATATGGCAGAAGGTGGCCACACTGATCAGACTGTATTGAGCATTTACAGAAGATTATGAAAGCGCCGCTGATAGGAATGTAAGTAAGGCCATGCAGTAAGGAATGCCACGTTGAACAGGTCTAAGAAAGTTGTTTTATTTAAAGACCGTCTATAAATGTAAAGTCTGGCTATAAATTTAAAGACATTTTAGTCTGTGGATCTAATTTGTTTTTCTAATGGAGTTGAACGGCCCTGTCAACACTATTTATGCCATTTTTGAGCCGGCCAGTTTACCTATCCACACTTTCTTGGGCAGTCTTATACGTAAGCGGTTACCCAGTACAGTGCACATTCTTTCGCGAGAAACTGACAACTGCCCTTCTTGAATCAGCGGGAGAGAGAAAATGACAGTAAAATAGATTTCATGATCAATCTCCACGAAAGAATGTTGCCGACCCAGGCAGGTATCGAACCCGCATCCACCAGATCACCAGTCAGACGCGCATCAGACTGAGCTACTGACTGTGGCCGGCGTCTGTTGATTTAAAGACTAACACAAGGGCAATCATGAAGATAAAACGATGAAACATTCTCATACGCTGCCTCAGTCCTCATCTCATTAACAACGTGCGTTGTAAAAGACTTTAAGCATTTTATTGTCTCTAAATATCGTTTTCGGCCCCCGCCCATCGGGGCTTAAAGAAATAGATGGGCTGCATGATGCTTCCACGCAGAGCTGAAGCCGATCCGCACACGAGAACTGGTAAACCACTTAGAGAAGCTAAGCCTGCCCAGTCAAAGCGGCGCTTATAAACCCTATTGGTTTCATTGTGCGGCAGAGCTTGAGATGTCATTTCATCTCAATGACGGGTAAAAGTCCCACAGAATTGGAAGCAACTGCCCCAAAATGTCCTTTACAGTGTTGACCGGGACGTTAAAGTAGGTGGAAAAAGGGTGGGGGGCAATCTAGTCCTTAAGAATATTTGGTCCCTCTGTCGTCATATCCTGTCCGCCATCTTGGAGGACGTCACATCCTGTCCACCATCTTGGATAACATGCGGTCGGCCATCTTGGAACGTCATCACATCCGGTCAGCCATGTTTGATGACGTCATAACGCGCCACTTTTTATCGCGGTCAGATTTTAGGCTTTGAAAAACCGCGCCATTTTTTTTTCGCGCGCTTACTTAAGAGAGTAATATTGACTCCTATTATTGTTTAAGAAATAGATCAGCTCTAACTGTGATTTGTTGAGTAATAAATCAGTTTTGAGGTCAGTTGTAAAGTAGACAAATCACGAGCGCGTAGCGCGCGTGATTTGTCTACTTACAACTGGCCGACAAACTGTGATTTATTTCACAACAAATCACAGACTAGAGCTGACCTATTTCGATTCTAACACGCTGAAAATCGGCAATAATATTGTTTCCTTCAAAATCTCACAACTTTTTGCCATTGTTAGAAGAAATCTCGCTAAAATTATTGACTGAAACGCATGCATTTATATCCTTTTCTAACGTCTTCGATGCGAGAATATGACGTTACACCGTCTAACGTCAAGGAAATCGACTAGTGACGTCATAAATTTGCAGTTTTTAATGACGTCAGTCGTCACGCTCTTCCTTGCCGTGATTTGTTGTAGAATAAAACAGTTATTTTCCATTGCCTATATAGGCGCGCTGTGTTAGAATAGATGATAAATCTATCTTTGTTTTCATCACTCTTGCGCAGGTGCCGCCCTGCTACCTACCTCCTCCCACCTTATGGGCCAGTTGGGTCTTTGCCCTCGTTGCCTTCTCCTCACATCTTCAATCACTTTCTCATTCTTTCCCCTGTCTGGGCATTATGGATGCTGTGTTTGTGTGTGATGGTGGTGGTGGGCGACCTTTTTTCGGGAGCTTACTGCTGGTTAAGAGTTCAATATTGTATAAACTCCTATTATTTTTATGCCATACACGGTCCTCACTACCTCCATACTACCCCCTCCCAGCCTTATCACTACTTCTCACCGCGTCCTCAATACCTCCCCATTGCCTCATCGCTTCTAAGGCACTATGGGAAACGAGTTCGGTATGTTCGGAGTTGCCCTTATCGTCTCCTTAAAACATCTACAACAATCACACAACCCGCGTTACCCTCACTGCCTACCGGTTACCCCTCACTTCCTCCTCACAGCCTCCTCACTACCTCCTCACCGCGTCCTCAATACCTCCCCATTGCCTGATCGTTTCTAGGGCACTATGGGAAACGAGTTTGGGTATGTTCGGAGTTGCCCTTATCGTCTCCTTAAAACAGCTTCAACAATCACACAACACGCTTGCGCTGGTTACCGTCACTGCTTTCCGTTTACCCCTTACTACCTACTTGCCGCCTCCTCATTACCGCCTTACCGCCTCCTCAATACCTCCTCATTGCCTCATCGTTTCTAGAGCACTAGGGTATTAAACGAGTTTGGGCTTGTTCGGCGTTACCATTAACGCCTCCTTAAAACATCATTGAACATTTTGAGAACTCTTCAATTATGGCTGAATGAATTTGATTAAATAAAGACAAGTTGCACATACATGTAATTACTAAATATTCCACAGATAATGTCCAAGTTACTGTAAATAGCAAAATGCGATTTTTTCTGTTTTACACCATTTTCATGATTTTATTTGTGTCAGTCTTTAAATTTGTAGACAGTCTTTATAATTTATAGACTGTCTTTAAATAAAAACAACTTTCTTAGACTTGCTGAAGTCGCGCACGCACATTGATTTGGATCCGTTCTTTTCTGTACCTACTGTTGGGTAAAACGTTTTGTTTTGACTTTTAATATTTATTTATAATATGTGCTCCATGGCCTAAATGGTACAAGCGCCGACTCTCAATCATTAGGTCTCTGATCTGGCCACATGTGAGATGCCAAGTCCTGAAACAGAAGGTCATGTAGTTTTTCTCTGGGGACTCCGGTTTTCGACCACCGCTGAATTATGATCAGCTTGAAATGAGTGAAATAATCTTGAACAAACCAAACATAATGATTTGAGTCCCTATTCCGTATTGCAACAAACTATGTTAACATATTTATCATTCTAGTTCAATCACTTCCTCGCCCCCGCCCATCGGGGCTTGAAGAAATAGATGGGCTGCTCGATGCTTCCATGCAGAGTTGAAACCAACCGCACGTGAGTATTGGTAAACCGCTTAGAGGTTCTAAGCATGCCCAGGAAAAGTGGTGCGAGTTGGACCGGTCATGTATATAAACCCTATTGGTTTCATTGGCGGCAGAGCTTGTGATGTCATTTCATCTCAATGTCGGGACTTGGAAGCAACGTCTCTAAAATGACCTATACAGTGCTGACGGGGACGTTAAACCCCATATCAAACAATCAATTACTTCCAGATATCTTGATACGAAATATGATCTCAAAATGCATGTGATTATTTTCTGAACTTCTTAAGAATTTATAATTAATATGTTAATAATATGATTCATAATAGCAATAATTTAGAAATTAAAGACAGAAAAATTAAATTATTCCAACTTTGTTCCGATTCTCAGTTTTGCGCAGGGGCTATTCGGAATTATCTTGCGCCATGTAGGAATTCTCATTTTGCGTAACAAAGTGAGAATTCCTGCTTTGCGCAGGACTAAATTCCGGAATTGTTCCATAAATCCTACTTTTCACAAAACAGATATAATTGGGTTCAGATGGGGATATGATGAATCGCCTAGACGATTCGCCTGACATGTCAAGCTAGGGGCTATTCCGGAATTGTCTTGCGCAATGTAGGAATTCTCATTTTGCGCAACAAAATGAGAATTCCTGCTTTGCGCAGGACAAAATTCCGGAATTGTTCTATAAATCCTCCTTTACACAGAACAGATAAAGTGATGTTCAGATGGGGATATGAATCGCCTAGACGATTCGCCTGACATGTCAAGCAAATTGTCTTGTATATGACTATATCAGTTTGTTTGATATTTTAAGTGTTTAGTTTCAATTTCAGGGTAAGTGCTCGCTGACTGAATGCAAACCTATGAAGATTACATAAAATAGCTGACCAGAACTATGGAATGTAGTTTGTGCTAACTGAATTATTTTCAAGGTAGGATTTGTTTTTGTAGACTTGTTGCATGTTGGCTTTGAAATGTGTGATTAAGGTAAACTGACCCTACCGCCGTTTTACTCTATTTATGCTGGCTGAACCTTTCTACTCTATTTCCAACTTTCTTAAGATTTGTTTGTTTGATTTGAGGTTTAACGTCCCCGTCAACACATTTTTGGTCATTCTGAAAACGTTGGTTCCAATTTTGTTGGATAAAATGACATATCAATTGCGGCGCTCAGTGAAACCAATAGGGTTTATATGCATGGACGATCCGACTCGCACCCCTTTGCCTGGGTAGAGTTAAACCATCTAAGCGGTTTGCCAGTACTCATGTGCTGTCGTTTTCATCATGCAGCCCAGTCTATTTCTTCAAACACCGATGGGCTTCTTATAGCTCAGTGGTTAGTGCCGTCGACTTATGATCCAGAGGTTGTGGGTTCGAATCCGGCCACCGGAGGCAAATTGTCTTTGGGGAAGACATGTAAAGTCACTTCCCCACTCCACCCAGGTGTAAATGGATAGCAGTGATAAAAATAAAATATATAGAAAAAAACTCAGCCCATTTTAACCCTTGTCCTGCTGATCCCGGATATGCCTTATCTTTCAAACAATGGAGATCCAGATCAGATGGCTTCTGACGAAGCCATCTGATCAGGGTCTACATTGTTTGCCATTCAGATTGTGAATTTGTTGCAATAATTTGCATCAAGTAATCTGATTGGTTGATAATCGGCAGTGGGTGTGGCATATATAAATATTCAGCAGAACAAGGGTTAAATATGGGAATTATAAACCGCGGGAGGTTGAAGATCCGATGAAGAAACGAGTGCGCTTGCGTACGAGTTTCTGTATTGGATGTTCAACCTTCCGAGGATTATAACTCCCATATTTAAAATGGACTGAGTCAATAAACTGTATATTAGATGCATTTTGATAAAGCTGATGGATATTTTTTCATCTAATTCTTTGTACAGTTCATTCTTAACATACAGACCATGCAAACGGTAGTGGGCGCAGTGACACATAAGATGACTGAAACAAAAACTGTATAGACGCCATCTTGAAAGCAATTTTTATTGTTTTGAATGTAAATAAAAGAACTAAAATTATTATGGTTATTAAAACGATTAAAAATGCGAAAGTACAATAACCAAACTTTCGCCTAATTTAGTTTTTATGCCTATGTATTCTTTAATTCAACACTGCCTTCGAGTCTAACGCCATACATACTGAACGAAGTTTACATCTTTGGAGACGTCGTTGACATCTCGTCGAGAACAACGCGTCGAAGTGCATTAAACGTTCCCGCGTCTAAATATAACGGTTGCATTGGAAAAGTAGGACCGGCTAGAGGGAAATATTTCCTTATGGGAAATAAATCTTCCTAGGTAAGAGGTGATTATCATTTTTAATTCATTGAGAAATCGTGGTATTTCTTCGTTATGCATGTAATATAGAAGCTTTATTTAACGTCGCATATATAAGCTCTATAGGACTTTTATTGCGACAAAGTACTTATTTGCCTTCATTTATCTTCCTAGAACTGCCCCTGATTGTGCGAGCGTCTGCCAAGGGAGCGCCTAGTATCATTTTCAAGCATTTGGTATGGCGCGGCCGGGGATCGAACCCGTGACCACCCATTCCCGAAGCGGATGCTCTACCACTGAGCTGTGTGTGTGTGTGTGAATTCGGGTTTAACGTCGCTTTCAACAATTTTTCAGTCCTATCACGACGGTGTCTGGTTGCGACAGGGAGCTCAATGCTCACGTTTATAGTGCTGCCTCACTGAAGTATCATGTCCCAGACACATTACATGATACCACACCCAGTCACATTATCCTGCCACTGGATCGACCAGTTCTAGCTCTACCCCGTAAATCTGAGTGCCAAGCGAGGAGCAGCTAGTACCATTTTTAACGACTTTGGTATGTCGCGGCCCGGGATCGAACCCGAGACCTCCCGTTCCCCGGAGCGGACACTCTACCAACTGAGCTATCGGGGCCGGTAACCACTGAGCTATCGGGACCGGTACTGAGCTAACGTGGCCGATGTAAAAGTCACTGTCTCCCTTTTGCGCGCGTGATAACATCCTGAATGAGTGTTCGCTAGCGATTCAAATATGCTTAAAGCTTTCATCGCAATTGATCAAAAATAAATTAGTATAATTTAAGATGTGCCTAGATATTTTTTTATTTATTTAACGGGGATTCTTGTCGTTCTAATCTCAGGATTTCTTGTCGTTCTAATCTGAACTCTTAACCTGTGTCTTCACTATTTCTTGACGTTATATAGAAGCCTCCGTGGTGTAATGGTTACGCTACTCGCCTTGTAAACCAGTGGTCGCAGGATCGATCCCGGGCTTCTCCAGACTTTCGGATGAGTCTTTAAACCGAGGTCCCGTCTCCATATAACATTAGCTATTGGTGGGACGTAAAACTCTAGCACTCACTCACTTGACGTTATAGATACAGTAGAACTTCGATGGCTCGAACACCAATGGCTCGTTTCCCATGGCTGGGTCGAACTCATACTTAAGCCCCTAGGGAAATCCGCAAGATAAGAAATGGTGGGGGATGATTAAGGAGATTTTAGTCTTTTATCTTACAAATGTATGCTGTGTGTACTCATTAGAATCGCCTCGGTGAGGCAATTCTAATGAGTACACACAGCGAAAATTTTCATTATATAACATCGAAAGATGTTCAAAAGTATCTCGTTATGCCTCTTTGCAGTAACCTTCAGCGGCTCGAACTACCGCTGTCTCGAATAGATGTACACGGTCCCAAATGGGTTCGAGCCATGGAAGGTCGACTGTAATAGGAATGAATTTCATTATTGTGAATTTTATCGATCTGTAAACTCAGGCGAATCACTCACAAACTGCTTTAAGCCCGACGGGAAGGGCTTTATGCTAAGTTTGTCAGTGATTCGCCGGAGAATCCACAAAAATGATAATCATTTCCTTATAATTCCACTTTTGACATTGAAATGCTAAAATGCTACTAAAATGGTAAATTTTAGAAATTCTTTCGAAAGCAACAAAAGCCATGGCGGAATGGTTATTCAATAAGACGCTGCCATCTTTGAAAGAGACCCAAGCGAAAAAAAAAACTACAAAAACAACAAGAACAAAAAAAAAAGACTTAAAGTCTTTAACCAGGGCTAGGACACAGGACACCATTGTAATCCTGTGTTACAATTTTTCAAATGCTTATGTTTGATTGTTAGTTTTTGTTTGATTCGAGGTTTAACGTTCCCGTCAACACTGTATATGTTATTTTTGGAGACTTTGCTTCCAATTTGGTGGGACATTTACCCGAAATTGAGTGAAATGACATCTCAAACCCTGCCGTCCAATGAAACCAATAAGGTTTATAAGCATGGACGTTCCGACTCGCACCGCTTTGCCTGGGCGGGCTTAGATCCTAAAAGCGGTTTACCTGTGCTCGTGTGCGGTCGGTTTCAGTTCTGCGTGGAAGCATCATGCAGCCCATCTATTTCTTCAAGTCCCGATGGGCGGGGGCCTATTCAAATGTTTATAAATTGACATTCACCCATCACAAAGCATTCATATTTAGAACTGCGTACCTGAGACTGTCTTCTTAGATTCCGAGGGTCTTCTTAGATTTCAAAAGAACACATCCTGGTTTCATGCCTGAGGGTGGGGCTTGTGTCAAAATCTAGGACATATTAATGTGACCACACATGAGTACTGGTAAACCGCTTAGAGGATCTATGCCTGCCCATGCAAAGCGATGCCAGTCGGACCGTCCATGCTTATAAACCCTATCGGTTTCATTGGGCGACAGGGCTTGAGATGTAATTTCATCTCAATGTCGGGTAAAAGTCCCACAAAATTGGAAGCAACGTCCCCAAAATGACCCATACAGTGTTGACGGGGGCGTTAAACATCAAAACAAACAAAAACAATATGTTACTGATGTAAATGACGTTAACGTCTCAACAGGTATATATCAATCGACAACGCAAGACGTTGACGTTAGACGTTGTTTATCGAGAACGTCTACGTCGTGCACATTTGGCAATTCCTAAAAAACAGCTTGGCAGTGAAAGGGTTAAATTCAGTTTATTTGCCGTCTATGTTATGGCGTCGGTTCATAAACAATGACATTATTCGCGGGTTCTCAACAGGTATATATCAATCGACAATGTTAGACGTTGACGTTAGACGTTGTTTATCGAAAACGTCTACGTCGTGCATATTTGGCAATTCCTTAAAAACAGCTTGGCAGTGAAAGGGTTAAATCCAGTTTATTTGCCGTCTATGTTATGACGTCGGTTCATAAACAATGACAATATTCGCGGGTTCTTAACGCTGTCTTTGACGTCACGTTTTATTACTACCTGTCGGTGTGTGCAATAGTACTGAGATTGGTCAAATGACTTCCACTGACCTTTAAAGTTTAAACGCGCAAAATCTATTGATATTGGTCACAGGACTGTCACTGATAAAAGAAGTTAAAACGTTCAAACTGTATTGCTATTGGTCACACGACTATTACTGACCAATGAAGTTAAAACGTGCAAACTGTATTTCTGTTGGTCAGATGACTGTCACTGACCAATAAATAAAAATTGCCATACTGTATTGCTATTGGTCACATTACTCTCACTGTTCAATGGGGTTAAAACATCCAAACTCTATTGACATTGGTCACATGAATGTCACTGACCAATGAAGTTAAAACTTCCAAATTGAATTGTCATTGTTTGCTCACCTGACCGAAGGTCATGGTGAACTTTTGCGACTGTGAGATGAACGGCGTCGTCGTGCGTCGTGCGTCGTGCGTCGTCCGTGCGTAAACTTTTCTTGTGAACACTCTAGAGGCCAAAGTTTTGGCCAAATCATCATCGAACTTGCTTAGAATGCTCATCATGACAATATCACGGTCAAGCTCGAATATGGGTCATTTCGGGTCAAAAAGTAGGTCAGTAGGTCAAATCATAGAAAAACCTTGTCAACACACTATAGGTCACAGCTTTGGTCCGATCATCATCAAACTTACTCAGAATGATCATCTTGACAATATATCGGTCAAGTTCGAATATGGGTCATGTCGGGTCCAAAAGGAGGACAGTGGATCAAATCATTGAAAAACCTTGTGAACCTAGAGGCCACAGTTTTGGCCCGATCGTCATCAAACTTGCTAAGATCGATCATCTTGGCAATATCTCGGTCAGGTTCGAATATGGGTCCTGTCGGATTAAAAAGTAGGTCAGTATGTCAAATCATAGAAAAACATTGTGAATACCCTAGAGGCCACACTTTTGATCCAATCATCATCAAGCTTGCTCAGAATAATCATCTTGACAATAGCTCGGTCAAGTTTGAATATGCGTTATGTCGGGTCAAAACGTAGGTCAGTATGTCAAATTATAGAAACAAACCTTGTGAACACACTAGAGGCCACAGTTTTGGTGTAAACATCATTAAACTTGCTTAGATTGATCACCTTGAGAATATCTCGGTCAAGTTCGAATATGGGTCGTGTCGGGTCAAAATTAGGTCATTTGGTCAAATCATAGAAAAACCTTGTAAACACACAAGAGACCAGTCCAGTTCATTCACCATCAAACTTGCTCAGAATGATCATATTGACAATATCTCGTTCAAGTCGGGACGAAAAGTAGGTCAGTAGGTCAGATCATAAAAAACCTTGTGGGCACTGTACAGGCGACACGTTTGGTCCAATCCTTATTAAACTTTCTCAAAACAATTATCTTGACAATATCTATCACAAGTTCAAATATGGGTCATGTCGAGTCAAAATGTATGTCAGTAGGTCAAATCATAGAAAAACCCTGTGAACACTCTAGAGGCCACAGTTGTGGTCCAATTATCACAAATCTTGCTCAGAATGATCATCTTGACAATATCTTGGTCGATTCGAAAGTGGCTCATGTCGAATCAACACGTAGATCAGTAGGTCATTTTAAACTGCCTTTTGAACCGTTTGAGATAGTCTTCATATTTGACATGTGAGTTCCTTTTGACAATCGCTTACCACAAATACCAAAAAATGATGTGTGACCTTGACCTGCGACCTACTTTATCATAATTTTTGAAGCATTTGAGATAGAGCCTTCATATTTGGCAGGTATGTTCCATGTGTCAAGGTATTCCCACCCATACAATTTTTTTTACATATGACCTTGACCTTTACCCTTCTTTGTCATAACTGTTAAAGCATTTGAGATAGAGCCTTCATATTTGGCATGAAAGTTCCTTGTGACAAGGGCTTCCTATTCATAAAAAGTATTACATGTGACATCGACTTTGATATGTGACCTACTTTATCATAATTTTAACCGCTCTAGATAAAGCCTGCATATTTGACATGTATGTTCCTTGTGACAAGGACTTCCCACACATAAAAAAAAATTGACCTGTGACCTTGACCGTTGACCTACTTTGTCATAACTTTTGAACCATCTAAGATAGAGCCTTCATATTTGGCGTGTAGGTTCCTTGTAACAAGGGCTTCCCACTCATGCAAAATAATTTGAACTGTGACCTTGGCCTTGACTACCTGTGACCTACTTAATCATCACTTTCGAACCATTTGAGAATGATCCTTTATATCTGGCATGTATGTTCCTCGTGACAAGGGCTTCCAACCCATACAGAAATGTTGGCCTGTGAACTTGTCCTTTGACCTACCTGGTCATACCTTTTGAACTATTTGACATAAAGCCTTCATAATTGGCATTTAAGTTTCTTGTGACAAGGGCTTTCAACCTATACAAAACTTTTTCTGACCTGTGTCCTTGACGTTTGCCCTACTTTGTCATAATTGTTCTACCATTTGAGATAGCCTTCTACTTGGGGTGCAGGTTCCTTGTAACCAGGGCTTTCCACTCACAATAAAATTTTGGCCTGTGATCTTAACCTTGACTTTGTGACCTACTTTATCATAACGTTTGAAACAATTCGAGATAGCGCTTCTATATTTTGCATGTATGTTCCTTGTGACAAGGGCTTCCCACCCTTGCAAACATTCTGATGTGTAACTCTGACCTGACCTACTTTATCATAACTTTTGAACTATTTAAGATAGAGCCGTCATATTTCGCACGAATGTTCCTTCTGATAATGGCCTCCCGTTATACAAAAAATACCTGTGACCCTGACGTTTGACCTACTTCGCCATAACGTTTGAACTATTTGAGATAGAGCCTTCATATTTGGGATGAAGGTTCCTTTTGACAACGGCTTCCCCACTCATGCAAAAATAATTTAACCTGTGACCTTGACCTGCGACCTACTTTATCATAACTTTGAACAATTTTAGATAGATCCTTCATATTTTGCATGTATGTTCTTTGTGACGAGGGCTTCCTACCTTCACAAAAAGTTTGACCTGTGACCTTGGCCTTTGACCTACTTTATCCTGACTTTTGAACTATTTGAGATAGACCTTCATTTTTGGCAGGTATGTTCCTTCTGACAAGGGCCTCCCACCCATACAAAAATTTTGACTTGTGACCCTGAACTTTGACCTCTTTTGTCATCACTTTTGAACCATGCTTGAATGTAGGTTTCTTGTGACAAGTCTAGCCCCCTACCACCGTCACCAGAACTAAAAATATACGTTCAAGAAAATGACTTCTTCTCCTTAATATACAAAATAATGTCAAAGAAATGTTTCTTGGATCACAGTTAAAAACAAAATTGCTCAAACCATCCAATCCACATTACATTATCCAGTTTTATTTCTATAATAAGGATCAAGTGAGCGATCCAGTGCCACTATAGGCCTCTTGTTTTCTTAACTGTCCAAGATCAATAAAACGTCCAAACTGTATTGCTATAGGTTACATGACTGTCGCTGACCAATAAAGTTAAAACGTCCAAACTGTATTTCTGTTGGCCACATGCCTGTCACAAACCAAAAAGGGGAAAAAAACTGCATTGCGGTTGGTCTCTTGACTGTCACAAACCAGAAAAGTCAAAACGTCCAAACTGGATTTCTATTGATCACATGACTGTCACAAAATCAAAACTGTCAAAACGCTCAAACTGTATTGCTATTGGTCGCTTGACTGTCCCGGACCAATAAAGTTGAAACGTGTAAACTTTATAACTATTAGTCGCATGACTGTTACTGACCAATGAAGCTGAAAGTCCATAATGTTGGTCCCATGCCCTTCCCCACCCCCCCCCCCCCCCCACACACACACACACAATACATTTAAAAGGTCCAAATTGTATTTCAATTTGTCACATGACTACTACGAGGACTGTTCAAATATGAATGCAAGTAGAACGTTTTCTCATGCACTAATGCGAGAATCACCTGGAAATAAATATCACAGCGTAGAAAAACATTTTACCTATACATTGATACCACACCTGTTAAAATCCGTCCACTTTAGCCATGTATATCGTTCGATAAACACTGTCTACTCTTGTATACTAATACAAAACATGGTTGGAAGAAGGTCAGAGTACGCCGTTGAAATACAGTCCTATATTAAGAATCGTTGTATTCTTGGTATACGGTGCAAAGACATTTTTGATGAAATATGTTCGGTGTATGGGTATAATGAAATGTCTTTTCCGACAGTTTTTCGTTGGTGTAAGAAATTCAGCTGTGGGCTAGGCTCAACTGAAGATGCACCACATGATCGTCGGCCGAAAAGAGCAACATCTGTCAAGATGGTTGCTAGAGTGAAAGAAATAGTTGCTACCGATGCACGATATACCACTAGGCAAATGGCTAGTATGGTTGGCATCTCATTAGGAGCAGCTCATACAATTCTGAAACGGGATTTGAAAATGAGAAAGATCTGTGCTAGATGGATTCCCCATCTGTTGACAGATGAGCAGAAAAAGACACGCGTTTATTGTGCCAAGAAGTTGCTTAAAAGTTTCCAAATTGCAATGCACGGTCTTTCGCTAATGTCGTCACAGGTGACGAGACATGGGTTCACTTTTTTGAGCCAAAACGAAGGATTCAGAACAAAATATGGGCAACAAAGTATTGCAAAAGACCATGCATTGCAAAGCTGACCATGAGCGTCAAGAAGGTAATGTATGCCATATTCATTTCAAATCAGGGCCCTGCTATTCAGGTTGCTGTGCCTAAAGGCAAATCTGTAAATGCGAAGTTTAACAAGAATAAAATTCTTCGAAAATTGAAGAAATATTTCAAAGAACGAAGACCCGCAACTGGTTTAGCCAACGTCAGATTGCTACATGACAATGCATCATCGCACAAGGCGTTCATTCTGCAAGACTATCTGAAGCAGGAAAAGGTTGTTGAACTCCCTCACCCCCCGTATTCCCCTGACCTTGCCCCGTGTGACTTTTTTTGTTCCCGCGGCTGAAAAATACCTTTCTGGTCGAAAATTTGTACAGCGCAAACACCTCGGTTCTGCAATATTCCAGTGCCTTCATAGTATACCTCGAAAAGACTACCAAAATACATTCAATGATCGGATCAGAAGACTGAAAGTTTGTATATCTGTTAAAGGGAATACTTTGAGGGGACAAAATAAATTTTTCATCGAAATCTATCACGGAATCATTTTTATGTGCTTAGTTGCATTCATATTTGAACAGTCCTCGTAATTACCAATGAGGTTTTTACAAATGTTCAAACAGTATTGCTGTTGGTCACATGACTATCAATGACCAATAAAGTAAAATGGCTTAACAGTATTGCAATTGGTCACATGACTATCACTAACCAATAAATATAAAAAGTCCAAACTGTATTGCTCTTTGTCACAGGAATGTAACTTACAAATGATGTTGAACCATCCTTACTGTACTACTATTGGTCACATGACTTTCCCTGACCAATAAAGTAAAGTATCAAAGCTTTATTGCTATGGTTACATGGCCGTCACTGACCAGTAAAGTGAAATCGTCCACAGTGTATCGCTACTGGGCACATGATTGTCACTGACCCGATAAGTAAAACGTCCAAATTATATTGTTGTTAGTCATATAGCTGTCACTGACCAATAAAGTTAAAGCATCCTTATTGTATTGCTATACTAATAATAACCATTACTGACAATGACAAGTTATAATCACATTTGTGAAATTTTACTGTATGTGTATTCTAAGATGACTGAGACGTAAAAAACAGACGTGTTTCCACTAACATGCAAAAAACGTTTGGTCGGTAGGTAGCAGAAACTTCCATTTATTATGTCTCCCCCTTTTCGAGGAGACCAATTATTTTTCCCCCGGGCGTCTGTCTGTCTGTCCATCTGTCTGTCACAAAATCGTGTCCGCTCTATAACTTGAAAACCATTCAAGCTATCTTCACGAAACATCATATAAATATTAATCAACATTAGACGACGTGCAGAGCACAAGAACCATAACTCTTGCATTTATACTTTTTTGAGTTACCTCCCTTGGAAGTTTGTGACGGGTGACAAAATCGTGTATGTATGTATGGGCAAATCGTGTCCGGCCAATAACTTTCATATTATTGGATGGATTTATAATTTGTTTGGCAGAAATGTTAACCACCACTAGACGATGTGTCGCGCGTCTGACCAAGGTCGGTACCTCAAAGGTCAAGGTCATAAACAGCGGCCAAAGGTAAAAGGGGCCTTATTTCGTTTTCGGTCAATTACTTTCTTATTTTTAGATGGATTTTAAAATTACTTGGCAGAAATGTTAACCATCTTGAGTCGATGTGTTACGGGCATGACCCAGGTTTGTACCTCAAAGGTCAAGGTAATACTTATCGGTCAAAGGTAAAACAGGGCCTTTTTCTGTGTTTGGTCAATAGATTTATTTTTCATGGCTTTTGATATTAATTGGCAGAAATGTTAACCACCATGAGACGATGTGTCGAGGGCACGATTCTGGTTGGTACCTCAAAGTTCAAGGTCATACTTGGAGTTCAAGAACCATAACTTTCGCATTTATACTTTTTGATTTATCTCCCTTGGAAGTTTGTGACCGGTATAAAATCGTGTATGTATGGACAAATCGTGTCCGGCCAATAACTTTCTTATTATTAGATGGATTTTAAATTTGTTTGGCAGAAATGTTAACCTTCATGACACGATGTGTCGCGCGCCTGACCCAGATCGGTATCTCAAAGGTCAATGTGAGAAGCGTCCGTGGTGCAGTGGTTATGCTACTCGCCTTGTAAATCAGTGATCGCAGGATCGATCCCGGGCTTCTCCAGACTTTCGGATGAGTCTTTAAACCGAGGTCCCGTCTCCGTATGACCTTAGTTGTTGGTGGGACGTAAAACTAAAACTCACTCACTCACACACTCAAAGGTCAATGTCGTACCTAGCGGTCAAAGGTAAAAAGGGGCTTTTTTTCGTTTTCGATCAATTACTTTCTTATTTTTAGATGGATTTTAAAATTACTTGGCAGAAATGTTAACCATAATGCGACGATGTGCCACGGGCATGACCCAGGTTGGTATCTCAAAGGTCAATGTCACACTTAGCGGTCAAAGGTAAAAAATGGCCTTTTTCTGTGTTTGGTCAATAGATTTATTTTTTGATGGATTTTGAAATTACTTGGCAGAAATGTTAACCACCATGAGACTATGTGTCGAAAGCACGATTCTGGTTGGTACCTCAAAGGTCAAGGTCATACTTGGAGGTCAAGAATCATAACTCTCGCATTTATACTTTTTTAGTTATCTCCCTTGGAAGTTTGTGACCGGTACAAAATCTTGTATGTATGTATGTATCGGCAAATCGTGTCTGGTCAGTAACTATAGATTTTGAAATTACTTTCTAGAAATGTAAACCACCATGAGACGATTGTCGCGCGCATGACCCAAGGTCAAGGTCATACTTAAAGGTCAAAGGTAAAAAATGGGTCTTTTTCTCGTGTCCAGTCAATAACTTTGTTTATTTATGGATGGACTTTTAAAGTAACCTGCAGAAATGTTCACCTTCTTTAGACGATGTGTCATGTGCAAGACCAATGTCCGTACCCCCAATGTCAAGGTCATACTTTGAGGTCAAAGGTCAAAAAGGGCTCTTTTTGTGTACGGCCAATATCTATCTTAGTCTTTGATGGAATATGGAAATACTTCGCAGACATGTTAACTATCATGAGAAGATGTGCTGCGCCTAAGATCCAAGGGACCTCAGAGGTCAAGGTCATACTTAGAGATCAAAGGTGAAAAAAGACTGATTTCTTGTACGGTCAATAACTTTCTTATTTCTTCATGGACTTTTTAAAGTTCCTTTGCAGAAATGTTCACCTTCATTGGATGATGTGTTGCACACACGACCCAGGTCAATACCTCCAATGTCAACGTAATACTTAGAGGTAAAAATGGGGGGGGGGGGGGCAATCTGTTTTTTTTGTAGGAAAACAAGTTCTAATTGCTTTATATTGTCTCGCGAGAAGAAAAAAAAAGGTCGGGTCTGTATTTTTATGTGTTTTTGTTTTTGTACATGTTTTAGCTCACCTGTCACTTTTGGGATCACTTTTGCGCGTCTTTCGTGCGTGCGTCCGTGCGTGCGTCCGTCTATGTGAGCGTAAACAATTTCTTCAAACGACATCTTCTAAACCACTGATAGGATTTTGACCAAACTTGACAGGAATGATACTTTGGTGGCCCCCTTTCAACGTTATTCAAATGGTTCCGGTTCGTTGCATATCTAGGTCACAGGAGCTAAAATTAGATTATCTTTACTGAAAACTTAAAAACAATATTCTACTCTGAAACTGCATGGTACAGGTCTTTGATATTTGGTATGAAGCTTCATCCAGTTGACCTCTATCAAGAGTGTTCAAATTATAGCTCTGGGACCAAAAATGCCCCTGCCCCGGGGCCCTTTGATTTTCTTAGGCTTATATAGGAAATCTCTTTAGAAATCTTTTTGTCTGAAACTGCAAGGCCCAGGTCTTTGATATAACGTATGACGCTTCATCTAGTGGACTTCTACCAAGATTGGTTCAAATTTTAGCCCTGGGGCCAAAGATGCCCCCACCCCGGGGCCCTCTGTTTTTACATAGACTTACATAGTGAAAATCTTAAAAAATCTTCTTCCCTGAAACTACAAATGCCAGGTCTTTGATATTTGTTGTGAAGCTTCATCTAGTGGACCTCTATCAAGATTGTTCAAATTATAGCCCTAGGGCCAAAATGCTCCCACCCCGGGGCCCTTTGGTTTTACATAGACTTTGGTTTTACGTAGGGGAAATCTTTAAAAAGCTTCTTCTCTGAAACTGTAAGGCCCAGGTCTTTGATATTTGGTATGAAGCTTTATCTAGTGGACCTCTACCAAGATTGTTCTAATAATAGCCATGGGCCAAAAATGCCCCCTTCCCGGGGCTTTTCGGTTTTACATAGAATTAGGTTTGTCTTTGGGTGGTTGTACCGCTTGTGTTATTTTATTTTGGATAGCCTATCGGCCATTTTGTGGGAAAGTAACTGTCCTTTTAGCTTTCCGCTGTTGATATTTCCATTAGAGTCTGTTGTTTCATGTTTGTGTTTCTTTCTCTTTTGTGTATTTGATGGAAGCTGTGGGTTAATTGTATCGATTCCTGATCATTGCCTCCACTTCTACTTTTTATATATGGAAAATATTTGAAAATTTTCTGTGAAACCGCAAGGCGCAGGTCTTTGATATTTGGTTTGAAGCTTCATCTTGTGGAACTCTATCAACATTGTTCAATTTATAGCCCTAGGGCCACACATGCCCCTGCTTCGGGGCCCTCTGGTTTTTTCATAGCTTATGTAGGGAATATCTTGAAAAATCTTCTTCTCTGAAACCGTAAGGCCCAGGTCTTTGATATTTGGTATGTGGCTTTATCTGGTGCATTTCTATCAAGATTATTCAAGCTATATCCTTTGGGTCAAAAATGCCCCCGACCCGGCGCCCTTTGGTTTTACATTGACTTATATAAGGAAACTTTAAAATAAAATCTTCTTCTCTGAAATCGCAAGTCCCAGGTCTTTGATATTTGGTGTGAAGCTTTATCTAGTGGAACTCTATCAAGATTGTTCAAATTATAGCCCTAGGGCCAAAAATGACCCCGGCCCGGGGCCATTTGGTTTTACATAGACTTATATCGGGAAAACCGTTTTAAATCTCCTTCACTGAAACCGCAAGGCCCAGGTCTTTGATATTTGATGTAAAGCTTCATCTAAAGGACCTGTATCAAGAGTGTTAAATTTATAGCCATAGGGTCAAAAATGCCCCTGTCATGGGGTCCTTTGGTTTTCGTCGTCTTATATAGGGAAAATCTTTAAAAATCTTTTTGTCTGAAACGAGAAGGCTCAGGTCTTTGATATTTGGTATGAAGCTTTGTCTAGTGGACTTCTTTCACGATGGTTCAAATTATAGTAAAGTAGAAGCAAAACAAAGACCAGGAATCGATACAATTAACTTACTCCACCCATCAAAGACACCAAAGGGAAAGAAATACAAACATTAAGCGACCAGACCATAATGGACACCCAAACAAAGGAAGGCCATAGGGACAGTTACTTTCCCACAAAATGGCCAAATGGCCATCCAAAATTATAGGACACAAGTGATACACACAGTAAGTAACAAACAACAACATAAATAAATCGCCAAATCCCTGAGGATTGGAAAAATAAGAGCATTAAATAGCCCTGGGTCCAAAATGGGCCCATCCTGTTGCCCACTGGTTTTACATAGACTTATATTGGGGAAACCTTTGAAAATCTTCTTGCTTGAAACCAGAAGGCCTAGGTCTTTGAAATTTGTTATGAAGCTTGTCTTGTGGATTTCTACCAAGATTGTTCAAATTATAACCCTGGGGCCAAAAATTGACCTTCCCCGGGGCCAGCAGGTTTTATATAGTCTTATATAAGGAAAAAATGTACTTGTCTGAAACCAGAAGGCTCCGGTCTTTGTTATTTAATTTGAAGCTTCACCTTTTAGACCACTACCTAGATTATTCAAATTATAGCCCTGGGTTCAATAATGGCTCTCCTCGGTGGCCCGCTTGTTACCCAATGGATCAGTTGAGCGATCCAGGTCCATGATGGCCCTCTTTTTGTTAATAAAATTGCCATGTTGAGATTCGCACTGTATATCATAATTCATTTTAGATGCTAGAAAAAGTCAGCTTTGTATTTTGGAAGGTACTAATTGCCCAAAACTTCAAAAATGTACTTAAAACGCGAAATTACTATGGGAAAACGCAAAGACGACACTGGGTAGGGCCGGAAATTCAAAATGGTAGGGTCGGTGTTTCAATTTTTATTTTGTTCTTTTAATGATAAAAATAGTAGAGTCGGAGTGTGTGTGTGTGTAGGGGGGGGGGGGGGGGGGGGCTGAAGCAGGGTCGGTCGGGTTAGTGGAAACACTGCTGTTTTTATGCCCCCGAATTTTCATGCCACCGGAATCAAAGATTCGGGGGCATATAGATTTTGGTCCGTCTGTCTGTCTGTCTGTTTGACATGTCTGTTTCTCTGTCCGCAAAAACCTTAACATTGGGCATATCTTTTGAATGATAACTGATAAGGCTTTCAAATTTCACATGTGCATTCCTTATCACAAGATCTTTCAAGAGGTACCATAAATTTTGACCTCGTGACCTTGACCTTGAGATTTGATCTACTTTTGACCTCTTTTTTAAAACTTCAACATTGGCCATTACTTTCGATTGGTAAGTGGTAGGGCTTTCATATTTCACATGGGCATTCCTTGACACAAACCCTTTCTAGTGGTACCATAATTTTGACCTCGTGACTTTGACCTTGACGTTTGACCAACTTTTTCAAAACTTTTACATTGGCCATAACTTTCGATTAGTAAGTGGTATTGCTTTTATGTTTCACATGTGCATTCCTTGTCACAATTCCTTTGTAGTGGTACCATAATTTTTTACCTTGTGACCTTGACCTTGATGTGTGACCTACTTTTTAAAAACTATAACCTTGGCCATAACTTTCGATTGGTAAGGGGGAGGTCTTTCATATTTCACATGTGCATTCCTTGTCACAAGCCCTTTCTTGTGGTAACATAATTTTTGACCTCTTGACCTTCGTAAGTGGTAGGGCTTTCATATTTCACATGTCCATTCCTTGCCACAAGACTTTTCTAGTGGTACTATAATTTTTGATCGTGTGGCCTTGGCCTACTTTTTACGATTTGAACATTGGCCATACATTTCGATTGCTTAGTGATACTACTTCTATATTTAACATGCGCTGTCCGGGGGCATCATTGTTTCACCAACACATATTGTTTTAGGCCTGAATTTCGCAGTCGGGACAATGAAGAACCCCTAGACCCAATAGATATCGCTGAGGTAAAAGTTTTGAAAAGTACAAAAGACCTCAAAAAAGGCATATCCCAGGGCCCTGACCAAATTCACCACATCCCCCTAAAGGAAACCAGTTCAGCAGAAGCTCCACTTCTATCATCCATATTTAAAAAAACGACACTTGAAGAATCAACATTACCAAGCAACATAACCAAGCAATAGCAAACGTTAGTGCTATTTTTATAAGTGGTGACAGGAAGTTTGCTAAAAACTATACAGGCCAATTAGTTTGACATCTGTTCCATGTTAGAAATGCACTTGTAGACCATGTGACAAAGAATAAGCTTCAGCATGGTTTCGTTGCTGGCAGATCGTGCATTACTCTGTTAATAGAGTGTGTAGAAGAAGTCTCAGATGCCATAGACAGTGGTGAAGATGTCGACGTCATTTACCTGGATTTTAAGGAAGCGTCCGACAAGGTATCGCACGAACGCCTTCTTAAAAAGCTTATGCTTGGATAAAAGAATTTCTAGCAAATCGAAGGCAAAAGGTAGTAGTGATCGGTCGATGCTCTGAATTGTCAAATGTAATCTCCGGTATACCCCCAGGGCTCTTTTTTAGGGCCAATATTATTTGTGATTTTCATAAATGACATGCCGGATGCTATCGCATGTTGTATAAAGCTATATGCTAACGATGCAAAGATATGTAATAGTGTCAAATACATAGCCACTAGGTAAGAAAAATCTGTTATCAACTCCGAAGAGTGGGCCCTTGAGTGGGAAATGTTTTTAACTTTGGTAAATGTAAACATGTCCATATTGAATCACACGGCCAAAGTTTTAGATATCTGATGAATACTAGTGGTGAATTAATGAAATACAAAAAGTGTCATCTTCAAAAGATTTTGGCGTTATTATGGATAATATGCTTCTGTTCAGAGAACACATTGCCAAAAAGTACGAAATTTTAATAGAAATCTTGGGCTTAAATACAAAACATTTGAATTCATGGACATGAAATTATTTTTGAATCTTTACAAATCCATTGTTAGACCCCATTTGGAGTATGCAACAGTGGTTTGGTCCCCCATTTTAAAACGGACATTATTTCATTTGGTCGAAAAGGCATCTCAGTTAACCAGAGAGGCTTAGTCAGGCCTCAGATTCTATTACGGTTCCAGCGTCAAGGCTTACTGAGAATTATAGAGAATTTTATGTAATGTTGGTTGGTGGCTGATGCTCTGTCTCTGGTTCGGTCCATCGGAGTCTAACTGTTGATTTTCTTTCGCTCCAGCATTTCAGTGAGTCCTCACCGTGGTTTCACCTCTGTGGTTGATTGATTTTTGTGTTCACGGGGATGCTGCACTGATGAGGTAGGAGGCATTCATGCGGGCCTAACAAATTATTTGTCTAAATCGCGACGGAAGTAAGGGCGAGGATTGTGGCCACATAAAATCGATTAAAGGTAATACACACTAAACAGAATTGATATTGGTCTCATTTTTTCAGTGACCACAAATATAACAAAATCTTACTGGATTGATATTGGTCTCATTATTGTCACTGACCAATAAAGATAACAAAACCTTTCTGCATTAATATCGGTTTCATTATTTTCACTGACCAATAAAGATAAAACAACCTTCCTGTACAGATATTGGTCTCATTATTGTCACTGAACAATAAAGATAATACACTCTTTCTGTATTGATATAGGTCTCATTATTGTCACTGGCCAATAAAGATAACACACCCATAATCTGTTGATATTGATCTCATACTTGTCACTGATTGACACTTACCACTAAAGCTAACACACCCTTACTCTACTGCTATTGGTCTCATCATTGTCACTGATCAATAAAGATAATACACTCATACTGTAATGATATTGGTCTCATCATTGTCACGGATCAATAAAAGTAATACACTCATAAGTTATGATAGTGGTCTCATTATTGTCCCTGGCCAACAAAGGTAACACACGCTTACTGTATTGAAATGGTTCGCATTATTGTCACGGACCAATAAGATAACTAAACCTTACTGTATTGATTTTGGTCTTTTTAAAGACACTGAAAATAATGATAACCAATACAATAACACAACCGTGCGACATAGTGCCTCTTCACATCTCCAAAATTGTTACTTATCTGATGAATATGATTTTTTCTCACATAGGTTGTGAGTGCTCCTTAGAACCGCTTCATTGAGGTGGTTCTAACGAGTACCGAAAGCCTTTGTCTTGAAAAAAAAAATAAACTTAATGTACAAGTTTTGTCAATATCCAAGTTTTCTCTATATTTTTCAGTTCTGTGGTGTATTCCTTGCTTCCAAAGAATAACACTTATAGAACATCTTTGACGTCACTACAGCTGGTGTCTGGGAATGTGTGGCCGCCGTAAAAAGCCTGCCTGTCCTACATCGTAGTATAGTTTTTATATTTTCTTGTCCTTTAGGATCATTGATTCCATTTTGGAATGTGAAAATATTTGAGGGTCATTGATGAGGCCTAATTGGCCAAAACTAGCAAGTGAGACCCAGAAAGCATGTACACCTCATTTTTTCAGTTCTTTGATGTGCTCCTTGCTTCAAAAGAATAACACTTTTATAGAACATATTTGACGTCACTACAGCTGATATCTGGGAATGTGTGGCGGACGTAAAAAGTCTCCTTGTCCTACATCATAGTGTAGCTTATATTTTCTTGTCCTTTAGGATCATTGATTCCATTGTGGAATTGTGAAAATATTTGAGGTCACTGATGAGGCCTAATTGGCCGAAACTAGCAATTTAGGCCCAGAAAACAAGTACACCTTATATTTTCGATTTCTGTGGTGTATTCCTTGTTTCCAAAATAGAAGTGGGGGCAATGATCAGGAATCGATACAATCAACCCACAGCTCCCATCAGAGACCCTGACTTGTTCGCATGATAACAACCTTACTGTGTTGATATTAGAAGCCTCCGTGGTGTAGTGGTTACGCTACTCGCCTTGTGAGCCAGGGGTCGCAGGATTGATCCCGGGCTTCTCCAGACTTTCGGATGAGTCTTTAAACCGAGGTCCCGTCTCCGTATGTCCTTAGCTGTTGGTGGGACGTAAAACTCAAACACTCACTCACTGTATTGATATTGGTCTCATTATTGTCACTGACCAATAATGATAATACATTTTAACTGTTTTGATATTGGTCTCATTATTGTCAGTGACCAATAAAGATTAACACTCTTAAAATATTGAGAAGCCTCCGTGGTGCAGTGGTTATGCTACTCGCCTTGTTAACCAGGGGTCGCAGGATCGATTCCGGGCTTCTCCACACTTTCCGATGAGTCTTTAAACCGAGGTCCCGTCTCCGTATGACCTTAGCTGTTGGTGAGACGTAAAACTCAAACACTCACTAACTCACTCACTCTTAAAATATTGATAGAGGTCTCATGATTGTCATTGAACAATACAGGTAATACACACTTAACTGTATTGATATTGGTCTAATTTTTTCACTTTCCTATAAAGTTTACAAATTCTTACTGGATTGATATTGGTCTCCTTATTGTTACTGACCAATAAGAAAACACATTGTTACTATATTGACATAGATTGCATTATAGTCACTGACCAATAAAGATATTACACTCTTACTGTATTGGTATGGGTCTCATTATTGTCACTGACCAATAAAGAAAATGAAAATCCTACTGTATTTATATTGGTGTCATTATTTTCAATGGGCAATAAAGATAACACAACCTTCCTGTACAGATATTGGTCTCATTATTTTCACTGAACAATAAAGATAATACACTCTTTCTGTATTGATATAGGTCTCATTATTGTCACTGACCAATAAAGGTAACACACTCTTAATCTGTTGATATTGATCTCATATTTGTCACTGATTGTCACTCACCACTAAAGCTAACACACCCTTACTCTATTGCTATTGGTTTCATCATTGTCACTGATCAATAAAGACAATACACTCATACTGTAATGATATTGGTCTCATTATTGTAACGGATCAATAAAGGTAATACACTTATACTGTAATGATATTGGTCTCATCATTGTCCCTGGCCAACAAAGATAACATACCCTTACTGTATTGAAATGGGTCGCGTTATTGTCAGGGACCTATAAGATAAGTGATGATACCCTCGTCCCCGAGGGTATCATCAGCTCAGTATCAGTTCCTTAGTGTTGAGGTTGATACTGCGGTGTTGACGTCAGTGCTCAAGTACTAATTTAAATAACTATATTATATCTTTAATTTTTGCAGCATCAAATTCTAATTGTTCTAAAACAAAGACTGACTTGTCAGGTGAGACATGTATCTTAGCGGATTCGGTTTACATTTTTTGTTTATATTTTAAATTTGCAAGACTCGCTACTTTGGACATCTCCTTCCTGATGCCCGGGACTTCCGTGGAGTGTGGGTCATGTTTGCTGATGTTGGCTCGGTGGGGGACACCTATAAGTCCGCGGGTAGGCTCTCTTGCCTGATGCCTCCAGCTGACCTGTCTCATTGGCTATGTCGGTCGGTGTGTGCACGGAGGGGGATGTGCTGTGTTTGCCGGGTCTTGTCCATCATCCATTTCGGTTTCAAAACTTTTGGGTTGAGACACACTGATGAAGATTGAATATCAGAAAGGCCTCTGTGTCACTAAATTCGGTATAGTTACGCCTTAATAACTAAACCTTACTGTATTGGTTTTGGTCTTTTTAATGTCACTGAACAATAAAGATAACCAATACGATAACACAACCGTGCGACATAGTGCCTTTTCATATCTCCAAAATGGCTACTTATCTGATGAATATAATTTTTTTCTCCGTACGACCTTATATTTTCGAGTTCTGTGGTGTATTCCTTGCTTCCAAAATAGAAGTGGGGGCAATGATCAGGAATCGATACAATCAACCCACAGCTCCCATCAGAGACCCGGACTTGTTCACGTGATGACAACCTTACTGTATTGATATTAGAAGCCTCCGTGGTGTAGTGGTTACGCTACTCGCTTTGCAAACCAGGGGTCGCAGGATCGACCCCGGGCTTCTCCAGACTTTCGGAGGAGTCTTTAAACCGAGGTCCCGTCTCCGTATGACCTAAGCTGTTGGTGGGACGTAAAACTCAAACACTCACTCACTGTATTGATATTGGTCTCATTATTGCCAATGACCAATAATGATTATACACTTTCACTGTTTTGATATTGGTCTCATTATTGTCACTGACCAATAAAAATTAACACTCTTAAAATATTGAGAAGCCTCCGTTGTGCAGTGGTTATGCTACTCGCCTTGTTAACCAGGGGTCGCAGGATCGATCCCGGGCTTCTGCAGACTTTCGGATGAGTCTATAAACCGAGGTCCCGTCTCCGTACGACCTTAGCTGTTGGTGAGACGTAAAAGTCAAACACTCACTAACTCACTCACTCTTAAAATATTGATAGAGGTCTCATTATTGTCACTGAACAATAAAGGTAATACACACTTAACTGTATTGATATTGGTCTCATTTTTTCACTGACCAATAAAGATAACAAATTCTTACTGGATTGATATTGGTCTCCTTATTGTCACTGACCAATAAGATAACACATTGTTACTATATTGACATAGATTGCATTTGGAGTCACCAATAAAGATATTACACTCTGAATGGGTCTCATTATTGTCACTGACCAATAAAGAAAACAAAATCCTACTGTATTAATATTGGTGTCATTATTTTCAATGGACAATAAAGATAACACAACCTTCATGTACAGATATTTGTCTCATTAATATCACTGAACAATAAACACAACACACTCTTTCTGTATTGATATAGGTCTCATTATTATCACTGACCAATAAAGATAACACACCCTTAATCTGTTGATAATGATCTCATATTTGTCACTGATTGTCACTAACAACTAAAGCTAACACGCCCTTACTTTATTGTTATTACTCTGATCATTGTCACTGATCAACAAAGACAATACACTCATACTGTAATGATATTGGTCTCATTATTATGACGGATCAATAAAGGTAATACACTCGTACTGTAATGATATTGGTCTCATTATTATCCCTGGCCAACAAAGATAACACACTCTTACTGTATTGGAATTGGTCGCATTGTTGTCAGGGACCCATAAGATAACTAAACCTTATTGTATTGATTTTGGTCTTTTTAATTGCACTGAACAATAAAGATAACCAATACGATAACACAACCGTGCGACATAGTGCCTTTTCACATCTCCAAAATGGCTACTTATCTGATGAATATGATATTTTTCTGACATAGGTTGTGAGTGTTCCTTAGAACCGCTTCATTGAGGTGGTTTTAACGAGTACCGAAATCCTTTGTCTTGAAGAAAAATAATAAAATTAATGTACAAGTTTTCTCAATATCCAAGTTTTCTCTATATTTTTTTTAGTTCTGTGGTGTATTCCTTGCTTCCAAAGAATAACACTTATAGAACATAGTTGACGTCACTACAGCTGGTGTCTGGGAATGTGTGGCGGCCGTAAAAAGTCTGCCTGTCCTACATCATAGTGTAGTTTTTATATTTTCTTGTCCTTTAGGATCATTGATTCCATTGTGGAATGTGAAAATATTTGGGGGTCATTTATGAGGCCTAATTGGCGGAAACTAGCAACTGAGACCCAGAAAACATTTACACTTCATTTTGTTCAGTTCTTTGATGTATTCCTTGCTTCAAAATGATAACACTTTTATAGAACATATTTGACGTCACTACAGCTGATGTCTGGGAATGTGTGGCGGCCGTAAAAAGTCTCCCTGTCCTACATCATAGTGTAGTTTATATTTTCCTATCCTTTAGGATCATTGATTCCACTTTGGAATTTTGAAAATATTTGAGGTCACTGATGAGGCTTAATTGGCCGAAACTAGCAATTGAGGCCCCGAAAACATGTACACCTTACATTTTCGAGTTCTGTGGTGTATTCCTTGCTTCCAAAATAGAAGTGGGGGCAATGATCAGGAATCGATACAATCAACCCACAGCTCCCATCAGAGACCCGGACTTGTTCACGTGATGACAACCTTACTGTATTGATATTAGAAGCCTCCGTGGTGTAGTGGTTACGCTACTCGCTTTGTAAACCAGGGGTCGCAGGATCGACCCCGGGCTTCTCCAGACTTTCGGATGAGTCTTTAAACCGAGGTCCCGTCTCCGTATGACCTTAGCTGTTGGTGGGACGTAAAACTCAAACACTCACTCACTGTATTGATATTGGTGTCATTATTGTCACTGACATATAATGATAATACACTTTTACTGTTTTGATATTGGTCTCATTATTGTCACTGACCAATAAAGATTAACACTCTTAAAATATTGAGAAGCCTCCGTGGTGCAGTGGTTATGCTACTCGCCTTGTTAACCAGGGGTCGCAGGATCGATCCCGGGCTTCTCCAGACTTTCGGATGAGTCTTTAAACCGAGGTCCCGTCTCCGTATGACCTTAGCTGTTGGTGAGACGTAAAACTGAAACACTCACTCACTCACTCACTCACTCTTAAAATATTGATAGAGGTCTCATTATTGTCACTGAACAATAAAGGTAATAAACTCTTAACTGTATTGATATTGGTCTCATTTTTTCACTGACCAATGAAGATAACAAATTCTTACTGGATTGATATTGGTCTCCTTATTGTCACTGACCAATAAGATAACACATTGTTACTATATTGACATAGATTGCATTATAGTCACTTACCAATAAGGATATTACACTCTAAATGGGTCTCATTATTGTCACTGACCAATAAAGAAAACAAAATCCTACTGTATTAATATTGGTGTCATTATTTTCAATGGCCAATAAAGATAACACAACCTTCCTGTACAGATATTTGTCTCATTATTATCACTAAACAATAAACATAACACACTCTTTCTGTATTGATATAGGTCTCATTATTGTCACTGACCAATAAAGATAGCACACCCTTAATCTGTTGATATTGATCTCATATTTGTCACTGATTGTCACTAAGCACTAAAGCTAACACACCCTTACTCTATTGCTATTAGTCTCATCATTGTCACTGATCAATAAAGATAATACACTCATACTGTAATGATATTGGTCTCATTATTATGACGGATCAATAAAGGTAATACACTCATACTGTAATGATATTGGTCTCATTATTATCCCTGGCCAACAAAGATAACACACTCTTACTGTATTGGAATTGGTCGCATTGTTGTCAGGGACCTATAAGATAACTAAACCTTATCGTATTGATTTTGGTCTTTTTAATTGCACTGAACAATAAAGATGACCAATACGATAACACAACCGTGCGACATAGTGCCTTTTCACATCTCCAAAATGGCTACTTATCTGATGAATATGATATTTTTCTGACATAGGTTGTGAGTGCTCCTTAGAACCGCTTCATTTAGGTGGTTTTAACGAGTACCGAAATCCTTTGTCTTGAAGAAAAATAATAAAATTAATGTACAAGTTTTCTCAATATCCAAGTTTTCTCTATATTTTTTTTAGTTCTGTGGTGTATTCCTTGCTTCCAAAGAATAACACTTATAGAACATATTTGACGTTTCTACAGCTGGTGTCTGGGAATGTGTGGCGGCCGTAAAAAGTCTGCCTGTCCTACATCATAGTGTAGTTTTTATATTTTCTTGTCCTTTAGGATCATTGATTCCATTGTGGAATGTGAAAATATTTGGGGGTCATTTATGAGGCCTAATTGGCGGAAACTAGCAACTGAGACCCAGAAAACATTTACACTTCATTTTGTTCAGTTCTTTGATGTATTCCTTGCTTCAAAATGATAACACTTTTATAGAACATATTTGACGTCACTACAGCTGATGTCTGGGAATGTGTGGCGGCCGTAAAAAGTCTCCCTGTCCTACATCATAGTGTAGTTCATATTTTCCTATCCTTTAGGATCATTGATTCCACTTTGGAATTTTGAAAATATTTGAGGTCACTGATGAGGCTTAATTGGCCGAAACTAGCAATTGAGGCCCCGAAAACATGTACACCTTATATTTTCGAGTTCTGTGGTGTATTCCTTGCTTCCAAAATAGAAGTGGGGGCAATGATCAGGAATCGATACAATCAACCCACAGCTCCCATCAGAGACCCGGACTTGTTCACGTGATGACAACCTTACTGTATTGATATTAGAAGCCTCCGTGGTGTAGTGGTTACGCTACTCGCTTTGTAAACCAGGGGTCGCAGGATCGACCCCGGGCTTCTCCAGACTTTCGGATGAGTCTTTAAACCGAGGTCCCGTCTCCGTATGACCTTAGCTGTTGGTGGGACGTAAAACTCAAACACTCACTCACTGTATTGATATTGGTGTCATTATTGTCACTGACATATAATGATAATACACTTTTACTGTTTTGATATTGGTCTCATTATTGTCACTGACCAATAAAGATTAACACTCTTAAAATATTGAGAAGCCTCCGTGGTGCAGTGGTTATGCTACTCGCCTTGTTAACCAGGGGTCGCAGGATCGATCCCGGGCTTCTCCAGACTTTCGGATGAGTCTTTAAACCGAGGTCCCGTCTCCGTATGACCTTAGCTGTTGGTGAGACGTAAAACTGAAACACTCACTCACTCACTCACTCACTCACTCTTAAAATATTGATAGAGGTCTCATTATTGTCACTGAACAATAAAGGTAATAAACTCTTAACTGTATTGATATTGGTCTCATTTTTTCACTGACCAATAAAGATAACAAATTCTTACTGGATTGATATTGGTCTCCTTATTGTCACTGACCAATAAGATAACACATTGTTACTATATTGACATAGATTGCATTATAGTCACTTACAAATAAGGATATTACACTCTAAATGGGTCTCATGATTGTCACTGACCAATAAAGAAAACAAAATCCTACTGTATTAATATTGGTGTCATTATTTTCAATGGCCAATAAAGATAACACAACCTTCCTGTACAGATATTTGTCTCAGTATTATCACTGAACAATAAACATAACACACTCTTTCTGTATTGATATAGGTCTCATTATTGTCACTGACCAATAAAGATAGCACACCCTTAATCTGTTGATATTGATCTCATATTTGTCACTGATTGTCACTAAGCACTAAAGCTAACACACCCTTACTCTATTGCTATTAGTCTCATCATTGTCACTGATCAATAAAGATAATACACTCATACTGTAATGATATTGGTCTCATTATTATGACGGATCAATAAAGGTAATACACTCATACTGTAATGATATTGGTCTCATTATTATCCCTGGCCAACAAAGATAACACACTCTTACTGTATTGGAATTGGTCGCATTGTTGTCAGGGACCTATAAGATAACTAAACCTTATCGTATTGATTTTGGTCTTTTTAATTGCACTGAACAATAAAGATGACCAATACGATAACACAACCGTGCGACATAGTGCCTTTTCACATCTCCAAAATGGCTACTTATCTGATGAATATGATATTTTTCTGACATAGGTTGTGAGTGCTCCTTAGAACCGCTTCATTGAGGTGGTTTTAACGAGTACCGAAAGCCTTTGTCTTGAAGAAAAATAATAAAATTAATGTACAAGTTTTCTCAATATCCAAGTTTTCTCTATATTTTTTTTAGTTCTGTGGTGTATTCCTTGCTTCCAAAGAATAACACTTATAGAACATATTTGACGTCACTACAGCTGGTGTCTGGGAATGTGTGGCGGCCGTAAAAAGTCTGCCTGTCCTACATCATAGTGTAGTTTTTATATTTTCTTGTCCTTTAGGATCATTGATTCCATTGTGGAATGTGAAAATATTTGAGGGTCATTGATGAGGCCTAATTGGCGGAAACTAGCAACTGAGACCCAGAAAACATGTACACTTCATTTTGTTCAGTTCTTTGATGTATTCCTTGCTTCAAAATGATAACACTTTTATAGAACATATTTGACGTCACTACAGCTGATGTCTGGGAATGTGTGGCGGCCGTAAAAAGTCTCCCTGTCCTACATCATAGTGTAGTTTATATTTTCCTGTCCTTTAGGATCATTGATTCCACTTTGGAATTTTGAAAATATTTGAGGTCACTGATGAGGCTTAATTGGCCGAAACTAGCAATTGAGGCCCCGAAAACATGTACACCTTATATTTTCGAGTTCTGTGGTGTATTCCTTGCTTCCAAAATAGAAGTGGGGGCAATGATCAGGAATCGATACAATCAACCCACAGCTCCCATCAGAGACCCGGACTTGTTCACGTGATGACAACCTTACTGTATTGATATTAGAAGCCTCCGTGGTGTAGTGGTTACGCTACTCGCTTTGTAAACAGGGGTCGCAGGATCGACCCCGGGCTTCTCCAGACTGTCGGATGAGTCTTTAAACCGAGGTCCCGTCTCCGTATGACCTTAGCTGTTGGTGGGACGTAAAACTCAAACACTCACTCACTGTATTGATATTGGTCTCATTATTGTCACTGACCAATAATGATAATACACTTTTACTGTTTTGATATTGGTCTCATTATTGTCACTGACCAATAAAGATTAACACTCTTAAAATATTGAGAAGCCTCCGTGGTGCAGTGGTTATGCTACTCGCCTTTTTAACCAGGGGTCGCAGGATCGATCCCGGGCTTCTCCAGACTTTCGGATGAGTCTTTAAACCGAGGTCCCGTCTCCGTATGACCTTAGCTGTTGGTGAGACGTCAAACTGAAACACTCACTGACTCACTCACTCTTAAAATATTGATAGAGGTCTCATTATTGTCACTGAACAATAAAGGTAATAAACACTTAACTGTATTGATATTGGTCTCATTTTTTCACTGACCAATAAAGATAACAAATTCTTACTGGATTGATATTGGTCTCCTTATTGTCACTGACCAATAAGATAACACATTGTTACTATATTGACATAGATTGCATTATATTCACTTACAAATAAGGATATTACACTCTAAATGGGTCTCATTATTGTCACTGACCAATAAAGAAAACAAAATCCTACTGTATTAATATTGGTGTCATTATTTTCAATGGACAATAAAGATAACACAACCTTCCTGTACAGATATTTGTCTCATTATTATCACTGAACAATAAACATAACACACTCTTTCTGTATTGATATAGGTCTCATTATTGTCACTGACCAATAAAGATAGCACACCCTTAATCTGTTGATATTGATCTCATATTTGTCACTGATTGTCACTAAGCACTAAAGCTAACACACCCTTACTCTATTGCTATTAGTCTCATCATTGTCACTGATCAATAAAGATAATACACTCATACTGTAATGATATTGGTCTCATTATTATGACGGATCAATAAAGGTAATACACTCATACTGTAATGATATTGGTCTCATCATTATCCCTGGCCAACAAAGATAACACACTCTTACTGTATTGGAATTGGTCGCATTGTTGTCAGGGACCTATAAGATAACTAAACCTTATTGTATTGATTTTGGTCTTTTTAATTGCACTGAACAATAAAGATGACCAATACGATAACACAACCGTGCGACATAGTGCCTTTTCACATCTCCAAAATGGCTACTTATCTGATGAATATGATATTTTTCTGACATAGGTTGTGAGTGCTCCTTAGAACCGCTTCATTGAGGTGGTTTTAACGAGTACCGAAAGCCTTTGTCTTGAAGAAAAATAATAAAATTAATGTACAAGTTTTCTCAATATCCAAGTTTTCTCTATATTTTTTTTAGTTCTGTGGTGTATTCCTTGCTTCCAAAGAATAACACTTATAGAACATATTTGACGTCACTACAGCTGGTGTCTGGGAATGTGTGGCGGCCGTAAAAAGTCTGCCTGTCCTACATCATAGTGTAGTTTTTATATTTTCTTGTCCTTTAGGATCATTTCTTCCATTGTGGAATGTGAAACTATTTGAGGGTCATTGATAAGGCCTAATTGGCGGAAACTAGCAACTGAGACCCAGAAAACATGTACACTTCATTTTGTTCAGTTCTTTGATGTATTCCTTGCTTCAAAATGATAACACTTTTATAGAACATATTTGACGTCACTACAGCTGATGTCTGGGAATGTGTGGCGGCCGTAAAAAGTCTCCCTGTCCTACATCATAGTGTAGTTTATATTTTCCTGTCCTTTAGGATCATTGATTCCACTTTGGAATTTTGAAAATATTTGAGGTCACTGATGAGGCTTAATTGGCCGAAACTAGCAACTGAGGCCCAGAAAACATGTACACCTTATATTTTCGAGTTCTGTGGTGTATTCCTTGCTTCCAAAATAGAAGTGGGGACAATGATCAGGAATCGATACAATCAACCCACAGCTCCCATCAGAGACCCGGACTTGTTCACGTGATGACAACCTTACTGTATTGATATTAGAAGCCTCCCTGGTGTAGTGGTTACGCTACTCGCTTTGTAAACCAGGGGTCGCAGGATCGACCCCGGGCTTCTCCAGACTTTCGGATGAGTCTTTAAACCGAGGTCCCGTCTCCGTATGACCTTAGCTGTTGGTGGGACGTAAAACTCAAACACTCACTCACTGTATTGATATTGGTGTCATTATTGTCACTGACCAATAATGATAATACACTTTTACTGTTTTGATATTGGTCTCATTATTGTCACTGACCAATAAAGATTAACACTCTTAAAATATTGAGAAGCCTCCGGGGTGCATTGGTTATGCTACTCGCCTTGTTAACCAGGGGTCGCAGGATCGATCCCGGGCTTCTCCAGACTTTCGGATGAGTCTTTAAACCGAGGTCCCGTCTCCGTATGACCTTAGCTGTTGGTGAGACGTAAAACTGAAACACTCACTAACTCACTCACTCTTAAAATATTGATAGAGGTCTCATTATTGTCACTGAACAATAAAGGTAATAAACACTTAACTGTATTGATATTGGTCTCATTTTTTCACTGACCAATAAAGATAACAAATTCTTACTGGATTGATATTGGTCTCCTTATTGTCACTGACCAATAAGATAACACACTGTTACTATATTGACACAGATTGCATTATAGTCACTTACCAATAAAGATATTACACTCTGAATGGGTCTCATTATTGTCACTGACCAATAAAGAAAACAAAATCCTACTGTATTAATATTGGTGTCATTATTTCCAATGGACAATAAAGATAACACAACCTTCCTCTACAGATATTTGTCTCATTATTATCACTGAACAATAAACATAACACACTCTTTCTGTATTGATATAGGTCTCATTATTGTCTCTGACCAATAAAGATAGCACAACCTTAATCTGTTGATATTGATCTCATATTTGTCATTGATGGTCACTAACCACTAAAGCTAACACACCCTTACTCTATTGCTATTGGTCTCATCATTGTCACTGATCAATAAAGATAATACACTCATACTGTAATGATATTGGTCTCATTATTATGACGGATCAATAAAGGTAATACACTCATACTGTAATGATATTGGTCTCATTATTATCCCTGGCCAACAAAGATAACACACTCTTACTGTATTGGAATTGGTCGCATTATTGTCAGGGACCTATAAGATAACTAAAGCTTATTGTATTGATTTTTGTCTTTTTAATTGCACTGAACAATAAAGATAACCAATACGATAACACAACCGTGCGACATAGTGCCTTTTCACATCTCCAAAATGGCTACTTATCTGATGAATATGATATTTTTCTGACATAGGTTGTGAGTGCTCCTTAGAACCGCTTCAATGATGTGGTTTTAACGAGTACCGAAAACCTTTGTCTTGAAGAAAAATAATAAAATTAATGTACAAGTTTTCTCAATATCCAAGTTTTCTCTATATTTTTTTTTAGTTCTGTGGTGTATTCCTTGCTTCCAAAGAATAACACTTATAGAACATATTTGACGTCACTACAGCTGGTGTCTGGGAATGTGTGGCGGCCGTAAAAAGTCTGCCTGTCCTACATCATAGTGTAGTTTTTTATATTTTCTTGTCCTTTAGGATCATTGATTCCATTGTGGAATGTGAAAATATTCGAGGGTCATTGATGAGGCCTAATTGGCGGAAACTAGCAACTGAGACCCAGAAAACATGTACACTTCATTTTGTTCAGTTCTTTGATGTATTCCTTGCTTCAAAATGATAACACTTTTATAGAACATATTTGACGTCACTACAGCTGATGTCTGGGAATGTGTGGCGGCCGTAAAAAGTCTCCCTGTCCTACATCATAGTGTAGTTTATATTTTCCTGTCCTTTAGGATCATTGATTCCACTGTGGATTTTTGAAAATATTTGAGGTCACTGATGAGGCTTAATTGGCCGAAACTAGCAATTGAGGCCCAGAAAACATGTACACCTTATATTTTCGAGTTCTGTGGTGTATTCCTTGCTTCCAAAATAGAAGTGGGGGCAACGATCAGGAATCGATACAATCAACCCACAGCTCCCATCAGAGACCCGGACTTGTTCACGTGATGACAACCTTACTGTATTGATATTAGAAGCCTCCGTGGTGTAGTGGTTACGCTACTCGCTTTGTAAACCAGGGGTCGCAGGATCGAACCCCGGGCTTCTCCAGACTTTCGGATGAGTCTTTAAACCGAGGTCCCGTCTCCGTATGACCTTAACTGTTGGTGGGACGTAAAACTCAAACACTCACTCACTGTATTGATATTGGTCTCATTATTGTCACTGACCAATAATGATAATACACTTTTACTGTTTTGATATTGGTCTCATTATTGTCACTGACCAATAAAGATTAACACTCTTAAAATATTGAGAAGCCTCCGTAGTACAGTGGTTATGCTACTCGCCTTGTTAACCAGGGGTCGCAGGATCGATCCTGGGCTTCTCCAGGCATTCGGATGGGTCTTTAAACCGAGGTCCCGTCTCCGTTTGACCTCAGCTGTTGGTGAGACGTAAAACTGAAACACTCACTAACTAACTCACTCTTAAAATATTGATAGAGGTATCATTATTGTCACTGAACAATAAAGGTAATAAACACTTAACTGTATTGATATTGGTCTCATTTTTTCACTGACCAATAAAGATAACAAATTCTTACTGGATTGATATTGGTCTCCTTATTGTCACTGACCAATAAGATAACACATTGTTACTATATTGACATAGATTGCATTATAGTCACTTACCAATAAAGATATTACACTCTGAATGGGTCTCATTATTGTCACTGACCAATAAAGAAAACAAAATCCTACTGTACTAATATTGGTGTCATTATTTTCAATGGACAATAAAGATAACACAACCTTCCTGTACAGATATTTGTCTCATTATTATCACTGAACAATAAACATAACACACTCTTTCTGTATTGATATAGGTCCCATTATTGTCACTGACCAATAAAGATAGCACACCCTTAATCTGTTGATATTGATCTCATATTTGTCACTGATTGTCACTAACCACTAAAGCTAACACACCCTTACTCTATTGCTATTGGTCTCATCATTGTCACTGATCAATAAAGGTAATACACTCATACTGTAATGATATTGGTCTCATTATTATGACGGATCGATAAAGGTAATACACTCATACTGTAATGATATTGGTCTCATTATTATCCCTGGCCAACAAAGATAACACACTCTTACTGTATTGGAATTGGTGGCATTATTGTCAGCGACCTATAAGATAACTAAACCTTATTGTATTGATTTTGGTCTTTTTAATTGCACTGAACAATTAAGATAACCAATACGATAACACAACCGTGTGACATAGTGCCTTTTCACATCTCCAAAATGGCTACTTATCTGATGAATATGATATTTTTCTGACATAGGTTGTGAGTGCTCCTTAGAACCGCTTCATTGAGGTGGTTTTAACGAGTACCGAAAGCCTTTGTCTTGAAGAAAAATAATAAAATTAATGTACAAGTTTTCTCAATATCCAAGTTTTCTCTATATTTTTTTTAGTTCTGTGGTGTATTCCTTGCTTCCAAAGAATAACACTTATAGAACATATTTGACGTCACTACAGCTGGTGTCTGGGAATGTGTGGCGGCCGTAAAAAGTCTGCCTGTCCTATATCATAGTGTAGTTTTTATATTTTCTTGTCCTTTAGGATCATTGATTCCATTGTGGAATGTGAAAATATTTGAGGGTCATTGATGAGGCCTAATTGGCGGAAACTAGCAACTGAGACCCAGAAAACATGTACACTTCATTTTGTTCAGTTCTTTGATGTATTCCTTGCTTCAAAATGATAACACTTTTATAGAACATATTTGACGTCACTACAGCTGATGTCTGGGAATGTGTGGCGGCCGTAAAAAGTCTCCCTGTCCTACATCATAGTGTAGTTTATATTTTCCTGTCCTTTAGGATCATTGATTCCACTGTGGAATTTTGAAAATATTTGAGTTCACTGATGAGGTTGAATTGGCCGAAACTAGCAATTGAGGCCCAGAAAACATGTACACCTTATATTTTCGAGTTATGTGGTGTATTCCTTGCTTCCAAAATAGAAGTGGGGGCACTGATCAGGAATCGATACAATCAACCCACAGCTCCCATCAGAGACCCGGACTTGTTCACGTGATGACAACCTTACTGTATTGATATTAGACGCCTCCGTGGTGTAGTGGTTACGCTACTCGCTTTGTAAACCAGGGGTCGCAGGATCGATCCCGGGTTTCTCCAGACTTTCGGATGAGTCTTTAAACCGAGGTCCCGTCTCCGTATGACCTTAGCTTTTAGTGGGACGTAAAACACAACTACTCACTCACTGTATTGATATTGTCACTGACCAATAATGATAATACACTTTTTCTATTTTGATATTGGTCTCATTATTGTCACTGACCAATAAAGATTAACACTCTTAAAATATTGAGAAGCCTCCGTGGTGCAGTGGTTATGCTACTCGCCTTTTTAACCAGGGGTCGCAGGATCGATCCCGGGCTTCTGCAGACTTTCGGATGAGTCTATAAACCGAGGTCCCGTCTCCGTATGACCTTAGCTGTTGTTGAGACGTAAAACTCAAACACTCACTAACTCACTCACTCTAAAAATATTGATAGAGGTCTCATTATTGTCACTGAACAATTAAGGTAATACACACTGAACTGTATTGATATTGGTCTCATTTTTTCACCGACCAATAAAGATAACAGATTCTTACTGGATTGATATTGGTCTCCTTATTGTCACTGACCAATAAGATAACACAGTGTTACTTTATTGACATAGATCGCATTATAGTCACTGACCAATAAAGATATCACACTCTTAATGTATTGGTATGGGTCTCATTATTATCACTGACCAATAAAGAAAACAAAAACCTACTGTATTAATATTGGTGTCATTATTTTCAGTTGACAATAAAGATAATACAACCTTGCTGTACAGATATTGGTCTCATTATTGTCACTGAACAATAAACATAACACACTATTTCTGTATTGATATAGGTCTCCTAACTGTCACTGACCAATAAGATAACACATTGTTACTATATTGACATAGATTGCATTGTAGTCACTAACCAATAAAGATATCACACTCTTACTGTATTGGTATGGGTCTCATTATTGTCACTGACCAATAAAGAAAACAAAATCCTACTGTATTAATATTGGTGTCATTATTTTCAGTGGACAATAAAGATAACACAACCTTCCTGTACAGATATTGGTCTCATTATTGTCACTTAACAATAAACATAACACACTCTTTCTGTATTGATATAGGTCTCATTATTGCCTCTGACCAATAAAGATAACACACCCTTAATCTGTTGATATTGATCTCATATTTGTCACTGATTGTCACTAACCACTAAAGCTAACACATCCTTACTCTATTGCTATTGGTCTCATCATTGTCACTGATCAATAAAGATAATACACTCATACTGTAATGATATTGGTCTCTTTTTTGTGACGGATCAATAAAGGTAATACACTCATACTGTAATGATATTGGTCTCATTATTGTCCCTGGCCAACAAAGATAACACACTCTTACTGTATTGAAATGGGTCGCATTATTGTCAAGGACTTTAAGATAATTAATGCGTAACTATACCGAATTTAGTGTCACATAGGCCTTTCTGATATATGATCTTCATCAGTGTGTCTAAACCCCAAAGTTTTGAAACCGAAACGGATGATGAACAAGACCCGGCAAACACAGCACATCCCCAACCGAGCACACACCGACCGACGTAGCTCATGAGACAGGTCAACTGGAGGCATCCGGCAAGAAACGCCTACCAGGGAACTTATATGCGTCCCCCACCAAGCCAACATCGGCAAACATGGCCCACACTCCTCGGAAGTCCCGGGCATCAGGAAGGAGATGCCAAAAGTAGCGAGACTTGCAAAATTTATAATATTACAAAAAAGGGCAGCCAAATCCGCTAAGATACATGTCCCACCTGACAAGTTAGTTTTAGTTTTAGAAAAATTAGAAATTTATACTGCAAAAATTAAAGATTTAATATAGTTATTTAAATCGGTACCTGAGTACTGACGTCAACACCGCATTATCACCCTAAACCTTACTGTATTGATTTTGGTCTTTTTAATGTCACTGAACAATAAAGATAACCAATACGATAACACAACCGTGCGACATAGTGCCTTTTCACATCTCCAAAATGGCTACTTATCTGATGAATATGATTTTTTTCTCACATAGGTTGTGAGTGCTCCTTAGAACCGCTACATTGAGGTGGTTCTAACGAGTACCGAAAGCCTTTGTCCGGAAGAAAAATAATAAAATTAATGTACACGTTTTCTCAATATCCTAGTTTTCTCTAGTTCCCAGTTCTGTGGTGTATTCCTTGCTTCCAAAGAATAACACTAATAGAACATATTTGACGTCACTACAGCTGATGTCAGGAAAATATGTGGCGGCCGTAAAAAAGTCTCGCTGTTCTACATCATAGTGTAGTTTCTATTTTCTTGTCCTTTAGGATCATTGATTCCATTGTGGAATGTGAAAATATTTGAGAGTCATTGATGAGGCCTAATTGGCCAAAACTAGCAATTGAGGCATAGAAAACATGTACACTTCACATTTGTTTAGGTCTTAGGTGTATTCCTTGCTTCCAAAGAATAAAACTTTTATAGAACATATTTGACGTCACTACAGATCTAATGTCTGGGAATCTGTGGCGGCCGCAAAAAGTCTCCCTGTCCTACATCATAGTGTAGTTTATATTTTCTTGTCCTATATGATCAATGATTCCACTGTGGAATTTTAAAAATATTTGAGGTCACTGACGAGGCCTAATTGGCCGAAACTAGCAATTGAGGCCCAGAAAACATGTACACCTTATTTTTCCAGTTCTGTGGTGTATTCCTTGCTTCCAAAATAGAAGTGGTGGCAATGATCAGGAATCGATACAATCAACCCAAGTTCCCATCAGAGACCCGGACTTGTTCTCGTGATGACAACCTTACTGCATTGATATTAGAAGCCTCCGTGGTGTAGTGGTTACGCAACTCGCCTTGTAAACCAGGGGTCGAAGGATCGATCCCTTGCTTCTCCAGACTTTCGAATGAGTCTTTAAACCGAGGTCCCGTCTCCGTATGACCTTAGCTGTTTCCGGGACGTAAAACTCAAACACGCACTCATTGTATTGATATTGGTCTCATTATTGTCACTGACCAATAATGATAATACACTTTTACTGTTTTGATATTGGTCTCATTATTATCACTGACCAATAAAGATTAACACTCTTAAAATATTGAGAAGCCTCCGTGGTGCAGTGGTTTTGCTACTCGCCTTGTAAACCAGGCGTCGCTGGATCGATCCCGGGCTTCTCCAGACTTTCGGATGAGTCTTTAAACCGAGGTCCCGTCTCCGTTTGACCTTAGCGTTTGATGAGACGTAAAACTCAAACACTCACTAACTCACTCAATCTTAAAATATTGATAGAGGTCTCATAATTGTCACTGAACAATAAAGGTAATACACACTTAACTGTATTGATATTGGTCTCATTTTTTCACTGACCCCAAAAAGACCAATAGAGATAACAAATTCTTACTGGATTGATATTGGTCTCCTTATTGTCACTGACCAATAAGATAACACATTGTTACTATATTGGCATAGATTGCACTATTACTATTGTCACTGACCAATAAAGATACCACATTCTTACTGTATTGGTATGGGTCTCATTATTGTCACTGACCAATAAAGATAACAAAATTCTACTGTATTAATATTGGTGTCATTATTTTCAATGGACAATAAAGATAACACAACCTTCCTGTACAGATATTGGTCTCATCATTGTCACTGAACAATAAAGATAACACACTCTTTCTGTATTGATATAGGTCTCATTATTGTCCGACCAATAAAGATAACATACCGTTAATCTAATGATATGGATCTCATATTTGCCACTGATTTTCAGTAACCACTAAAGCTAACACACCCTTACTCTATTGCTATTGGTCTCAGCATTGTCACTGATCAATAAAGATAATATACCCATACTGTAATGATATTGATCTCATTATTGTCACGGATCAATAAAGGTAATACACTCATACTGTAATGGTATTGGTCTCATTAATGTCCCTCGCCAACAAAGATAACACACTCGTACTGTATTGAAATGGGTCGCATTATTGTCACGGTCTAATAAGGTAACGTAACCTTACTGTATTGATGTTGGTCTCTTTAATGTCACTGAACAATAAAGATAACAAATACAATAACACAACCGTGCGACATAGTGCCTTTTCACATCTCCAAACTGGCTACTTATCTGATGAATATGATATTTTTTTCTCACATAGGTTGTGAGTGCTCCTTAGAACCGCTTCATTGAGGAGGTTCTAACGAGTACCGAAAGCCTTTGTCTTGAAGAAAAATAATAAAATTCATGTACAAGTTTTCTCAATATCCAAGTTTTCTCTATATTATCTGGTTCTGTGGTGTATTCCTTGCTTCTAAAGAATAACGCTTATAGCACATAATTGACGTCACTACAGCTGATGTCTAGGAATGTGTGGCGGCCGTAAAAAAGTCTGCGTGTCCTACATCATAGGCTAGTTTCTATTTTCTTGTCCTTTAGGATCATTGATTCCATTGTGGAATGTGAAAATATTTGAGGGTCATTGATGAGGCCTAATTGGCGGAAACTAGCAAGTGATGCCCAGAAAACATGTACACTTCTTATTTTCAGTTCTTTGGTGTATTCCTTGCCTCCAAAGAAAAACACTTTTATAGAACATATTTGACGTCACTACCGATCTAATGTCTGGGAATCTGTGGCGGCCGCAAAAAGTCTCCCTGTCCTACATCATAGTGTAGTTTACATTTTCTTGTCCTATATGATCAAGGATTCCATTGTGGAATTTTAAAAATATTTGAGGTCACTGACGAGGCCTAATTGGCCGAAACTAGCAATTAAGGCCCAAAACTTGTAAACCTTATATTTTCCAGTTCTGTGGTGCATTCCTTGCTTCCAAAATTGAAGTGGGGGCAAAGATCAGGAATCGATACAATCAACCCACATCTGCTATCAGAGACCCTGACTTGTTTACGTGATGACAACCTTACTGTATTGATATATGAAGCCTCCATGGTGTAGTGGTTACGCTACTCGCCTTGTAAAACCAGGGGTCGCAGGATCGATATCGGACTTCTCCAGACTATCGAATGAGTTTTTAAACCGAGGTCCCGTCTCCGTATGACCTTAGCTGTTTCCAGGACGTAAAACTCAAACACGCACTCACTGTATTGATATTGGTCTCATTATTGTCACTGACCAATAATGATAATACACTTTTACTGTTTGATATTGGTCTTATTATTGTCACTGACCGATAAAGATTAACACTCTTAAAATATTGAGATGCCTCCGTGGTGCAGTGGTCATGCTACTCGCCTTGTAAACCAGGGGTCGCAGGATCGATCCCGGATTTCTCCAGACTTTCGGATGAGTCTTTAAACCGAGGTCCCGTCTCCGTTTGACCTTAGCTGTTGGTCAGACGTAAAACTCAAACACTCACTAACTCACTCACTCTTAAACTATTGATAGAGGCCTAATTATTGTCACTGAAAAATAAAGGTAATACACACTTAACAGTATTGATATTGGTCTCATTTTTGCACAGACCAAAAAAGATAACAAAATCTTACTGGATTGATATGGGTCCCATCATTGTCACTGACCAATAATATAACTCATTGTTACTATATTGACATAGATTGCATTATAGTCACTGACCAATAACGATATCACACTCTTACTGTATTGGTATGGGTCTCATAACTGTCACTGACCAATAACGATAACAAAATCTTACTGTATTAATATTGGTGTCATTATTTTCTCTGACAAATAAAGATAACACAACCTTCCGGTACTGATATTGGTCTCAATATTGTCACTGACCAATAAAGATAACACTATTTCTGTATTGTTATAGGTCTCATTATTGATACTGACTAATACGATAACACACCCTTAATCTATTTATATTTGTCTCATATTTGTCACTGATTGTCACTTACCACAACTAACACACCCTTTCTCTATTGATATTGGTCTCATAATTGTCACTGATCAATATAGATAACATACTCATACTGTAATGATATAGGTCTTATTATTGTCACGGATCAATAAGGTAATACACTCCTACTATAGTAATATTGGTCTCATTATTGTCACTGACCAACAAAGATAACACACTCTTGCTGTATTGATATAGGTCGCATTATTGTCACAGACAATTGAGATTACTAAACATTACTGTATTGATGTTGATCTCTTTAATGTCACTGAACAATAAAGATAACCAATACGATAACACATCCGTGCGACATAGTGCCTTTTCGTAGCTTCAAAATGGCTACTTGTCTGATGCAAATGATTTTTTCTCACATAGGTTGGAGTGCTCCTTAGAACTGCATCATTGAGGTGGTACTACCAACCCTATTGGTTCCATTGGGCGACAGGGCGTGAGATGTCATTTCATCTCAAGGTCGTGTAAAAGTCCCACAAAATTGGAAGCAACGTTTCCAAAATGACCTAATCAGTGTTGACTGGGACATTAAACATCAAATCAAACAAACAAACACCAATACCGTATTGATATTGATCTCATTCTCACTGACCAATAAAGACAACACACTCTTGCTGTATTGATGTTGGTCTCATGATAGTCACTGACCAATAATGATAACACACTCTTACTCTTTTTATATTGGTCGCATTATTGCTAGGCTGTTAAATCTTCTACAGTCATATTATTCGCTGATAACACTGCTATCTATCTAGATATCTCTGTCTCATCCCACTCAAGACTTCTCCAGTATGACCTGCAGCAACTTGAGATCTGGGAAATACCAGGGATATGTCCTTTAACCCAGCTAAGTGTCAGGACCAGCAAATCACCAAACGAAAAACAACCATACCTACCCAATATTTCCTTCACAACACTCCTCTGGACACTGTAGATGCAGCCAAATTCTTAGGTGTGACACTAACAAATGATCTCACCTGGCACGCACACATAGACATCACTATAAAAGCAAATCAGACACTAGGCTTTCAAAGGCGTAACATCAAAGTCCATTCTGAACAGCTAAAATCAGCAGCATATAAGACTCTTGGAAGACCACAACTCGAATACTGCTCTACAGTCTGGGCACCCTACACAAGCAATCTCATGGACCAACTTGAAGCAGTGCAGAGGAGAGCTGCTCGCTGGACCAAACGGGACTACGGGCAGACGTCCTCTGTTAATGTCATGCTAAATTCTCTACAGTGGCGACGACTTGACCTCAGACGCATTAACCAACGCCTTGTTATGTTCCAGAACATTCTGCATAGCAGGGTTGCCATCCCCATACCTTACTCCGTGACCCCTCTCTCTAGACCTTCCAGAAGTTTTCATGCTCAGGCATTCCAGCAAATACATACAAAGTAGAAGCAAAACAAAGATCAGGAATCGATACAATTAACTTACTCCACCCATCAAAGACACCAAAGGGAAAGAAACACAAACATGAAGCGACCAGACCACAAACGAAATCCAAACAAAGGATGGCCATAAGGACAGTTACTTTCCCACAAAATGGCCAAATGGCCATCCAAAACAAAAAGACACAAGTGATACACACAGTGAGTAGTAACAAACAATAACATAAATAAACCGCCACAGAAGAACCGCCCCGGAACGGTCAGCGGAAAGAACTTCACCGGGGGTCCAAATCGATTCCGCATGGCCACAATCCTCGCCATTACCTCTGTCGCGGTATACGCTAATTTTGTTTAGTCCGCATGGAGGCTTCCTAATTCATCAGTGTAACATATCCGAGAACATACAAAAAAAACTGACTATCACAAGTACTCTTTTTTCCCTAGAACTATTGTCCACTGGAATGCCTTGCCCCCTGACGTTGTCACTCTGTCTGGCCCCGAGTTCAGTCTGGCTGTAAGCCAGATTGAACATGTCTCACCATAGTACTCTTGTCCTGTTTTTATCTATTTTAACATTTCTTTTCTGTCTTTAATGCATTTACTACACTTTTAACCTTCTTGGCGGTTGATAGATAGATAGATAGATAGATAGATAGATAGATAGATAGATAGATAGATAGATAGATAGATAGATAGATAGATAGATAGATAGATAGTGCCAAATAAAGATTACTGTATTGATACAGGATTACAGGTCATTATTTCCACTGAACTATAAAGATAACACACCCTTACTGAATTGGTCTCGGTATTGTCATTTGTCAATTAAGACACCACTCCATTATTGTATTGAAATTGGTGACAATGACTGTCAATAGGACTCATTATTGTCACTGACCACTAAAGATTACACTCCATTACTGTATTGATATTTGTCACATTCTTGTCACGGACCAATGAAGATAACATACCATTACTGTATTGATATTGGTCACAGTCTCGTCACTGACCAATGAAGATAACACGCCAATACTGTATTGATATTGGTCTCATGATTATTACTGACCAATAAAGATAACAAAGACTGCATTGATATTCGTCTCATCATTGTCACTGATCCATGAAGATAACACAACCTTACTTCATTGATATTGGTCTCATGATAATCACTGGCCAATAAAGAATACACAGTTAGACTTTATTGATAGTGGTCTCATCATTGTCACTCATCCATGAAGATAACACAACCTCACTTTATTGATATTGGTCTCATTATTGTCTCTGACCAATAAAGATAATAGAACCTTACTGTATTGATATTGGTCTCATTATTGTCACTGACCAAAAGTGATAGCACACACTTAATGTATTGATATTGGTCACAGTATGGTCACTGACCAAAAAAGTTTACACACTCTCATTGTATTGATAAAGGTCTAATTATTGTCACTGCCAATAAAGATAACACACGTATTGTATTGATATTTGTGCCATTTTGTCCTTGACCAATAATGTAAACCAGGGATCGCAAGATCGATCCCGGGCTTCTCCAGACTTTCGGATGAGTCTTTAAACCGCGGTCCCGTCTCCGTATGACCTTAGCTGTTGGTGGGACGTAAAACTAAAACTCACTCACTCACTGACAAATAATGATAATACCTTGTTACCGGATTTTCACAGGCCAATACTGATAACATTCTCTTACTGTATTGCTATTAGTCTCTGTTTTGTCACTGATCAATAAAGATGGGCATTCGTTCTGTGTTTATGATAGGTCTCTTTATTGCCAATGATCAATAAAGATAACACACACTCTATTGATATTGGTCGCATTATTGTCACCGACCAATAAAGGCAACAGGCCCTTACAGCAGTGATTTTGTTCTCATTGTTTTCACTGACCAATAAAGAAAACACATCCTTACTTTACTGGCATTTGTCCCATTATTGTCACGAACCAATGAAGCTAACATATCCTTACTGTATTGATATTGGTCTTATGATTGTCACCAAGAGTACCGTTTACATACGCTTGTATTGATAATATTGTCACTGACCAATAAAGGTAACACATCCTTACTGTATTAATATTGGTATCATGACCGTCACTGATCAATAACTATAACACACCCTTACTGTATTGAATTTGTCTATGGATGTCACTGACCAATATAGTAAACACACTGTTTCTGTCTTGGTATTGAACTCATTTTTGTCTCTGACCAATATAGATAAGACCCCCTTACTGCATTGATATTGGTCTCATTATTGCCATTGACCAAAAAAGCCCACACACTCTTTCTCTCTTGATATCGGTCTCATGATTGCCACCCTTACTGTATTGATATTGGTCTCATGGATATCACTGACCAATATAACCGGCCCCGATAGCTCAGTTGGTAGAGTGTCCGCCGGGGAACGGGAGGTTACGGGTTCGATCCAGGGCCGCGACATACCAAAGTCGTTAAAAATGGTACTAGCTGCTCCTCGCTTGGCACTCAGATTTCCGGGGTAGAGCTAGGACTGGTCGACCCAGTGTCAGGATAATGTGACTGGGTGTGGTATCATGTAATTTGTGTCTGGGACATGATACTTCAGTGAGACAGCAGTATGAAAGTGAGCATTGAGCTCCCTGTCGCAACCAGACACCGTCGTGATATGACTGAAAAAAATTGTTGAAAGCGACGTTAAACCCGAATTCACACACACGCACACGCGCACACACACACACACACACACATACACACACTGTCCAATAAAGATAACATACTGTTCCTGTCTTAGTATTGAACTCATTATTGTCTCTGACCAATAAAGATAAGACCCCTTACTATATTGATATTGGCCAAAAAAAGCCAACATACTCTTACTCTCTTTATATCGGTCTCATGATTGTCATCTTTACTGTATTGATATTTGTCTCATTATTGTCATTGACCAATAAAGATAATAGAACCTTACTGCATTGATATTGGTCTTATTATTGTCACCAAAATAAAGTTAACTCACTAGTATTAATATTGGCCTTATGACTGTCACTGATCAATAACGATAACCCACTCTTTCTGCATTGATATTGGTCTATTGGATGTCACTGACCAATAAAGATAAACACTGTTTCTGTATTGGTATAGAAATTATTATTGTCTCTGACCAATATATAAGCCACCCTAACTGTATTGATATTGGTCTCATTACTGCCATTGACCAAAACAGCCAGCACCCTCTTACTCTCTTGATATCGGTCTCATGATTGCCACCCTTACTGTATTGATATTGGTTTCATGGCTGTCACTGACCAATAAAGATAACACACTGGTCTGTATTGGTACAGAACTCATTATTGTCACTGACCAATCACGTTTGTACAATTCATATTTCCCAGGCCTCAGCGTAAAGGTTTATTGAGAATTAGAGAGATCTAATTCAAGGTAATGTTGGTTGGTGCCTGATGCTCTGTCTCTGGTCGGGCCCATCGGAGTCAAGCTGTTGGTTTTCTTTTGCTCCAGCATTTCAGCTGTTTCTTGCTGTCGAGTCCTCACCCTTGTTTCATCTCTGTGGTTGTTTGATTATTTGTGTTCACGGATATGTGGCACTGATGAGTTAGGAGGCCTTCATGCGGACTGAACAAATTATTTGTCCATATCGCGACGGAAGTAAGGGCGAGGATTGTGGCCACGACAAATCGATTTAAGCCCCCCCCCCCCCCCAGTGGAATTCTTTTGCGCTGACCGTTCCAAGGCGGTTCTTCTGCCGCGGTTTATTTTCTTTTTTGTTATGGTTTATCTTTGGGTGTTTGTGTCGCTTGTATTATTTTATTTTGGATAGCCTATTGGCCATTTTGTGGGAAAGTAACTGTCCTTTCGGCTTTCGCTATTGATGTTTACATTAGGTCTGTTGTTTCATGTTTGTGTTTCTTTCCCTTTGGTGTCTCTGATGGGAGCTGTGTCTTGATTGTATCGATTCCTGATGATTGCCCCCATTTCTATTTGGTCGTAAGGGCACTTAATTGTGGATAAACCCTTCCATTTATCTTAAAGGGAATCCCAGTAGTAGTGCCTTCGTCAGACTTCCAATTTTTCTTTCAGACACCATTCGAGCTATGGGCTAATTTTAAAATCGTTTAGCCTCATCGTTCAGGGCTTATGGGGCTCTGCCTCCCAAGCCTTTCATACCATAAATTTGGAATTACTAACCGTATCCAGTTTTGTATATTAAATCAACACCATCACGAAATAATCTTTATCATGTATTAACATCAACGTTTCGCCTTCAAGGCTTCTTCATGATGTTATAAACAATAAACATTGATGGCGTCGCACACGAAAACGAAACGTGATGCGGTGCGCCACGCTAGCTACGTTACACAAGTTAGCGGCAGTGTACATTAAGTAATCCGGAGCAGAGCAATATATGCGGAATGCGAAGACCAAGATTAGAGTCCTTGGTAACACCCCAACACCCATACATGCTAAACCCATCCGAGCACGAAACATGAACCGCTCATAAATTACAAAATTATTGGCTTTTTAGCTCACCAGAGCCGAAGGCTCCGGGGGAGCTTATAGGATAGGCAGTTGTCCGTCGTCGTCGTCGTCGTCGTCGTATGTCGTATGTCTGGCGTCAACACTTTTAAACATCTTCTCCTCTGAAGCCACTGGGCCGATTGCGCCCAAATTTTATCTGAAGCATCCTTGGGCTGGGGGATTGAAAGTTTGTGTTTTTTATGAAAATCGGCCCATTTGTTTGGTTGCTATGGCAACTTAGAGTTTCCATAGACTTATAATGGGGACAATTGAAAAATGGCATTTACTGCCAAGTCATTGCAGATATTTTGACAAAACTTTTATAGAAATGTTTCTTGAGTAAACTTCTCTAAGCCATATGCATTTATGCCAACCTGAAGGTCCCACAGGTTGTGCCGGGGCCATGCCCCACCCACTCCACTTCATAAAAGGCCATATATCTCAGAAACCATTCAGATCTCGACCCCTAAACCATATATATTCTTGTTTCTATTGATAAGACATTCAGTAACACCAACCTGGGGGTCCTCAGGGATGCCCCGAGGTCATGCCCCACCCCCTCCACTTAAAAAAGGCCCAATATCTCGGAAACCATTCAGATCCCCACCCCTAAACCATATATATTCTTGTTCCTTATGATAAGACCCATTCAGTGACATCAACCTGGGAGTCCCTGGGATGCGCCGGGGGCCATGCCCCACCCCCTCCATTTCATATAAGCCCCAATATCTCGGAAACCTTACAGATCCCCGCCCCTAAACCATATATATTCTTGCTTCTTATGATAAGACACATTCATTGACATCAACCTGGGGGTCTCCAGGGATGCCCTGGGGCCTTGCCCCACCCCTCCACTTCACAAAAGGCCATATATCTCAGAAACTGTTCAGATCCCCACCCCTAAACCATATATATTCTTGTTCATTATGATAAGACGCATTCAGTGACACCAACCTGGGGGTCCCCAGGGATGTGCTGGGGTCATGCCCTACCCCCTCCATTTCATAATATCACAATATCTCTGGAACCCTACAGATGGCCACCCCTATACCATATATATTCTTGTTCGTTATGATAAGACACATTCATTGACACCAACCTGGGAGTCTCCCTGGGCCTTGCCCCACCCCTCCACTTCACAAAAGGCCTTATATCTCAGAGAATGTTCTTAGCCCCACCCTAAACCATATATATTCATCTTTCTTATGTTAAGACGCATTCAGTGACACCAGCTTGGGAGTCCCCGGGGCATGCCCAGGCCATGCCCCACCGCTTTACTTCATTAAAAGCCATATATCGCAGAAATAGTTCAGATTCCCACCCCTAAACCATATACATTGTACTTGTTCCTTATGATAAGACTCGTTCAATCACATCAACCTGGGGGTCTCTTTGTGCTGAGGCAATGTGCCCCGCCCTTCCACTTAATAAAAGGCTTTATATTTCAGAAACCATTCTAATCCCCACCCCATAATCATAAATGTTCTTGTTCCTTATTATTAGCACACCTACTGTAGGGGGTTCCGCAGGGGCCATTCCTATCCTTTCCACTTCATAAAAGGGCCTCAAATATCCGAAACCGTTCAGATTCCCAGCACTAAACCATATATATACTTGGTCCTTATGATAAGACACATTTAGGGACAACAATTTGGGCTTTCCTGGGATCAACAGGGCATGCCCCAACCCCTCCACTGTTTAAGAGGCCTTACAGATCCCCACTGCTAAACCGTATATATTTTTGTTTCTTATGATAAGACGCATTTAGTGATACCAACCAGGGCTCCATTGGGTCCATGCCCCACCCCCTCTACTTCATAAAAGGCCTAATGTCTCAGATACTGAGTCCACATGGGTGCTCATTTGGGCATGGGGGTTCATTTGGTAGATTAAAATGATATCATGTTAAAATACATGGCTGCCATTGGGCAGTGCCCACCTGAGCTCTGGTGAGCATAGTGGCCCATGGGCCTCTTGTTTAAATTTATAAGCAGGACAAATAACAGTCTGTGCTGGTCTGACCAGGAAACCCGCCTCTTTCATATGTATTTCAGTATTTATGATCATAATAAATTCCATGCTTAGCAGACGCGGGCATAAAAAAGTACTATAACCCCGGGGCAGGCCGCGCAGCCTGGTTAGTCCCCATGGGCCGCATAAAAGATAACTATTAGGTTCCAGCACAGCGAAGACCGGAATCAGACTTCGAAAACGCCCAGGCTGATCCAGGACATAGCCGGGCGCGCATGTAAATCTAATGAATCGCTGCATCCCTAAACACTATCACCAGCCTAGGCACTTACACCCTCGTAGAGGCAATAACAACGGCCCGCAAAACAAAAATATTGATAAGTTATCAGGCCGCGCCAAAACGCAAGCTGGCCAAATTATAAGCGGACCGTAAAAAGACTTAAGATACCTATTGGTCGCAAAGTCTAGACCCAACCAGGTTGCGCTACCACCCAACCTGAAAAGGCACAGACACGGACCAGCGTCCGCGGGGTCCAGTAGTGCCCTGACACAAAAGCAGACTAGCAAGACATAATTATGGATCAATGATTATGCAAGTAATTACAATAGAGCAAAATACAAAAGTGATATTAGGAACAATTATAATGTATGCTAGTCTACTTACTAGTATACAGTAACTTTGAATATATGCCTTTTGGATGTAAAGTCAAGTTTATGAATCCAGTAAGACTATCTATCTCATTATTGACAAAATCGATAGATACAAATCTAAAATCATCAAGTGAAATTGGGTTTACGGTGACGCGATATTGGTAGCGTAGCTTTGACCATCGTACGTATCGATATCAAATATATGGCTGTTCATACGTTTGAAACGCTTTTATTTGTTTGACCAATTTATTGCATGTTGCAGAGTTTACATTCTATCAGATAAATGACATTCTGAGAAGTGCAACTTGTCGAATATCGCATTCTGAAAGCCGCTTGAGTGCTGCTACTGGTAAAAAAACATCAGTTTTAATGATATTTTTTACAATGGGTGCATCTACGTCTGTCACATGTTTGAGAACAATGATGGGTTCTATCAACGAATAACGAGCGTACAAGGTAATCCCGTAAATTTTTAGACCGTCGAAACGCCAAAACAGGTTTATATGTGTGTACAGTATTAATGCTAGCTTTTTGCGATAGCTGTAACAAATCCCAGTATTTGTTTATAACCAGACCTATGTTAGGTAATGACGGGTGGTATTCAATAACAAAGGGGATAACATTTCTATCTCCAGTTTTGACTGATGTTTGCAATGCCTCGTCCTGCGTCAATGTAGAAACATTACCCAGAGCCTCATCGACAACAGATGCAGGATAATTTCTCTCTATGAAAAAATGGCGCAGTCGAAGAATTCTTTCTTTGAATTTTGTGTCACCAGAAATAATTCTACTAAATATTTTACCTTGACTAAAAGGAATGCTGTTTTATTGCACGATCAGGAATGAAAAGATGAATATTCAATATATATTGACTTCAAATATACATCAGTAGCAAATTCCAGGATTTCAGATTTGGAATCAGTAACATCAAGAAAGTTTATTTTCTTTGTTTTGTTTGTTTGCTTGAGGTTTAACGTCCCCGTCAACACTGTGAAGGTCATTTTTGCGACGCTGCTTCCAATTTTGTGGGACTTTTACCCGACATTGAGATGAAATGACATCTCAAGCCCTGTCTTCTAATGAAAGCATAAGTGTTATATTCATGGACATTTTATGGTTCAATGACTTTGTAAAATATTGCGACTACCCTGGCGTTCACCCTGATGGTCAAGTTGATTTCTCAAGAACTATAAGAGCTTCATTAATGATACTTGGTACAAACTTGAATCTCGGGATGGCAACTTAAATGCAAGCATTCATGTTTGACCTTGACCTTGACCTACATTATATGGTTCACTGACTTTGCAAAATATTGCGACCACCCTACCGTTCACCCAAATGACCAATTTAATTTCTCAACAAGTATAAGAGCTCCATTAATAATACTTGGTGCAAATTTGTATCTGGGGGTGGCAAGTTAAATGCAAGCATCCATATTTGACCTTGACCTACGATTTATGGTTCACTGACTTTATAAAATATTCCGACTACCCTAGCGTTCACCCAAATGGTCAAGTTCATTTCAAAAGAACTATAAGAGCTTTATTAATGATACCTGGTACAAACTTGTATCTGGAGGTTGAAATTTAAATGCAAGCATCCATATTTGACCTTGGCCTACATTTTATGGTTCACTGACTTTGTAAAATATTGCAACTACCCTAGCGTTCACCTTAACGGTCAAGTTCATTTCTCAAGAATAATGACAACTTTTAAGCAAGTTTCTATGTTTAACCTTTGCCTAGAAGTCATGGTTCGGTGACTTTGCACCCCCACAGGCGCGACATAGCCTTCGGTGGAATTCTAGCTTTTTTACCATAACCTGCTATCATTCCAGGTTAGTCTCGATCTTGTGGGTGTGATTCAGGTGACCGTCTTGTAAAAGCTATATTTATTGGTCAGTTACGGTCATGTGCCCAATAGCAATAAAGTTTGGATGTTTAACTTTATTGGCCAGTGACAGTCAAGTGAACAGTAGCAATACAGCTTAGGTGGTTTAGATGTTTTACTGGTCAATGGCAGTCATGTGACCAATTGCAATACAGCAATGGTGTTTTAACTTTATTTGTCAGTGACAGTCATGTGACCAATAGCAATATAGGTTTGAGGTTTTACTTTATTGGTCAGTGACAGTCATTTGACAAATAGCAATAACGTTTGGATGATTTAATTTACTTTTTGGGTGACAGTCATGCGACCAATAGCAATACAGTTTGGATATTTTACCTGTTTGGTCAGTGACAGTCAACTGACCATTAGCAATGACATTTATTATGCGACCAATAGCAATAAAACATCTCCAAAATGACCTATATTGTGTTGACGGGGATATTAAACCTCAAATCAAACAAACAAACCAATAACAATACAGTAAGGATGTTTTAACTTTATTTGTCAGTGACAGTCATGCGACCAATAGCAATATAATTTGGACGTTTTACTCCATTGGTCAGTGACAGTAATTTGACCAAAAGCAATAAATTTTGATGTTTGAATTTTTTGGTCAATGAGTCATGTGACCAATAGTAATGCAGTAGGGATGTTTTTACTTTATTGGTCAGACCAATAGCAATCAAGACTGGCTGTTTAATATATTGGTCAGTGACTGTTATGTTACCAATAACAAAACAGTTTGGACGATGTAACTTTATTGGTCAGTGACAGTCATGTGACCAAACCAAAACAGTTCAGACGTTTTGCCTTATTTGTCAAAGTCAGTCATGTGACCAATATCAATACAAATTAAACGATTTATTTTATTTATATTTATATGCGACCAATAGCAATAAGTCCGGATGTTTTACTTTATTGGTCAGTGACTGTCAAGTGACCATAAATAATACAGTTTAGATGGTTTAGATGTTTTACTGGTTAATGACAGTCATGTGACCAATAGCTATACAGTAATGGTGTTTTAACTTTATTTGCCAGTGACAGTCATGTGACCAATAGCAATATAGGTTGGACGTTTTACTTTATTGGTTAGTGACAGTCATTTGACCAATAGCAACAAAGTTCGGATGTTTTACTTTGTTGGTCAGTGACAGTCAGGTGACCAATAGCAATACAGTTTGGATGTTTTACTTAGTCAGTGACAGTCAAGTGGCCAATAGTTATACAATTTGGATATTTTAATTTATTGGTCAGTGACAGTCAACTGACCATTAGCAATACACTTTAGATGTTTTACATTTACTGGTCAAAGACAGTCATGTGACCAATAACAATACAGTAAGTTTTTTTAACTTTATTTGTCACTGACAGTCCAGTGACCAATAGCAATATAATTCGGACGTTTTACTTAATTGGTCAGTGACAGTCATGTGACCAATAGCAATAAACTTTGGACGAATTAACTTTATTGGCCAGGGACAGTCATGTGGCCAATGGCAATAGAATTTGGACTTTCTTTTCGTATTTTTGTGCTGCATACTGCACAGTTGTACCATAATTTGAGTGACATGGCCCTTCAAGAACAGAAATTTACTCTTCACAAAGGCTAGACTTCCCATGATATGTTTTCGAAGGTTCCCATGGCACGGGTCGCTGCAAACAGATTGATGTTTGCTGCAGCCCTATGCATATCCTGTCTGGTCATGCCTGATTTGAGTTTCATGGCCCTTAAGAATATAAATTTTCCGGGTAGTAAGGCTAGCCTTGGTAGGTTATGTTGAAGAATTCTCCATGGCGTGGGGCGCTGTGCACGGATGAATGGGTATTGTTTTTCCATTTTGTGTGCTGTAGTACCGTACATATGTTTTTAGAACATGTCTGATTTCAGTAATATGGCCCGTCAAAAATTATAAAGTTACCCATTACAGAGGCAAGACTTACTTTGTTATGTTGAAGGTTACACGTTAGATGGGGCCTTTGTTGCTACTGGGCAAGCGCCATACAGAACAAGTACAACCTGTATCATGATGGGTGTTGTCGCGTTGTAATCTTGTGCGAAGACGCGTTATGGGCTGCTGCGCATGGTTGGATTTCATTTTTTCTTTTTTTTAAATGTTTGGTGTTGCGGTACTAGCTGGAAGGTTACCCTTTATTTGAGAGCTGTGACCCTTCGTGAATATACATTTCCCCTGCACAAGGGCTAGACTTCCCCTGCTACGTCGAAGAAGGCTACAATGGCACATGGCGCTGCGCACACATGATTGTTATTTTTGTGTGTGTGCTGCAGCCCTGTATATATGTTAGTAGGTTGTGACATTTGAGTGTAATGGCCCTTCAAGAATATAAATTATCCCTACACATAGGCTAGCCTTCCTTTGAAAGATTGCAGAATTCTCCCAAGACGCAACACATTGCGCACGCTGCGGGGTTTTGTTGTTTTTTGTGATGCAGGGCTGCACATTGGCTGGTAGGTTACATCTGATTTGAGTACTATGGTCCTTCAAGAATATAAATTTCCCCTGCACAAATGCTAGACTTTCCATGGCATGTTGAAGAAGACTCCCATGGCACGATTCGCGTCGCACTGATATTTTTTGTGCTGCAGCCCTGCACACATGCACATGCTGGTAGGTTATGTCTGATTTATCCTTCAAGAATATAATTTTTTCAGTACAATGGCTAGCCTTCCCATGTTATGCTGAATAAGTCTCCCATGGCACGGGGCGCTCTGCATGGATGGATGAGTTTTGTTTTCTTCTTTTTTGAGACCTATAGTACTTACATAAAACTGGTGGGATATGTCTGTTTTGAGTACTACGGTACTTCAAAACTATAAGTTTGTCATATACAATGGCTAGCCTTGCTATGTTATGATGAAAGTTTCCAACTTATCACACCAAGTAAGATGGGGCCTGGTTTGTTTGGTTCGCTTTATTTAATTGTGCTGCAGTACTGTATGTTAGCAAGTTGGCTACATGATTTCAGACCTGTGCTCTTAAAGAATATACATGTCCCCTGCACAAAGTCTCGACTTCCTATGGTATTTCGAAGAAGCTTCCATGGCACGTGGCGCTGCGCACAGACATGAATCATACAGGCCTGACATCTGTTTAAAAGGCCGATCTTGGTGGCACTCAAGGCCTCACTGATAATCAGGAAAATTTGCTATTAACATGACATTAGTTGATATTTATTAGTCTCTGGACACCCACCAGCCTGTAGCCGATAATCCCTGCAGTTTCACATGCATATCAGCCAGTCAAGCAACAGATTAAAAACTTGATCCCTCAAATTCATTGAGCTATTTCATGTGTAAGTTTAGACCTTTTATGTAGGCCGTGTGCCCTAAACATACAGAAATTTTGTTGTTGCTTTCTTGATTTGCTATACTTACACAGTTACACTAAATATTCCAAACATGGGCGGAGACATGGTTCTTTGCCGGTTGATGTTACATGTCTATAAAAGGAAAAGCGTTGGTGAGTCTGTCCATATGCGCAGGCTCGCCCGAGAGTCTGCTGTTCACCTATATCATAAGTACCTTTTTCACAAAGGTGGGCTCAAATTAATCGGTGGTAAAATCAAAAGCAAACATGCTGAAGTAGCTCAACCTGGGGCATGTGTAAAAGACTTTGTATAGCTTCTTTGCTTTTTTTCAGCTTTTTCAGTATTGCTTTACAGATTCACTATGTCAACCAACTGAAGCACAATATTTTGACATGCCTTTTACACATGAACTCCGGTTGAACACGGTGTTGTTTACAAATAGGTACCACCGAGTTTCTTCACTGACCGTCCTTTTGAATTTTAGGCCTTTCATGTGTGGAAACTACCATCCTAATTTCAGAAATGAAAGAAAAATCAGATATAAATACATTATATTTCAACAGAAACAAAAATATACAAAACTATCACTAACATTCTGCATACAATAGAATTTATACAAAATATTTCGGGACGAAATGCAGGTTATGCAAAATTTCTTTTTTCAGGTTTCGAAAACACGCATATTCAAATATATTTGACCCCCCCACCTGCCAAAAAGGAAATTTCAGATGAAAAATTCTGATATGATCCAAACATAGACTGTGGGAACACATTAGAACCATATCGTTCTAACTAGTACCCACAATCTCTGTTTGTAGCAGAAATAAGAAAAATTAGGTTTACCCCTGTAAACCCCAGTTTTAAAAGTGGGGTTTAAGGGGGTCAAAGTTATATTGGTGTGCTGACGAGATGATTTATATGGTAACATTATATTAACAAGTCCATGAAATTGTATACTCCGCTGTGTATATTGAGCAAGTGGTTTACAAGGGCGATACATTTTTCTCAATTTTGTTCCAAGATCTGCCTCATTACCACCTCATTGAGGCAATTCTAACGAAACACACGTTTTTACATTTACAGATTTGAAAAATAGACCCATTAGACAAAGTCCATGAGACAAAGTGCATTCTTTGATATCTCCCAAGGGTTATTTTTTCTGATAAAAATGTTATAGTATTCCTATATGTATTCCAAACATTGTTTGTTGGTGCTCGTTAGAACCGCCTAAATGAGGCGATGCTAACGAGTACCAATACCCTATGTCTTGGAGTAATATAAAACGAATTAAGGTACACCCTATAAACCCCAGTTTGCCATATAAAGTGAGGTTTAGAGGGACGGTCCATGGACTTATACAGCTCTGTGTCTACACTGTTAGCCATTAAGTACATTTGGAGGATCAAACAGGATTATGCATTGCATTTTACTACTGGCTTTTTCAAGCACAGGCATAGTTCAGTAATCTGTATATGTACTTGACCTAGCTGATAGCCAGCAGTTATTCCAGACCACTGACATGCTGAGAGCTTAATGGCATTTAGCTGATTAAAAGAAGAGATTATGTCACTCAAGTTTCAGTTCTACAGTGCTACCAACCTTGGCCTTTAAGTGCTATTGACCTTCACGAATGTTAATTTTCCCTGCACAAACGCTAGACTTCCATTGGTATGTTGAAGACTCTCATGGCACGGGTCGCAGCTCAAGGATGGGTGCTATTTGTGTGCTGGAACGTTGTACATATGCTGGAAGGTTATGTCTGATTTGAGTGTCATTGCACTTCAAGAATATATATTTCCCCTATTTCAGACACGGCCTTCCTGTGTTATGTGGAAGAATCCCCCAATGACGCGGGATGCTACAAACGGATGGGTGTTTTATTTTTCTTGCACAGCAGATCAGGAAGTCAATAGTTTTAGCTTGGGATAGAAATTTTGTTCTAACCCTGATGTTCTTACCCAAAATCGAATATTCTGGCGTGTTTGGTAAATGCACTGGTTGAATACGACCTCAGATGCACCGTCATTAAGTTTGACGTAACAGCACTTTACGTGACGTCACTAAACATTCCTGTAGCGTCATCACAATATGGCGGACGTTGGTGACCGAAGTGACTGCAGCGCTAAGAAATGTAAGGTATGCAAGAAAAAGAATCCTGTATGGGTTTGAGGGATGAATAGATAAATTTGTCCCCCGGGATCACTGTCCGGCATCACTCGGCAAACCTCGTGATGCAAGACAGTTACCCTCGGGACGGATTTTTTCATCCACTCCTCACACCCATATAAGATTTGTATATTCTTTTTGTGCAACAGTATTGTACATATGCCAGTAGGATATGTCTGATATGAGTACTAAGGTTCTTCAAGAATCTTATATGGATATGAGTCGGATGGAAACATCCGTCCCAATGGTCACTGTCCGGCATCACAAGGCTTGCCGAGTGATGGCGCACAGTGATCCCGAGGAACGGATTTTTCCATCCACCCCTCACACCTATATAGGAGTGTTTTTCTTGAATACCATACAATTCTTAGCGCTGGTTTTAATGCTGCAGTCACTTCGGTTACCAACGTCCGCCATATTGTTTTGACACTGCAGGAATGTTTAGTGACGACACATAACGTGCTGTGACGTCAACCTTAACGACGGCGCATACAAGGTCGCAATCAACCAGTGCATTTATCAAACACGCGATTATATTCGATTATTGGTCGGAACACCAGAGTCAGAACATAAATTTCTATCCCAGGGTCAAACACGGGTTTCCTTGTCTGGCTTGCAAGAATATGAATTTCTCCTGTGCAAAGGGTGGCCTTGCTAAGTTATGTTGAAGAAGGGTTCCAGCTTGTCGGGTTTTGTTTAGATTGGACTTGTCTTGCTACTGGGCAAGAGCCATGCAGAATCAGTCCAACCTATATCATGTTTGGTGGTGTCAAGTTGTACAAGGAACGCCTTGGCGCACTGGGGAGTACTGCGCACGGAGGATGTGTTTTTGTTTTATCTTTGGGTTGCAGTACTGTACTTTAGCTGATAGTTGATATATGAGTGCTATCGCTATTGAAGAATATAATTCAATGGCACGGGTCACTGCACAAGGATGGGTTTTCTTTTGTGCTTCAGCCCTGTACACATGCGGGTATAACATGTCTGATGTGAGCGGCACTGCCCTCAAAATAAATGTGCCCTAAAAAAAGGCTAGCCTTATGTTGAAGAATCGTCAAATGACGCGGGTCGCTGCGCAAGGAGGGTGGGTTATGTATGCTGCACTACTATACACTTGCTGGTAGGTTAAGAATATAGATTTCCCCAGTACAAAATACACCGTTGTTTTGTGCTGTTTCCAGCTTTTCAGGTCAGGTTAGACCACAAGAAACTAATACAACCTGTATCATGGCGGGTAGTGTCACGTTGTGCAACGTGTGCCATGGCCAGGTGCGCGGCGCTGCACACGAAATGTGGATTTTCTTTTTCTTTTTTTTGTGCTTAAGTACTGAACATAATCTGGTAGGTTACGTCCGATTTGAGTACTTTTGCCCTTAAAGAATATAAATTTATTAGTCTCTGGACACCAAGCCTGAAGCTGATGATTCCTGCAGTTTATCATGCATATCAGCCAGTCAAGCATTAATAAAGCTATTTCATATATAATTATAGACCTTTTCAAGTAGGCCGTGTGCCCTTAACATAGCGAAAATTTGTTGTTGCTTTCTTGTTTTTCTATACTTACGCATTAACACTAAATATTCCAAACATGGGCGGAGACATGGTTCTTTGCCGGCTCACGATACATGTCTATAAAAAGAAAGGCGTTGGTAAGTCTGTCCATATGCACAGGCTCGCCCGAGAGTCTGCTGTTCACCTATATCATAGAACCTTTTTCACAAAGGTGGGCTCAAATTAATCTGTGGTAAAATAAAAAGCAAACATGCTAAAGTAGCACAACCTGGGGCATGTGTGAAAGACTTTTTATAGCTTCTTTGCGTGTTTTAGCTTTGTCAGTATTGCATTACAGATTCACTATGTCAACCAGCTGAGGCACAATATTTTGACATGCCTTTTATACATGAACTCTGGTTGAACACGGTGTTGTTTACACATAGGTATCACCAAGTTTCTTCACTGAACGTCCCTTTGAATTTTAGGCCTTTCATGTGTGGAAACTACCATCCTAATTTCAGAAATGAAAGAAAAATCAGAGATATAAAACACATTATATTTCAACAGAAATAAAAATATACAAAACTATCACAAACATTCTGCATGCAATAGAATTTATACAAAATATTTCTCGACAAAAATGCAGGTTATGCAAAATTTTTATTTTCAGATTTCGAAAACACGCATATTCAAATATATTGGACCCCCCCCCCCCCCCACACCACCTGCCAAAAAGGAAATTTCAGATAAAAAAAAATCTGATATGATCCAGACATAGACTGTGGGAACTCATTAGAACCATATCGTTCTAACTAGTACCAACAATCTTTGTTAAAGTAGAATTAAGAAAAATCAGGTTTACCCCTGTAAACCCCAGTTTTAAAAGTGGGGTTTAAGGGGGTCAAAGTTATATAGGTGTGCTAACCTGATGAGGTATATGGTCACATTATGTTAACAAGTCCATGGAAATGTATACTCCGCTGTGAACAATGAAACAAGTGTTTTACAAGGGCAATACATTTTTCTCATTTTTTTTTTCCAAGATCTGCCTCATTACCACCTCATTGAGGCAGTTCTAATGAAACCCACTTTTTAACATTTACAGATGTGAAAAAAAGACCCATTAGACAAAATCCATGAGACAAAGTGCATTCTTTGATATATCTAAAGGGTTATTTTTTTCTGATAAAAATGTTATAGTATTCCTATATATATTCCAAACATTGTTTGTTGGTGCTCGATAGAACCGCCTAAATAAGGCGGTGCTAACGAGTACCAATAACCTATGTCCTGGAGTAATATATAACGAAATAATGTACACCCCTATAAACCCCAGTTTACCATATGAAGTGAGGTTTAGAGGGGTGGTCCATGGATTTATACTGCCATGTGTCTACACTGTTTGACATAAAGTACATTTTGTGGATCAAATAGGAAATATGCATTACATTTTACTACTGGCTTTTTCCAGCACAGGTATAGTTCAGTAATCTGTACATATACTAGACCTGATAGCCAGCAGTTATATACTAGACCTGATAGCCAGCAGTTATTCCAGACCACTGACATGCTGAGATTTTAATGGCATTTAGCTGATTAAAAGAAGAGATTATGTCACTCAAGTTTCAGTTCTTCAGTGCTACCAAGATCGGCATTGCCCTTTACGAATGTAAATTTTCCCTGCGCAAACGCTAAACTTCCATTGGTATGCCGACGACTCTCATGGCACGGGTCGCAGCACACGGATGGGTGCTATTTTTGTGCTGCAGCGTTGTACATATGCTTGTAGGTTATGTCTGATTTGCAAGAATATAACTTTCCCATATTTCAGACACGGCCTTCCTATGTTATGTTGAAGAATCTTCCCATTGACACGGGATACTACAAACGGATGGATGTTTTATTTTCCTTGCACAACAGTTCAAGATATCAATAGTTTTAGCTTGGAATAGAAATTCTGTTCTAACCCTGATGTTCTTACCCAAAATCGAATATTCTGGCGTGTTTGAATACGACCTCATATGCATCGTCGTTAAGGTTGACGTCACAGCACGTTACATGAAGTCACTAAATATTCTTGTAGTGTCATCACAATATGGCGGACGTTGGTAACCGAAGTGACTGCAGCATTAAAAATCCGCGCTAAGAATTGTAAGGTATGCAAGGAAAAGGACCCTATATGGGTGTGAGGGCTGGATATATAAATTTGTCCCTCGGGATCACTGTCCGGCATCACTCGGCAAGCCTCGTGATGTCAAACAGTTACCATCGGGGCTGAGCTTTAAATCCACCCCTCACACCCATATAGGATTTGTATAATCTTTTTTGTGCAATAGTACTCTACATGCTAGTAGGGTATATCTGATTTGAGTACTAAGGTTCTTTCAAGAATATAAGAATCTTGTATGGGTATGAGGGTTGGATGGAAAAAAAATCCGTCCCAAGGGTCACTGTCCAGCATTACAAGGCTTGCCGAGTGATGCCGGACAGTGATCCCGAGGGACGGATTTATCCATCCACCCCTCACATCCATATAGGAGTCTTTTTCTTGCATACCGTCCAATTCTTAGCGCTGATTTTAATGCTGCAGTCACTTCGGTTACCAACGTCCGCCATATTGTGTTGACACTGCAGGAATGTTTAGTGACGTCACGTAACGTATTGTGACGTCAACCTTAACGACGGCGCATACGAGGTCGCAATCAACCAGTGCATTTATCAAACACGCGATTATATTCGATTTTGGGTCGGAACACCAGTCAGAACATAAATTTCTATCCCAGGGTCAAACACGGATTTCCTTGTCTAGCTTGCATGAATATGAATTTCTCCTGTGCAAAGGGTGGGCTTGCTAAGTTATGTTGAAGAAAGGTTCCAGCTTGTCGGGTTTTGTTTAGATTGGACTTGTCCTGCTACTGGACAAGAGCCATGCGGAATCAGTCCAACCTATATCATGTTGGGTGGTGTCACGTTGTACAAGGAGCGCCATGGCGCACTGGGGAGTACTGCGCCTGGAGGGTGTGTTTTTGTTTTATCTTTGTGTTGCAGTACTGTACTTTAGCTAATTGTTGATATATGAGTGATATCGCCATTGAAGAATATGGATGGGTGTTTTTCTTGTGCTTCAGCCCCGTACACAAGCGGGTATAACATGTCTGATTTGAGCGCCACGACCCTCAAAATATATGTACCCTAAAAAAGGCTAGCCTTCTTATGTTGAAGAATCGTCCAATGACGCGGGTCGCTGCGCAAGGAGGGTGGGTTTTGTATGCTGCAGTGCTATGCACTTGCTGGTAGGTTAAGGATATAGATTTCCCCTGTACAAAGGACACCGTTGCTTTGTGCTGTTTCCAGCTTTTAAGGTCAGGTTAGACCATGAGGAACTAATGCAACCTGTATCATGGTGGGTGGTGTCACGTTGTGCAACGTGTGCCATGGCCAGGTGCGCGGCGCTGCACACCGAAGGTGGATTTTCTTTTTCTTTTTTTGTGCTTAAGTACTGAACATAGTCTGGTAGGCTACGTCTGATTTGAGTAATTTTGCCTTCAAAGAATATAAATTCACTCTGAACAAAGTATCGACATTACACGGTATGTTGAAGAAGGCTCCAATTGCACAAGACCCCGCGTACTGATATTGTTTTTGATGCAGCCCTGTGCATTTGCCGATATGTCTGATTTGGGTGTCATAGCACTTCAAGAATATAAATTATCTCCCATACAAATGCTAGGTCTCCTAGGATATGTTGAAGAAGTCTCCCATGACACGGGGTACTGCGTATGGTCGTGTGGATTTTGTTTATATTTTTTCAACTGCAGTATTTTACACATGCTGGTAGGTCGTGTCTAATATGGGTACTATGGCCCCACAAGAACATAAATGTCCCTTGTCAAAGGCTAGTCTTCCTATGTTATAAAAGAGGAGGGTTGGTTTTATTTTTCATTTATTGTTTTTGCTGCAGTACTCTACACTATTAGCTGGTAGGTCACATACGGTTTAAGTGCTATGACATTTCAAGAATATAAAGTTCCCTTGAAATAAAGGCTAGACTTCACATTGTATGCTGAAGAAGGCTCCCTTGGCATGGGACCCTTCGCACAGAGGCGTTTACTCTACATTTGCTGGTTGGTAACATCTGACATGCGTGCGCCCTCCAAGAATATTGATTACTCCTGTTCAAGGGCTAGACTTCAGGTTGTATGATGAAGAAACCTCCTGTGGCATGGGGCGCTGTGCATTAATTGGTTTATTTGATAATATTCTCGTAGGTTATGTCAAATTGAAAGTCATGGCTCTTCAAGAATGTAAATCCCCCCATCCCCTACAAAGGCTAGCCTTCCTATGTTACCTTGAAAATGGCTCCAATGGAGCGAGGCGCTGCACACGAACCGTTTTTATTTTGTGTGTGTGTGCTGCATTACATTTGCTGGCAGGTTACCCCTTATCTGAGTGCTAAGGCCCTTCAAGCATGTAATTTTCTCCTGAACAAAGGCTAGACTTTTCGTGGTATCTTGAAGAATGCTCCTTTGGCACGGGGCGCTGCGCACTGATAGATGTTTTAGGCGTTGCAGCCCTGTACACACACGCTGGTAGGTCACAAATGATTTCAGGGCTATAGCCCTTCAAGAATATAAATTTCCCCTGTACAAAGGCTAGACTTTTTTGGTATGTTGAAGAAGGCTCCCAAGGCATTGGGCTCTGCCCATGGATGTTATTTTAGGTGCTGCACTCTATACATATGCTGGTAGCTTATAAGTGCCACGGCCCTTCAGGAATATAAATTTCACATCTTCCTCTTTTGTGTTGGATAAGCTGCTTATGGCTTGCTACTTGGGAACAGCCCTGAAGAACCAGTACAACGTGTATCCTGGTGGATGGTTTCGCATTATACAACAAGCGCCTTGGCGTGGTGCGGAACACTGCGCACGAAGGGTTGACGTTTTTTGTTGTTTTCTTTTTTTTTTTTCTTCTTTTTTTTTTTTTTGCTGCGGTATTGTATATAAGGTACGAGTAGTAAGTGACATCTGTTGAGTGCTATGGCATTTCATGGATGTAAATTTCACTTGTACAAAGACTAGAATTTCCACGGTATGTTGAAGAAGATTCCAATGTCATGGGGCGCTGCGCATGTATGCATGTTTTTGTGTTGCTGCCCTGCCAATATGCTGGTTGATTGTTTGATTTGATAACTATGGCCCTTCAAGAATATAAATTTCTCTGTAAAAAGACTAGGTTTCCAATGGAATGTTGAAGAGGGCTCCTATGACGTGGGGCGCTATGAATGAATGAGAGTTTTTTAGCTCACCAGAGCCGAAGGCTCCGGGGGAGCTTATAGGATAGTCAGTTGTCCGTCGTCGTCTGCGTATGCGTCTGCGTCGTCTGGCGTCAACACTTTCAAACAACATCTCTGAAACCACTGGGCCAATTGGGCCCAAATTTCATCTGTAGTATCCTTGGGCTGGGGGATTGAAAGTTTGCGTTTTTTATGAAAATCAACTCTTTAGTTTGGTTGCTTTGGCAACTTAGACAGATCCCCACTGCTACACCATATATATTATTGTTCCTTATGATAAGATGCATTTAGTGATACCAACCAGGGCTCCATTGGGTCCATGCCCTACACCCTCTACTTAATAAAAGGCCTAATGTTTTAGATTCGGAGTCCAGATGGATGCTCATTTGGATATAGAGGTTCATTTGGGAGACTTTATATTTGGTAGATTAAAATGATATCATGTTAAAATACATGGCTGTCATTGGGCAGTGCCCACCTGAGCTCTGGTGAGCATAGTGGCCCATGGGCCTCTTGTTTGTACAGAAGTTCGTAGGTTATATCTGATTTGAGTGCGACGGCCAATCAAACATATACATTTATCCTATACAAAGGCTGGCCTTCCTTTGTTGTTGAAGAAGGCTCCCGTGACTTAAGCGCTGCGCACGGACGGTTTTGTGCTTTGTTTTTGTGTAATGCAATACTGTACATATGTCAATGGGCTATGTCTGTTTTTTCATTATTTTAACCTTTCCGGAATAAGGTAATACCCTGTACACAGGCTAGCCGTCTTTAGTTATGCCATCTGTCAGGTCCTGGCTTGCTGCTGGTAAGTGTCATGCGACCAGTACAACCCGTTTCATGGTTGGGGGTACCGTGCTGTACAACGTGCGCCATAGTGCGATGCGGGGCACTGCGTATGGAGGGTAGGGTTTTGTTTTTCATTTTTTTGTGCTGCAGTAGTATTGAGTGCTCTTTCCTACAAGAATATAAATTTCCCCTTTACAACTGCTCGACTTCCCTTAGTTTTGTTGAAAAAGCCTCTAATGGCACGGGGCGCTGAGCACAGGTGGGTTTACATGTATTTGTTTTGTTTCAGTTCAGCATATATATGCTGATAGGTTATGTCTAATAAAAGTGCTATGGCCTTTCAAGAATATAAATGTTCACTATCTAAGATATGTGATGCATGTTAGCTACCCCGAATACCTATATAGTTCAGATCAGCCTGTCTCATTATTGTCTCTGTTCTGCTCTTTTGCTTTCATCCGTTCTTTCCGATCTCTTGTTTTCTCTCATCTAGCACCCACTGCTCCAGGGCTTTTAAAAAATTGCAGAGGTGGCCTAGTCTTGCCAAAGGAGTAATTATGTTCTATAACGGGTTCGAAGCAAGGACTACATCACGAAACTGTAAATTGCGGGGTTCGAAATTTTTTATACGCCCATTAGAATGTGTTTTCCGGCCGGCCGTCAGTTCGTCCGGAATATTCTGACCAATCTTGAGTATGAGGTCAAGATAGCGTGTCAGATACAAAAAAATGCTCCATTTTTCTCAGTTTTGGACTTCATTCCCTCCGATTAGTTTTCTTTTGTTTTCGGACTACCCTTGTGTGCGCCATAGGTAGATAATCATATATGAAAGACATTCCGTTGCAATATATACGAGGTACGAGCTCGCAACCATTGGCGACTGTTTTCTCCTGTCTATTTTGGTTAAGTTGTGTTATTAGTTGGTCATTTTTGGCTCTTTTTATATTTTTCGTTGTGTTCATTGTTGAGTTGGTATGTGTCTTTTTTGTCACGTGTGTTATTATTTGTCATTTTATGGGTTATTTTGGTGTTTGCCGTTGTGTTCATTACTGATTCCTATTTTAGTCGTATCTCCGTCTTTTTTAGGGGCGTGGGGTGTGGTGCTTACTTGAATACAGAGTTTATGTGCGTTATGTGGTCTTTTCTTCTGTTTGTGTTTCTTAATGTGACTTTTGCTTCATTGGCTTTTTAAGTTTGTTTTTAGAGGTTTCTGCTGTTGGACTTTTCCATGGCTATTTGTGGGTTTATCAGGCATGTTTTAAGTGGTTTTGTTGCTTGCGGTGGTCTTTGAAAGGTCGGTTTTTTCTTAAGTAGGTCTAAGATATGTGTGTATTTAGATTGTCGTTCTTGTGTTGGTATTTCGGACGTTTGTTTGCGACGAGGTCTTCATTGAGCTGATCTGTCATGAATATGTTTTTTCGTCAGTCGGTGTTAAATTCACCTTTTTTGTTTGCCTTGTTTTTAGTTATGTCCAAAGTTGCTTCGTTTTGAATGTTTCATCTTAATTTATAAATGTGTTTATGCATATTTGCCGGTAATTAGAATGAAAATTTGTCTCATTTATATGTATTTATTGTATGTAATTTATATGTATTTGTTTTGTCATTCATATGTATTTGTTTTGTCATTCATAAATATTTGTTGCAAATGCTTTCCATCAATTTGTTCATCCGTATGTTTGTTCGCCGAGCCCTCACCTTTGCTATAACCTTAGTGTTCATCCTTAGGTTGAAGTGCATATAAGCGAGACATATTTTCGCTGGAATTCTTGTTCTTAATTAATGCTTTGTTTTACGGGCTGTTACATTTATATAATTCAGCTTTGCATTTCAGACTCTTTGTATTTTACTTTTGCTTAAAATTTCTGTTTATCCTGCTTTAATCCGTCACGAAAACACGCCTTTATAATTTTGACCCATTAAAACCCCACTTTTATATAATAGAAAAATGGGTTTACATGGGCATTCATTATTTCTCATTTCTGCTCAAAAGCATAGATTGTGATTACTCGTAAGAACCACCTCAAAAGCATTGTGGTTAATAGTAAGAACCAGCTCGCCGTGGCGATTCAAACGAGTCCCCACAATCCATGTTTTGTTTGTTTGTATTGATATTTAACGGCCCAGTCAACACTATTTAGGTCATTTTTGAGCCGGTCAATTAACCTATCAACACTTCCTAGGCAGGCTTATACGTAAGCGGTTAACCAGAACGGTGCACATTCTTTCGCCGGCAACTGACATCTGCCCTTCTTGAATTAGGGGAAGAGAGAGAATGACCGTAGAAAATATGTCGCGATCAATCTCAACGAAAGATGTTGCCGACGCCAGTAGGTATCGAGCCCGCGCCCTCCTGATCACCAGACAGACGCGCATCCGACTGAGCTACCGAGGCCAGCACAATTTATGTTTAGAGGCTTTTTTGTATTTCAATATCGGGATCTGGATTTACCAGCGTTCTTTCAATCATCAAGCAACCGCTGTAGCTCCATCGGATTCGCGCCTGACCGGTGATCAGGAGGACGCGGGTTCGATACCTGCCAGGATCGGCAGAATTCTCTCGTGGAGATTGATCATGAAATCTTTTATCCTGTCATTCTCTCCCTTCTGCTGATTCGATCAAGACTGGTAGTTGTCCGGCCCCCGCCCATCGGGGCTTGAAGAAATATATGGGCTGCATGATGCTTCCAAGCAGAGCTTAATCCGACCCGCACACGATTACTGGTAAACCGCTTAGAGGACCTAAGCCTGCCCAGGCAAAGCGGTGTGCACGAGTCGGGCCGTCCATGCTTAAAAACTTTGTTGGTTTCATTGGGCGACAGGGCTTGAGATGTCATTTCATCTCATTTCATCTCAATGTCGGGTAAAAGTCCCACAAAATTGGAAGCAACGTCTCCAAAATGACCTATACAGTATTGACGGGGACGTTAAACTTCAAATCAAACAAACAAACTGGTAGTTGTCAGTTTCTGATGAAAGAATGTGTATTGTACTGGTTAACCGCTTACGCAAAAGCCTGTCCAGGAAAAATGTGGAGGTATGAGCTAAATAGTGTTGACTGGGCCGTTAAACTCCTAAACAAACAAAAAAATTAAGCATTTGCGGTTTAAGTCCATCAGACAGGACATAACCTTCGGTGCATTATGGGAACACGTCTTTTCAAACATAGGGAAACGCCTACCAACAAAAAGTGAAAATTTTCAGATTAAGATTCTAAAAGTTTTCGTTCCTCTGCCAAAAAAAAACAACAACATAGATTGTGGGTACTCGTTTAAAACGCGTCGACGAGACTGTGATAACGAGTATCCACAATTTATATTTTTAGCAGAAATAAGAGAAACATAAAAATTGTATACCCTTGTAAACCCCAGTTTCACTATAAAAAGTGGGATTTCGAGGGGTCAAAATTATATGCGTGTTTTCGTGATTGGAATTCTTGTTCTAACTAATACTTTTCTTTATAACATGACGTCAATGATAAGCAGTGGTTAACGTCCTGTAATAAAAATCGTATGACCACACGTTCAATAACACTTTGGCGGGATAAGGTAACGTCATGACGACGTCCATGTTAACAATGTATTTTTTGCGAAAACAAAATGTCAAATTCAAAGGGGATAAAATCCTTTTTAAAAGTGGTCATATGATAAACATAATTTTGCATTCGTGTTCATTTCATATGAAATTTATGAAATTTACCAAGGGCTCGTTTCATGAATATCATATGAAATGGCCACTCGTGAAAGATCCTCTTTTTACAAGCTGCTATTTTTGCTTAATTCAACTTTGCATTTCAGGCTCTGTGTATTTTGCTTCGCTATTTTTGTTGAATCTATTTTAAGCATGGCATTATATAGGCGTTCAGTTTCCGACCGTTCGTTTATCAAGCGGTCAACATTTGCGACAACCCCTCGCAATAACGTTCAAGTCCATAAGGCACAACATAGCAATCTGCGGATTTCTTGATTAACAATACTTGGTTCCTTTGTAGCCGTATAGAAATGATGGCAGTGATCAGGAATCGATAGCATCTTGTGAGCAAGTGCGTGAAATGAACACCCCATCAACCCAACATTATGTAGAGAAAACTGGGGTTTACGGGGGTAGACATTATTTTTCAATTTCTGCTCCAAGACATAGCTTGTGGGTACTCGTTGAGCCGCCTCAATGAGGTGGTTCTAACGAGCACCCACAACCTATGTTTGAAGTAAAAATAACAAAAATAGCACAGATTTTCATCTGAAAAGTAACCATTTTGGAAACATTATGTCGCACTGGTGTGTTATCGTGATAAAATTACCTCAAACCTCCCATCAAATACACTAAAGGGAAAGAAATGAAAACTTAAAATAACTTCACCATTATGAAAAAAGTCACAAGTGAAAAGCCAAAAGGACAGTTACTTTACCGCAAAATGGCCGAAAGGCTATCCAAAATTAAAATATTTAACATTCCGATGGATCGTAATATTTGTCTTGTCGTTAACAACGCCGTGTAGTATAGACAAGTAGAGATATGTCACGTGGTCAGTTACCGTGATATGATCAGTTCCTACAGTGTACCGATCACAAAATAATTTTGTATTGATCGGATCAGGCAGTTTGATCCAATGGTGACGAATGATCGCCTGTTTCAACAAAATTCCACTTTGCAACAAATTGCGCGTTATGAATGTATCATATTTGAGAGAAACATCGTGTTCTGCAAACGTTAACAATCAGATATTCATGTATAAATCTAATATGTAGTCACACACAGTCCTCCGGTAATGTCAGAAAATATCGAATTATTATTTCCACAACGCCTTTTTTCAACGATCACTACGTACTCTTTGTCCATTAGGGGCGTCAATCTGCACCAATTTGTTGGTTATTTGTTTTAGTCAGAAGTTAAGACGAGACATTAGCTATACAAATATGCAAAGACAAACTATAACAATAATACACCACAAAAGAATAACCGCCTTGCTAAGGTCAGTAAAAACGTTTTATTTATTTATTTTACACAGCCACAATCCTCACCCTTGCTTCAGTCGTGGTTTAAACAATTTGTTCAGTCCGCATGAAGGATTTGTAACTCATCAGTGCATCATTCCCGAGAGCATTATATTAAACGAAAACGACGAGGACTCCACAGCATTACATAATAACTGCTGGACCAAAAGAAAACCAATTGTTGGACTCTGGTGGGCTCGACTATTTTGTCTCTTTACCAGCCAGAGGCATTCTGGCTTTCTGCAGATGTGCATGTCTGCAAAGAGGCTGGGCACTTCCTTGCATGCGACTTCCTAATTACCTTTTTCGCCGAAGCTCGCAGTGAGGGTCTACTTGAAGTAATGTAGTAATTCCTGTGTCATAGTTACAAATGGGTTCTCTTTACTGATGACGGTCTTTCTTCACGTCAGGGGTCTGAGGTCAGAATTGGAAAACGGAACACCATCAAGGAATTTGTCTGTCCCCAGTGGGCACACAACGTTAAAATGATGTATCAACATCGGAGGGATGTCATCTCATCGCATCGATGTTGATAGGACGTCATTTTAACGCTGAGTGCTTGCTGGGTCATATGGCTAATACCAGTCTGCTTAGCCATTGCAACAGCCCTCTGTTGCAAGCAACAGCTCTGTTGCCAGTGCACCAGCATGTCTGTTTCCAGCCTGCATCCGGTCCGTGGGGACTACGAAAGCAGGGTCCTCGTCCCAGTCCCCGGGTACAATTGTTTACGATGCTGTCATAAAATTAATTAGATGTTGTTTAGAAGCAGATGATCATTAATAGGGCCCATCTGGAATTTCTTATTCTAAATATTTTTTGTTTATATATATTTTAGAAAATGGGATATTTTAATAATAATTTAAGAGCATCATTAAACAATTGTAGCGAATGCTTTCATAATTGATACCTTAAGACATATTAGAGATAGGATATTTTTTGTTTTACGGCACGTTTAAGATAATTAGCTCCCGATTTCGAGATGGGCGAAAACTGGAATATCCGGAGAAAAAACCACCTGACCTTTCGTCTCACATGTGACCCGAGCGGTCACCACTCTTAATCCCTAATAATCTTACCCATTAGGTCACTCTAGCTTACAAATTGATGATGCTGAAAGACTGGCGATTACCGTCAGGTTTGTTTTTTTCGGCACTCTTATCAAAAATTTTCGTCAGAACATTAACCGTTTTGGCGATATGAATGAATGTACTCTGTCGCACGGATTTGTTATTATGATGCTGTATTTTGACAAGTTTTATGTTCTCGGAGTTGTGGCGATGAGATTGAAATCCTTCACGCAGCCTGGACGAATTATTAAGACAATAGCTGGTAATAGCGAAGTTGTTGGTGATAGTCGAGTTGACAATGAAAGTCAACTTATAGTCAAGTTGACAGTGATACTTGACAGTGTTAGTCAAGTTGACAGTGATAGTCAAGTAAACATGATTTAAATTCTCAGTACACCAGCGCGTCGACGCAGTTCACCCCAAGATGACTTATATCTGGCCAGTCGCGTTTTTCCGGACAGGGATCACGTTTCCTGATCTGTATTTTAGTCGATTATCGTAAGTTGCAGGCACAATGACGTGTGGTGACCTGCTGCTCCCTGGTCGATAGGAACAGGTACTGGTACGACGTATCGGTCCAGGTGTTCTGCAGAGGCGGGCAGCACCGTTACACAGAGCGTCGTGACCATAACGACAAGTTGCTGGTGATAACCAAGTTGCTGGTGATAACCACGTTGCTGGATAACCAAGTTGCTGGTGATAACCAAGTTGCTTGTGATAGCGAAGTTGTTGGTGATAGTCGAGTTGACAGTGATAGTCATCTTATAGTCAAGTTTACAGTGATACTTGACAGTGATAATCAAGTTGTCAGTGATAGTCAAGTTAACATGATTTAAATTCTCAGTATACCAGCTCGTCGACGCAGTTCACCCCAAATGGACTCATATCTGGCCAATCATTTTTTATGCTCAACATACTCCCGCTTACACCATCGATTACCGAATTCATTCAAGGCAGCAGCGATTTCATCTCTACATTTACTGAAATCAATTTTATAAGGAAAACGATATTTCGGTCCCTTTGAAATTGTATTCCTTATTCTAGAATCAGGAATAATTTTCAAATTGCCAGTAATTACATGGCCAGCAGCAGGATAGCAATACTTTGAGTTTTTACAATCACATGAATCAGGAGTAATAGTATCAATATCAAGATCTGAAACAAGTTTATTGAAATTAAAAATGAAAGATCTAACAGGTTTGTTATATTTATAACAAATTATAGGTGTTTCAGTATTTTGAAAATAAGCAGGAATGGAAGAAAGCACCGAGCTTTCACGAAAAATACTGGAAAAATCTATAAAATCCGTACCCTTATTAATGAAGGACATTTTGAAGAAATGGCGTTTATGATTAATTTCAGAATCAATGTAAGGACGGAAAGTATGCTGAGTATAGCCTCTAGTTAAGAGAGCCGCATGATATAACTGATTAGAACTATCTTAGAATTGATTCGCCTCGGTGTCCATAAAACGTAAAACAGAAATGGGTAATGAACTTAGAAATGAAAGCATAGAGTGGCGTCCATGATTCAATACTATAATTGACAGTCACTTCAGTCTAGTATTGTTTCGTTTAAAAGCACGTAATTTACGTTTGTAGTTACCATTTTTCCTGGTGCCGTGAGATCTAGTCCTGCGTTTTCGACATTCCAGGAGCGAGAAAATATCAAAAGTCCGGCATTCTGGAAATATTACCCTCATGATAAATGTTGTCATTAAATCTCAGTGGAAAAGGGGTCTGTAAAGATTTAATCCATTTCAGTTCAGCCTCATGTCTTTTGATAATTTTGAATCTAGATGTAGAATTTGCATCGTAGTATAGTTTTTCCACTCGTTGTATAACAATTTTATTTACAGAATGACCTGTACGTCGAAAGTGACGGTACAAGCAAGTGCCAGTTTTCTTAGGCTTACTCATTCTACGCTAATGCTCGTTCAATCTAGTTTTAACATGCCGTTAGTTTGACTGACGTACTGCATATTACAGTTTGCAGCACGTCATGTAATTAGATAAATTAAATCTGTAGACTGCCATGTCAAATCAGACATGTTAACTACAGAGAAGCGTCTACCGTTTACAGATGAAGTAACGGTAGACGCAGTGCTTAAATGCGAACATGTGCACCTCTTGGCATTGCACTTAGCAATACTAGGATACATACCACTTCTTTTCCACGGATTAGTATATTTTCGAAGGATGGGTGACTTGAGAGGAGATAGTCTAATACGAAGATTATTTTTAAACATAAGTAAGTTTACTTACCAACGAAACATCAATAAGAAAAGTAATGTATACCCCTGCAAATCCCAGTTTTACTGTATAAAAGTGTGGTTTAAGGGGGTCACATTTTTATAGGCGTGTTTTCGTGATGGGTTTCTTTCCCTTTGGTGTCTTGGCTGGAAGTGTGAGGTATTTGTTATTACGATAACATTTATGCGTCATATGTAGGATCCTTCATGAGTTACATGACTGTTCATGTATAATTGGATTTATTAAACGAGTTGAGGAAAAGTGATAAAATGCGAGGCTGTGCCGAGCATTTTATCACTTTTCTTCAACAGGTTTAATTAAGTCAATAATACATGAGCACGAATGCAAGATTCCATGTAAAACGGATCTTGTTCACTACTGATCAACAAAAATGTCATTATTCGCCATTAGTAAACGCCGTACATGTAACGATACGGGGCGTATCTAACTAATTTGCATATTTAATCCACTAGAGGTTTCCCGAATTTATTACACGACGTTATTACATTCTCAGACGATAAAGTGTATTCTTTCATTCCCCAAAACAGTGAAATTTTTGAATGAAAATTTGTAGTAGTCATTTTTTTCCTCACGTATTCTCGAAAACATAATATGTAGGTGCTCATTTGAGCCGCCGCATTTAGGCGGTTCTAACGAGTACCCACAACCTATGTATTGATCATTGATCATCAATAAGGAAAAAAAAACGCGTACCCAGGTGAACCCCGGTTCCGGGGGTGTTCATTACACGGACTTATTCTGGTGAAGTAAATTTTCGTCTTCGTCTGCTTATCGGAGAATTTTCACAAGCTTTCATGTAGTTTTTTTTTATTTTACTAACTAGCGGCTTTGGGTTTTAATGCCCTTGCAAGAATACACATGTACTTGTATTTTAGTGTCGAGACAAGGCGTTTCTTTCATAAACCCCAAACATACAGAACCGTTCAAGTGGCTCAGAACCGTTCAAGTGCGCATATACGACTTGTTGACTTATATCCAACGGTTGATATGCTCTGTCAGTATAATGGCCTGCTTATATTTGTCTTAATAACAGTAAATTTATTTGCTTTCATGGGCAGTTTCATACAGGCCCGTAACATGTTATTTTATCCCCTGTCGTATCAGACACATTTAGTCAAAAGGTTGTATTTTCCAACCCTTTGAATGAAGTCGCAGCTCTTGATATTCGCTTCTGGTTGGCCTGTGCAATATTCAATACAGGCGACAGGTCGATCACGCAAATCGTTTTTATGTGAGCAAATGCTGTATGGCCATCGCATGATCGAATTACTTGGCCTGACAAATATAAGTTACGGACCTTTTAGTGTCGTTTGTGAGACAGAACATTTCCATAGACGAAGTTGCAGGGTCAGCAGTGAGTAAAATAGTTTTATTATCTCTGTTTTGTTTTTCTAGAAACAGCGCTTCTCTTTCATGTAATGTTCTTCTCATATTAATATTGCCATTTTCTCCCTGTAGAGCATACAGGGATGGCTCTTTGTGTTGTGCAGATGAGAAATGGGTGTTACGATATGGAATAGGAAACTTCTCTGGTGCTTATGCACATCTAAATTATTTTAGTAGGTATATGGCAAGGCGGTGTGTGTGAAATATTTTAGGTGAAATACGGTAGGCAAAATTTGCTGCTCCATGCACAAGTCATGCACATATCATACGATGTATGCATGAGTGGTTTGTGGAGATTTTTTTACCATACAGTTGGCCGCTATAAGGCTGATTTCTATAACATTTGCCTAAAAATCGCCAACCGCCAAATTGTGCCTTATATAATTTTCATTCCAGTCACGATGTTGTGTGTGTTCGTTTTGACGGGCTTTATACCATTGATTTATAGGGAAGTTTCATTATTATTTTCCCTAGGGGAAATACTATTTTAACGCAAATCAATTATCTACTCGAGTTTTGCTGTATGGCTATGATTGTGGACGGTATCTTCACTTTGCCACGATTTAAGCGGGCTAACACGAGTATGCATGATTTTCCGGTAGTATTCATAGGTATAAAAACCCTGAAAAACGAACATTATTCAGCAGCAGGTCAAGTGCGAATAGATGAACACAACATCGTGGCGGGACAGAGAATTAATATAGAACGGTATGTTAAATCTGTTTATTATTATTCTTTGTATGAACATGCTTGTAGGTTTTGGAGGGGTTTACTTCTAGTATACCCCAACTTTCTGAAGCCTATTCTGAATTCACTTTTGAAGCCTATGTGGTGTAGTGATTAGACTACTAGCTTTACCAGCAAACGGTCGTAGCATCGATCCCTGGCTTCTCCAGCAGTAGAATAAGTTTTTAAGCGAGGTCCTGTCTCATTCGGACCCTAGATGTCGGTGAGACGTAAAGTTTTGACATGATATAGCATGTACGTTTTGTGAACTGTATCTTAGTCGATTATCGTAATTTGAAGGCACAACGATGTGTGGTGACCTGCTGCTTCCTGCCAGATAGGAGCAGGTGCTGGTGAGACGCTGTCGGTTTGTGTCCAGCAAGGGCGGACAGACCATAACAGACCCAATAACAGACCGTCGAGACCATATTAGACAGGTCGTGGAAAACAACCTAGAATCGATTCAACCATATTAAACAGGTCGTGGAACACAACCTGGAGTCGATTCAAACGAAGAAGTTACCGGGACTTCAAGTTCGAATTCAATCGATAAATGATATAAATCAACTTGTGATCGACAAGGTCGACAAACTAGTTGACAGCAGTGCGCGAGAGGGGGTTCACCCTCAGTGAACTTGTAATCTGGCCTGTCGCGTTTTTGTGTTTGTTTCTTTTTCTTATTTTGTTGTTGTGTATGTTATTTGCTTCTGTAGACACTCACGTCACGCCGGTCCGAGCACAGAACATTGTTTTGCCTTCGGGACGGATGTCGTGAGTGGGCTATAGAAGCAAATAAATGTGATGTTTTGTGTTAGTATTATTGTATATAGATACTGTAAATAATTCATGTCATTCATTTGGTATCTTTCTTGTGCCTTACCCCACAGCTGCCCGTACACCTGTCGGGGATCACGCTCGGTTGTCTTGTCAGCATGGGGGTTTGCGGGACGCCGTAAACCCACATGTTACAATGGGTCCCAAGCGCTGGATTTGTTGCTTCCATAGCTCACCGGTCATTGTAAGGGTAGATAATTGCGTTACAATTTCTGCACCATTCATTGCAGGGGCAGATTACCGTGTTACGAGATGGAATAGGAAACCTTTCTGGTGCTTATGCACATCTAAATTATTTTATAAGGTATATGGCAAGGAAGCGCGACTGAAATATTTTAGGTGAAATACGGTAGGCAAAATATGCCGCTCCACGGACAAATCGTGCACATATCATTTTTCCTTAAGGGAAATACAATTATAACGTAAATCAGTGATCTGCTGAAATTTGTTATATGGCTATGATTGTGGATAGTATCTTTACTTGTCAGAATTTTAGCGAGCTAGCACGGGTTACATGAGTATGATTTTCCTGTAGTATTCAAAGATATAAATACCCTGAAAAATGAACATTATACCAGCAGCTGGTCAATTGTGAAAATATACCTACAGTATTGTGACGAGCCATACAAATAATCTTTGACGGTTTGTTGAAATCTATGTTTAGTATTATTTCTTGTATGATAAAGCTTGTAGGTTTAAGAGGGGTTTTCTTCTGGTATACCCCAACTTTCTGAAGCCTATTCTGGATTCACTTTGGAAGCCTCTGTGGTGTAGTGATTAGGCTACTAGCTTTACCAGCTAGAGGTCGCAGGATCGATCTCAAGCTTCTCCAGCAGTAGAATGAGTCTTTTAAGCGAGGTCCTGTCTCATTCTGACCCTAGATGTTGGTGAGACGTAAAGTTTGGACACCCGCTCATTCTAGATTTATTTAGGCTTTTAGACCCCTTTTGTAGAATATAATTAATAAACGTCGGGTCACTTGTTTGATCCATAACATTTGACTAGCAGTGGTTAGAAAACCGTGGTCCCGTCTCTATGATATTAGGTGTAGAGAGGACGTAAAATTCAGAAGGGTTTAATCATATCTTCATCATCAGGGCAAACACTTACAAGAGCCTGTCGGGTTATTCGTGATGATGAACCGCAATGAATTTGATTTTACAAGCAAGTAGAAATAATTTTGTTCAAGAAGAATTACGAGTTCATTTTGTAATGATGCCGTTTTTGTTTGAGAACTCGGTTTGTACATGTTTGTACATAAAAAGAATGTAATAATGATAAGTGAGAGTGTTTGGTCGCCACACGTTATAACGGCCTGAGCGGCGTGGATGACGTCAGCTGCGTCATCAGCGTCACGCGAACGGTTGTGACGTGGTGCCTACCAAATACAGAAAGAATGTACAACAAACAGTGTTGGTCCTTATGAGACACTAGCAAATGTTGTGGAGAATAGATGAAAATCTTCCTGTTTTTAGTTTCTAGCTGTTGTTAATGTAACGAATTTGTGAATAGCTATATTTTTTAGCCGTGTCGCGGAGCAGGGTATGAAATAGTTTGTTGTGTTTCCTGTAATTGGCGGGTGACCAGGTAGCGCAAAGGCGTGGTCTGTTCAATTGCCTCTTACCTGTGCTAATGTAGTGAGCACGAATTTGATGGGTATTAAGCTCAGTAGTAGTGAGCGTTAATTGATTTCTGTAGAGCTCAGTAAGGAAGCATAAACATTGAGTATTCTTGTGTCAAGATCTGGGTGCTGATAATTTGATGCACAGTCAAGTTGAGTTCTGCTGTGCAGTTATTTGTCGCATGCACTGATCAGACTGTGTGTCTGGTCGGCGCGTGCGCAATAACGGTATATGCATGAACATATTCTTACTTCTCCGGGAGAGAGATCATTATATAGCATGTACGTTTTGTGAACTGTATCTTAGTCGATTATCGTAATTTGCATGCACAACTATGTTTGGTGACCTGCTGCTCCCTGCCAGATAGGAGCAGGTACTAGTGCGACGCTGTCGGTTTAGTGTCCAGCAAGGGCGGACAGACCCAATAACAGACCGTCGAGACCATATTAGACAGGTCGTGGAAACAACCTAGAGTCGATTCAACCATATTAAACAGGTCGTGGAAAACAACCTGGAGTCGATTCAAAAGAAGAAGTTACCGGGTCTTCAAGTTCGTATTCAATCGATAAATAATATAAATCAACTTGTGGTCGACAAGGTCGACAAACTAGTTGACAGCAGTGCTTGAGAGGGGGTTCACCCTCAGTGAACTTGTAATCTGGCCAGTCGCGTTTTTGTGTTATTTTTCTTATTTTGTTGTTGTGTTTTGTTATTTGCTTCTGTAGACACTCACGTCACGCCGGTCCGAGCACAGAACATTGTTTTGCCTTCGGGACGGATGTCGTGAGTGGGCTATAGAAGCAAATAAATGTGATGTTTTGTGTTAGTATTATTGTATATAGATTCTGTAAATAATTCATGTCATTCATTTGATATCTTTCTTGTGCCTTACCACACAGCTGCCCGTACACCTGTCAGGGATCACGCTCGGTTGTCTTGTCAGCATGGGGGTTTGCGGGACGCCGTAATCCCGGATGTAACAATGGGTCCCAAGCGCTGGATTTGTTGCTTCCATAGCTCACCGGTCATTGTAAGGGTAGATAATTGCGTTGCAATTTCTGTACCATTCATTGCAGAGGCAGATAACCGTGTTACGAGATGGAATAGGAAACCTATCTGGTGCTTATGCACATCTAAATTATTTTATAAGGTATATGGCAAGGCAGCGCGACTGAAATATTTTAGGTGAAATACGGTAGGCAAAGTATGCCGCTCCATGCACAAATCGTGCACATATAATTCAATGTATGCATGAGTGGTTTGTTGAGGAAATTTAACTTACAGTCGGCCGCTATAAGGTTCATTTCTATATAGTGTGATTAAAAGTCGCCAACCGCAAAATGGTTCATGCCAGTTACAATGTTGTGGGTGTTCGTACTGTCGGGAGTTATACCATTGATCTGTAGGGAAGTTTCATAATTTTTTCCCTAAGACAAATACAATTGTAACGTAAATCAGTGATCTGCTGAAATTTGTTATATGGCTATGATTGTGGATAGTATCTTTACTTGTCAGAATTTTAGCGAGCTAGCACGGGTATGCATGATTATGACTCACCTGTAGTACTCATGGATATAAAAACCCTGGAAAATGAACATTATACCAGCAGCAGGTCAATTGTGAAAATATACCTACAGTATTGTGACGAGCCATACGAATAATCTTTGACGGTATGTTAAAATCTATGTTTAGTTTGTTTTTTTTGTATGAACATGCTTGTAGGTTTTAGAGGGGTTTTATTCTAGTATACCCCAACTTTCTAAAGCCTTTTCTGGATTCACTTTGGAAGCCTCTGTCGTGTAGTGATTATGCTACTCGCTTTGCCAGCTAGGGATCGCAGGATCGACCCCGGCTCCTCCAGAATTCGAATGAGTCATTTAAGCGAGGTCCTCTCTCCGTATGATGTTGGTGAGACGTAAAACTCGGACACTCGCTCATTCTAGATTCATTTATTTAGGCGTTTGTAGAATATTTTTAAACGTCGGGTAATTTGTTCGATCCATAACTTTTGACTATTGGTGGTTAAAAAACAATGGTCCCGTCTCTATATGATATTATGTGTTGAGGGGACGTAAAATTAAGACGGGTTTAGCCATATCTTCATCATCAGGGCACACCCTTAGACGAGAGCCTGTCGGTTAATTCGTGATGATGAACCGTGATAAATTGATATCGCAAGCATGATCATGTTTTGTAGAAAGAAGAATTACGATATGGTGATGATGCCGTTTCTGTTTAAGAAATCTGTTTGTACATGTTTGTACATGTACAGAACGTGATGATGACAAGTGAGAGTAGTTGGTCGCCACACGTTATAGCGGCCTGAGCGGCGTGGATGACTTCAGCTGCGTCATCAGTGTCCCGAAGGAGGTTCTGACGTGCCTACCAAATACGGAAAGAATTTACGGCAAACAGTGTGATCCCTATCAGACACTAACAAATGTTGTGTAGAACAGATAAAAATCTTCCTGTTTTTAGTTTCTAGCTGTTGTTAATGTAATGAATTTGTGAAAAGCTATATTTGTGAGCCGTGTCGCGGAGAAGGATATGAAAGGGGGTTTATGTTTCTTGTAATTGGCGGGTGACCAGGTAGCGGTCTGTTCAATTGCCTCTTACCTGTGCTAATGTAGTGAGCAGGAATTTGATAAGTATTATGCTCAGTTGTAGTGCGCATTAATTGATTTCTGTAGTGCTTAGTAAGGAAGCATAAACATTGAGTATTCTTGTTTCAAGCGCTGGGTGCTGGTATTTTGATGCACAGTCAAGTTGAGTTCTGGTGCGCGGTTATTTGTCGCATGTACTGATCGGCCTGTGGTCTGGTCGGTGCATGCGCAATAACGGTATATGCATGAACATATTCAGACTTTTCCGGGGCAGGGATATGATATAGCATATACGTTTCGTGAACTGTAATTTAGTCGATTATCGTAATTTGCAGGCACAATGACGTGTGGTGACTTGCTGCACCCTGGTCGATAGGTGCAGGTACTGGTACGACGTCTCGGTCCAGATGTTCTACAGAGGCGGACAGAACCGTTACACAGAGCGTCGAGACCATTAGATAAGGACAAGTTGCTGGTGATAACAAAGTTACTGGATAACCAAGTTGCTGGTGATAACCAAGTTGCTGGTGATAGCGAAGTTGTTGGTGATAGTCGAGTTGACATTGATAGTAAACTTATAGTCAAGTTGACGGTGATACTTGACAGTAATAAACAAGTTGACAGTGATAGTCAAGTAAACATGATTTAAATTCTCAGTTCACCAGCGCGTCGACGCAGTTCACCCAAAGATGACTTATATCTGGCCAGTCGTGTTTTTTTCCGGGGCAGGGATCACGTTTCGTGAACTGTATTTTAGTCGATTATCGTAATTTGCAGGCACAATGACGTGTGGTGACCTGCTGCTCCCTGGTCGGTAGGAGCAGTTACTGGTACGACGTATCGGCCAAGATGCCCTGCAGAGGCGGGCAGCACCGTTACACAGAGCGTCGTGATAGCCAAGTTGTTGGTGATAGTCGAGTTGACAGTGATAGTCAACTTCTAGTCAAGTTGACAGTGATAGTTGACTGTGATAATCAAGTTTACAGTCATAGTCAAGTTAACATGATTTAAATTCTCAGTATACCAGCGCGTCGACGCAGTTCACCCCAGGTGGACTTATATCTGGCAAGTCATTTTTTTTTTTTTTTTTTTTTTTGTTTTTTTGTTGTTCGTTTATTTTGTTATTTGCTGCCGCCGTCTCGAGCACAAAACGTAGTTTTGCTTTCGGGGCGTGCGCCGTGAAACTATTATAGAGGCGAATAAATGTAATGTTTAGTGCTCGTATTGTTGAATCTTGTAAATAGTTACTTAGTTACTGTTAATAGTTTATGCCTTCCATATAATATCTTTCTTGTGCCTTACCCCACAGCTGCCCGTTCCCCTGTCAGAGATCACCCTCGGTCGTCTTGTCAGCATGGGGGTTTGCGGGACGCCGTTAACCCACATATAACAAACCGGGTGACGATTTATATACCGTGTATGACGGCGTTTGTTCATGAGCACGCACGCAGAACATGCACACACGCATGCATGCATGCACGCATTGTTAGAAATGTAATTAATGTAGATTCTGATCAGGCACAGCTTAAGGTCACACACATCACTCGTTATTAAGCGTTTTATTGGCTTGAAGGTCTTGATCAGACGCAGCATTGGATAATGCAGTAATGGTGGTATTGTTCATTTTTTCTTGTTTTATCCTTTCAGCAAGTGGGCATAGGCATTCTAAGGATGTTCAGTCTATATGCAGCTTTAAAATAGGTTCTTTTTTAATATGTTCATACCAAGGTGCATCAGCGATAAGTGTAAGACAAAGGTAGGAATGGTGTTTTGCATCTTTTAGTGTTTTATTATCAAATTTAACATCGAGTGACTGTGAATGTCTTTTATGAGTAAATGTCATAGAGGTAGTTTTAGATGGATTAAGAATAACGCAACAATCCTCGAATCACTTTGCAGTTTATACAAGCCATCCTTCAAGGCCTGTACGGAGTTAGCGTTTTTAATTACAGCAAATAAAGATGTCATCAGCAAACAATCGAATATTTGTGTCAGTGTTATTTATGATGTCATTAATATATAACAAGAAAAGATAGGGACCTGTACAGACCCGTTTCGTACTCCAGCACAGGTAGGTAGCCAAGTTAAAGAAAAGTCTTCACTTGTTACACGCTGTTTTCTGTCAGATAGATAACTTGTTAACATCATGAAAAATATTTCCATTGATACCATAGTTTCTAAGTTCATGTAAAAGTCCTTGGTGCCAAACTATGTAAAATGCTTTACTTATGTCGCAAAAAAATGAATTTCAATTCTTATCCTTCGTCTAAGTTTTCAACAATAATTCGATACAGTTCAAGAAGCAGCTTTACTGTTGGGTCTCTAGATCGGAAGCCTGATTGATAGTTTATTAGGATTTTGTTTACTTCTAAATAATTATACAGATATTTAAAAAATATATTTTTTTTTCTGGATTTTGCCAAGGCAGTTTTGTGGGTAGTCGTTACAGCTGCCTCGGCGAGGCGGTTCTTCAAGTGCCCACACACTGTTTTAGGCAAAAATAAGAAAATTAATATAAAGCCCTGCAAACCCTAGTTTTGTCATATAAAAGTGTGTTTTCGAGTGGGGAGGGGATTATGTAGGTCTGTTTTCGAGGTGGAATTTTGTTAAACTGGTTTGTTTTTCCTAGCGCATTGCTAATATTCCTAGTGCTACTCACTACCCCAGCCGATGAGAGAGAGATGAGACTGATGTTGAGCCTCCTATACTGGAACTCATTACCCCAGCCGATGAGAGAGATGAGACTGATGTTGAGCCTCCTATACTGGAACTCACTACCCCAGCCGAGGAGAGAGATGAGACAAATGTTTAGCCTCCTATACTGGAACTCACTACCCCAGCCGAGGAGAGAGATGAGACTGATGTTGAGCCTCCTATACTGGAACACACTACCCCAGCCGAGGAGAGAGATGAGACTGATGTTGAGCCTCCTATACTAGAACTCACTACCCCAGCCGATGAGAGAGATGAGACTAAAGATGAGGCAAGGTCACCTTTTTTTGGAATGTTCGACAAGTTAATAAATTGGCACAAATTGTCTAGGAATTTTCCGACGCAAGTGTCTCGGAGTAGGCAGAAGGATAATGTTTATTTGTTTGATTGCGGTTTAACGCCCCTTTCAACACTGTTTAGGTCATTTTGTGGGCACGTTTTTGGAATGTTCGGTAAGTTAACAAATTGGCATAAATTGTCTAGGAATTTTCCGACGCAAGTGTCTCGGTGTTGGCAGAAGGATAATGTTTTTTTGTTTGATTGAGGTTTAACGTCCCCGTCAACACTGTTTAGGTCATTTTGTGGGCACGTTTTTGGAATGTTCGGTAAGTTAACAAATTGGCACGAAAGTGTCTCGGAGTAGGCAGAAGGATAATGTTCTTTTGTTTGAGGTTTAACGTCCCCGTCAACACTGTTTAGGTCATTTTGTGGGCACCTTTTTTGGAATGTTCGGTAAGTTGACAAATTGGCACGCAAGTGTCTCGGAGTAGGCAGAAGGATAATGTTTATTTGTTTGATTGAGGTTTAACGTCCCCTTCAACACTGTTTAGGTCTTTTGTGGGACAGTCTTTAACCCGACATATAGGGTTTATATGCATGGACGGTCCGACTCGCATCACTTTGCCTTGGGAGACTTAGACCTTCCTAAACGAAAACACGTCTATACACACCTATGCAAACGAAATTTAAAAAAAAGGAAAGAAACCCAATGTTTCAGATATAAAATCTGATATTTTTCATATCTCAAAGCATTACGAAAACACGCCTATTCAAATATATTGGTAAACTTTTACCGCCAAAAAATAAAATTTTCCAGGGTAAAAATTCTTATATTTCTCGTATTTCTGCTCAAAACATAGATTGACGGTACTCGTTAGAAGCGCCCCGGCGAGGCGATTCTCATGTGCACCCACGATCTGTTTTGAACAGAAATAAGAATGTATACCACTGTAAAGCCCAGTTTTACAATATAAAAGTGGGGTTTGAAGGGGTCAAAATTATACAGGCGTGTTTTCATGATGCATAGGTTTTGGGAACTCGTTAGAACTGCCTCGGCGATATAAGTGTGGCGCCTCGGCGGTTCTGATGTGTACCAACAACTTATGCTTCCATGCAGAAACAGGAAAATATCAGTTATATGTTAATTACATGTATTTCCAATACCGAGACTCGGAAATAGAACCAGTGGAGAGCGAAACAATCGGCAACATATCCAGCTTCATCGCCGTGCCTGTTTCCAACTTACCTCCTCGCCAGACATCCTCCATCCAACAGGTCGAGCTGAATGAAAGTACTGGCATCGATGTAGACCGATCTATCGAGGACGTTGTAAGTCAAGCTTTCTCTGCCTTAACTGAACCATACTTTCCATCACCCCCCCCCCCCCACACACACACACACACACACACACACACACACACACACACACACACACACACACTTGACACAGTTTATTACTACTTCCTCGGCTTTTAATAAATTTCAATGATAAAGGAATAAAAAGATGTTTGCCCTTTCGATGAAAATACATTCATCAAATGCTCTGAAATCATAGTTTCATGAAGCGTAGCGCGAGCGGAATTACAACAACAACAGAAATAACAATAAAGGTTAAATATGATAACATGCATTCCTTGGTACCTGTATTTGTATGTTCATAAAGATCATATTACAACCGTATCGCCGCCTAATACATCGGGGCTTTAAGAAATAGATCGGGCTGCCTGAAGCTTCCATGCATGCTGAAAGCGACCGCGCATGAGTACTGGTAAACCGCTCAGAAGGTCTAAGCATGCTCAGGCAGAGTGGTGCGAGTCGGACCGTCCATGCATAAAACGTCCCACAAAATTGGAAGCAACGTCTCCAAAATGACCACTATATTCTTGACGGGGACGTTAAACCTCATACAGACAAACAAACAAACAACCATTGCAATGCAACAGTGTTGTTTGTTTGTTTTTCTGAGGGTGCGATCTTGATTCTGTTTATTCCTGGAATGCTATGGTTTCAGAAATGCAATTTATTTCAGGCATTCGATACTTCAGCTGATTCTGTTTATTCCTGGAACGCTATGGTTTCAGAAATGCAATTTATTTCAGGCATTCGATACTTCAGCTCAAGCAGTGAGAACCCGACAGAATGAAACATTTGTGACACAACCGGCCGTGGATACATCTTCCTCTGATATTGGGAACATTCCATACACCCGTCCTAGAGTAAGTGTAGCATATTTATAATGTATGCGTTTCAACGAATTATTGTGATTTTCCCGTGAAATTAAAACAAAACAAAAACAAGAAAAATGCCTAATGGCATTATGGACGGGTTTTTTTTTTTCAGTATGGTTAGGATGGTGGTGGCATGGGTGGGGTAGGGTGGGGTGTGCTGGTGTGGGGTAGGGTGGGGTGGAATGGGTTAGGAGTCGGGTGGGATGGGGTGGAATTTGTGGTGGGGTGGAATGTGGGGTGTGATGGGGTGTGGTGGGGTTGTGGGGTGGGGTGGGTGGGATGGGGTGAGGTCCGGTAAGGTGGGGAGTGGTGGGATGGGGTTGGGTTGGGGTTGGATTGGGGTTGTTTTGGGATGGGGGTGGGGTGGGGTTGTGGGGTAGGGTAGGGTAGGGTATGCTAGGGTAGGGTGGGGTGGGTAGGGTATGTATATAAAACTAAGTATGCATGTATGTACAGAACAAATGCAATATCCTAACCCAGTAACAACTTTTTGTGTGTGTGTGTGGGGGGGGGGGATTTGTTTATGTGTTTTACGAAGAAAAAAAAATAAAGTTTTTTCTATTTTTAGCTCTATTTTTAGCTCTAGTGGCCACTGATTTTAGCAATTTTGAAAAAGGGTCACCTAATGAACATTTCTGTAAAATAATTTTGAAATCGGGCCATTATCCCAGGAGGAGATGTCGTTTAAAGAAATTGTTGACGGACGAGGGACATCAACTCACCTTGAGCACTTCGTGCTCAGGTGAGCTAAAAAAAGAACGAAAAAAAAAAAAAAAAAAAGAAAATTCCATGCCTGTGCATGCATGTATGTATTATTACTAGCAACTATCAGGGGAGGAAGATAATAATTGTTCATATGTGTTTATGGAGAGTGAGTGAGTGCTTGAGTTTTACGTCCCACCAACAGCTATGGTCATATGGAGACGGGACCTCGGTTTAAAGACTCATCCGAAAGTCTGGAGAAGCCCGGGATCGATCCTGCGATCCCTGGTTTACAAGTCGAGTAGCGTAACCACTACACCACGGAGGCTTCTATGTGTGTTTATGGAGAAGAAAAGAAAAATAAAGAAAAAAAAGAATGAAAAAAGAAAGAAAAAAAAAAATGTCTCCACCGGGGTTTGAACTCACGCCCCTCAGATTCATAGTCAACAATAGGATCCGTAGTCCAGCACTCTATCCACTACACTGGCATTTGAAAAAAGGTTAACCAAAAGGTAAACCTGAAAAACGCAAGTTTGAAAAATGACAATTTCCACCAAAATTTTAGTCTTTTGCGCCATTTATGGATAATACATGAAAGCGGTACCTCCACTTATGCATCAGTCCTGATATTAAAACAATCTGCTGCAGAATAGATGAAAAATATCACTGAAAAAAGGTTAACCAAAAGGTAAACCTGGGACGACGCCCGCCCGCCCGCCCGCCCGCCCGCAGGACGCCCGCCCGCCCGGACATCGCTATTTTAAGAGACGGATTTTTTTTTAAAAAAACCCGTCCAAAAACTGTCAAACAGAAATTTTTCTGCGCTCGAACCGCTGACGTCACTTTCTGCGTTAACGTAGCTCTGAATGCCACGTCATACATTTTCTCCGTGTGTGTATCTTGTTTTGTATAGATTTTAAACCTGAAAATGGCTAGGAAAAAAAACAAGTTTCACGTCTAACCCGTTAATGATGTTTTATGGAAGTACTGATTTGTTTGTTAGAATTGGGGTTTAACGTCCCCGCCAACACTAATTAGGTCATTTTGGAGACATTTTGTGGGACGTTCAGTCCTTCTAAGCGGGTTACCAGTACTCGTGTGTGGTCAGATTCAGCTCTGTGTGGAAGCATCGTGCAGCCCGATCTATTTCTCCAAGCCCCGATGGGCGGGGTGAAAGTCGGTACTGAGAGCAAAATAATCGTTGCGGTATCTGATCTGGGTCCAAACTGTGTGTATTTGTTAGACGTTATGCAACAATCGGCTAATCAGAAGTTTAGGCTAAACTCGCCACCTGCCTTTTCAATATATTGAAAAACTTACAACCAAAAAAAATATAAACTTTCAGATTAAAAAATCTGATATTATTCATATTTCCGTTCAAAACATAGATTGCGATAATCGTTAGAACATCCTCAGCGGAGAGGTTCTAACGAGTGGGGTTTTTTTTCTGCTCAAACATAGGTTGCGGGTATTCGTTAGAACCGCCTCGGTATAACGAACCGCCTCATCGAGGAGGTTCTAACGGGTACCCACAATCTATGATTTTGAGCAGAAATAAGGAAACCAGTGTATACCCATGTAAACCCCAGTTTTACTGTATAAAAGTGGGGTTTAAAATTACATAGGTATGTTTTCCTGATGGAGATTATTATATTTTTCATCAGGAAAACACACCTATATAATTTTGACCCCATCAAACCCCACTTTTATATACTGAAACTGGGGTTTGCATGGGTAAACCTTATTTTTCTAATTTATGCTCTAAAATATAGATTGTTGGTACTGTAACTCGTTAGAATCGCCTCGATGAGGCGTTTCTAACGAGTACCCACAATCTATATTTTGAGCAAAATAAGAAACAAATCACAATTTTTTAATTTTTCATTTTTTCGGCGATAAATGTTACGATGTATTTGTATAGGCGTGTTTTCGTAATGTATACCAGGCCGCTGACAGACAGCACGCTACACATGGAAGAACCTGATGAGGCAGAAGTAACATTCCAAGTCGTGGAGAGTGGTACAGGAAGTAAGTGTCTAGTGACGGGTTTACATTCACTTTAAAGAGAAAGAACAGGGGAGGAACAGTTGAGTGGCGATGTGGCGTCAGAAACAAGACGGTGACGTGCCCTGTAACCATTCAACAGCGTGGAAACGACTTCGTACAGCACAAAGACCATCTGCATGCTGCTAGACCGGGTATTTTGAAAACCGTTGAAATGCAGAAAAAGTGGGTTTCACTTTAATGGCTAATGTATTTTACTATTTTAATTACATGTAATTATATCCGTTTTAAACGAATCAGTGACATGAAGACACACAATTGTAACGTATGACATATATACTAGTATTTTTGCAGACAAAAATGTGAGCAGTTTTTGCTCACATTTTTTCAGCAAAATTAACATATACTTACAAATTGCCTAATCAAAGCGGCGTCTAATAACCCAATCAGCAAAGAATGACGGATCAACGGCGGGCCGATAGCGATACATCGTATCGCTGTCGGCCCGACGGTGGTCCATTGTTGAGTGCTGACTGGGAAGGTTTTTGTTTTGTTATTGTAGAAAATAAAAAAAAGGCCTGAGACTTCTTGCGGATTATCTACTCTAATTATCTCCATTCAGGCGGTGAAAAAAATGTGCACTGTACTAGCTGCCCGCTTAATTTGTATATGGGAAACTGACCAGCTCATACATGAGCTATAAAGTGTTGACTGGGCCGAAAAACGCCTAAAAAGCAACCCAAATATCAGGCTGGGTGACATTCATACACAGACTGGATCTTAGGCACAGGGTATTAACTTGCGTTTGTGAAAGAGAGTAACTACCCCGATACCTGGATGTAAAATGTTTTTCATCCATTTTGTCTTAAGAGATTGTAGTGGCCCGTGTATTTGAGCCTGCACATGTCATTACAGACCAGATACTTGAAGAAGGCGCTGACCCGCGAGAACCAGAGGCCTCAAGACCAGCCTACCAGAGCTTACTACGCAACTGTAACCGGATTAGACAGAAAACACAGGTCAGAAGATCTTAAAGATATGGATTTCGAGGTAACTGTGTAAATAATTAGCTACTTTTGGCCTTCAATGCCTCGTCTCTGACCAGAAATACAAAACTGACGATGTAACATAAGACAGAAAGTGTGAATTTAGATATATCTAAAAACACACTGCTACTAAAAGGTTGAATAAGATTCCCTGTTTTGCTATATTTATCAATTCTCGTATACCGAGCCGCGTTTCAGGAAAAGATAATTTTTGTCCATCCAGAAACGAAGCAGCCTCCGCATCTGTTCAAACATGCTTTGTACCCCGTTGCACGATAGTGACGGGGTATTAAAGTATCAAGTAGGTCGTCCGGTTGTTCGTCTTTATTTTCATTTCCGAACAATAACTGAAATAACTGTGAATGGATTTTCACTGAACTTAGTACGAGTTTTTTATATTGTGAAAATCTGGCAAATCACCACAACCATGATAGTCAAATTGTACGAATTCGGGTGATGATGAGTTTTTTGATAACCGAATGTCCAAAAGACACATTTTTCGGGGGAACGACCTATCCGTTTGTTTATTGTTATTCCAGCTTAATCGTGATTTCATTGGTTTCAAGATACCAGAAGTGTTCTTTCGACAAGACGCTCGCCATTCAGACAGACAACATCTCCTGTTCGCCACCGACAAGCAGCTGGAACCCATGTATAAAGCGAAAACCTGGTACATAGAAGTGGTAGTGAACAAGCCGTTCTATCAGCTACTATCCATTCATGGTTTTGTGAAGTCTGGCGAAGATATGAAGCAGTTACCACTTATGTTTGTTTTGATGTTAGGGAAGAGTAAACGGGGTTATAACAAGAGGACCATGATGGCCCTGGATCGCTCACCTGATCCATAGAGTAACAAGTGGGCCCCGGGGAGGGCCATTATTGACCCCAGGGTTATAATGTGCATAATGTTGAGGGAGGTCTAAAAAGGTGAAGCTTCATACCGAATATCAACAAAAGGCTATGATTTGAACAATCTTGGCAAAGGTCCACTAGATGAAGCTACACAACAAATATCAAAGACCTGGGCCTTGTGGTTTCAGAGAAGAAGATTTTTAAAGATTTTCCCTATATAAGTCTATGTAAAACCAAAGGGCCCCGGGGCGGGGCCATTTTTTTGGCCCAAGGCCTATAATTTGAACAATCTTGGTAGGGGTCCACTAGATGAAGCTTCATACCCAATATCAAATTCATTGGCCTTGTGGTTTCAGAGAAGATTTTTAACGATTTTCCCTATATAAGCCTATGTAAAACCAAAGGGCCCCGGGGCGGGGACATTTTTCGCCCCAGCACTATAATTTGAACAATCTTGGTAGGGGTCCACGAGATGAAGATATTCCTTACATAAGCCTATGTAAAACCAAATGGCCCCGGGGCAGGGGCATTTTTGGCCTCAGGGCTATAATTTAAACAATCTTGATAGAGGTCCACTAGATGAAGCTTCACACCAAATATCAAAGACCTGGGCCTTGTTGTTTCAGAGAAGATTTTCAAAGATTATCTCTATTATAAGTCTATGTAAAACCAAAGGGCCCTGGGGCGGGGGCATTGTGGCCCTAGGGCTATAATTTGAACAATCTTGGTAGAGGTCCACTAGCTGAAGCTTCATACCAAATGTCAAAGACCTAGGCCTTGTGGTTTCAGAGAAGAAGATTTTTCAAGATTTTCCCTATATAAGTCTATGAAAAACCAAAGGGCCCAGGAGCGGGGGCAATTTTGGCCTCATGGCTATAATTTGAACAATCTTGATAGAGGTCCACAAGATGAAACTTCATACCAAATATCAAAGACCCGGGCCTTGCAGTTTCAGAAAAGAAGATTTTTAAAGATTTTCCCTATATAAGCCTATGTAAAACCAAAGGGCCCCGGGGCGGGGGCATTTTTGGCACCAGCACTATAATTTGAACAGTCTTGGTAGGGGTCCACTAGATGAAGCTTCATACCAAATATCAAAGACCTGGGCCCTGCAGTTTCAGAGAAGAAGATTTTTTTAAAGATTTTCCCAATATAAGCCCATGTAAAACCAAAGGGCCCTGGGGCGGGTGCATTTTTGGCCACAGCACTATAATTTGAACAATCTTGGTAGGGGTCCACTAGATGAAGCTTCATACTAAATATCAAAGACCTGGGACTTGCGGTTTCATAGAAGAAGATTTTTAAAGGTTTTCCCTATATAAGCCTATGTAAAACCAAAGGGCCCCGGGGCGGGGGCATTTTTGGCCCCAGCACTATAATTTGAACAATCTTGGTAGGGGTCCACTAGATGAAGCTTCATACCAAATATCAAAGACCTGGGCCTTGAGGTTTCAGAGAAGAAGATTTTTAAAGATTTTCCCTATATAAGCCCATGTAAAACCAAAGGGCCCCGGGGCGGGGTGAAGCTTCATACAAAATAGCAAAGACCTGGGCCGGGGGCATTTTTGGCCCCAGCACTATAATTTGAACAATCTTGGTAGGGGTCCACTAGATGAAGCTTCATACCAAATATCAAAGACCTCGGCCTTGCAGTTTCAGAGAAGAAGATTTTTTAAGTTTTCGGTGAAAAAAATCTATTTTTGGCTCCTGTGACCTATATGTGCAACGGACCGGAACCATTTAAACAACTTTGAAAGGGGACCACCTAAGGATCATTCCTGTGAAGTTTGGTGAAAATCCGCTCAGTGGTTTAGGAGGAGATGTCGTTTGAAGAAAAAGTTTACCGACGCACGGACGCACGCACGACGGACGACGGACAAAAAGTGATCCCAAAAGCTCACCTCGTCACTACGTGACGGTGAGCTAAAAAGGTAATTCAATCACCGTCGAGACCAGACTTTCGTTACTAGTTGTCACAAGGCTTAAACCTTTTATAGAACATATTTATATATATTTACTTAGTATGCGCCTGTTCTGATGCATCTATTGTGCGTCCAAACACGATTTATTGTTTTGTGGTACATTATTTACAATCGACCCAAAGTTAACATGCACAAAGATTTCCTTGCTGTTTATGTGATTATCATTGACAGATGGATGGGAACCGCGTATTGAAAATAGGAACGGACCATTTACCCAGATTGCACTCTGAGACCATCAGTCCTGTCAGTGCTTTGATAACTCTAGTTGCGCATGACTTTTGGTTTTACTTATATTTCACTTATATTTGGCCGATCAATAATCAGAGGTGGGCGAACAGTGGAGTCCCCGGAGAAAAAAACACATGACCTTCCGTTGCAGCACTTAGCGTCTCACATGTGACATACATATGACTGTAATATTATGATGTTATTAATTAAGTAATTTCGTATTGGCCCAGTTACAGGTCCGAGGTCTGCTGTATTGGCCCGAGGCCGAACGCCAAGGCCAAAACAGCAGGCCTAGGACTGGTAACTTGGACAATATGGAATTATTATACTAATGACAATTTAATTAACTGACACCATTAAAAACAGGATTATTGGTATTTGACCTCTGTGTTAATATGGATGACTTCCAAACAATACAGGATAGTCACTTAATAAGGCTAGAGAATTTTGTTTTACATTGCCAATGTAGCCTTATAAACAGTGGTATCTTTTAGTTTAGTGAAAATTATTTTGTATGTTGCAGGTTTTCCAGGCGGTTCTTCATATGCTTCCAGTTCAGCCATCCGTTGGGAGATTCGTAACAGATTTTGAAGTAGTGATACGACAAGGTCTCAGACGTGTCTTTGACAACCCAGATATTCGTGGCTGCGTATTCCATTGGAGTCCAGCTCTTTGGCGACAGGTTCAGCAATTCAGGTACATCGTCATTCATATATCATGTTTAAACGTGGCATGGATGATACATATATACCGCATGCTGAAACCGATTATATTCATTTATTGTCGATTACAGTGTACGGGTCGCTCGCTTTGTTTACAATCGACCAGGTCGATTATTTTCACTCGACCCATTGTTTTCATTTTTATCCCCCGACCGAATAGGTTCGGGGGATATAGCGATCAGCCTGGCGCCCGTCCGTCCGTCCGTAGAAGCATCCTTGTGATGACCATAACTCCTATGCCCTTTGAGATTCATTGATGGTACTTGGCACAATTGTTCACAAGGCTGAGACGGCGTGTCATGCGTAAGAACCAGAACTCTGGATGCCATACTTTTTTAGTTATCTCCACTTTTAATAAAATAGAATGACTACTTTGTGATGGCCATAACTCCAATACCCTTTGAGATATATTGATGGTACCTTGCACAGTTGTTCACAAGGCTGAGGCGGCGTGTCGTGCACAAGAACAACTCTGGTCGCCATGGGTTTTTTTAGTTATCTCCCCTAGTTTTCTCCAATAAAATAAAGTGACTATCTTGTGATGGCCATAACTCCATACCCTTTAAGATATATTGATGGTACCTGGCAAAGTTGTTCAAAAGGCCGGGACGGTGTGTCATGCACAAGAACCACAAGTCTGGGTGCCATGGTTTTTTAGTTATCTCCCCTTCCAATAAAATAGAATCACTACCTTGTGATGGCCACATCTCCAATACTCTTCGAGATATATTGATGGTACTTGGTACAGTTGTACATGCGGTTAAGCAGGTGTGTCACATGCAAGAACCAAGACTCTGGGTGCCCTGGTTTTTTTGTTATCTCCCCTGACAATATAACCTTGTGATGGCCATAACTCCAATACCCTTTGAGATATATTGATGGTACTTGGCACAATTGTATACAAGGTTGAGACGGTGCTTCATGTCTAAGCACCACAACTCTGGGTGCTATGGTATTTGAGTTATCTCCCCTTGCATTATAATAGTATGACCACCTTGTGATCACCGTACCTCCAATACCCTTTGAGACATATTGGTGGTACTTGATGCAGATGAACATGAGGTTAAGCAGGTGTGTCATGCTCAAGAATTACAACTCTTGGTGCTCTGGATTTTGAGTTATCTCCCCTGACAATATAACCTTGTGATGGCCATAACTCCAACACCCTTTCAGATATATTAAAGGAACTTGGTGCAAGTGTACACAAGGTACAGAAGGGGTGTCATGTGCAAGAGCCACAAGCGTTGGTGTTGTGGTATTTCAGTTGTCTACCCTTCCAATATAACAGTATGACCAGCTTGTGATCACCATATCTCCAATACCCTTTGAGACATATTGATGGTACTTTGTACAGAAATACATGAGCTTGAGCAGGAATGTCATTCGCAAGAACCACAATTCTGAGTGCCCTGATTTTTTAGTTATCTCCCCTGACAGTATTATCTTGTGATGGCCATAACTGCAATACTTTTGTGATATATTGCTGGTTTAATTATGGTGCACTTTCTTTGGCGAACAATCTTCTGAAGGCCATATTGGCTTTTGGTCGGGGGATTTGCCATCTCTTCCGATGGCTATTTTAATATCTCCAATTATGAACAATAACTTTAATAAACGCCGAGGGTGTTTCACTTAACTTATGATGTGCATTGATATTATGTCATAAATATCTGGTGTTTGATTGTTAATTGACAATTTCTTCAATTTTTGACTATTTTTCAATAATAGTTGAGTAATGGCCTATCATTTTACATTTTTAATGCGTTATATTGGATAGCAAATATTGATATGTTTCAGGTAGCGTACGCGCAACGAGACGACATATACAAGTTCATCAGAAAGGTCTTCGCTCTCCCCTTCCTACCTGCTAAACACATCGAGCCAACCTTCCGGAATCCGCGAGAGAAAGCAGACGGCGAACAAGTGACGGCACTGATGAGATATGTTGAAGACACATGGTTGTCCAGTATTGTAGTTGAGATCCAGTCGTGGTGTGTATTCGGCCAGACTATAGGAACGAATAACGACTGCGAGGGATGGCATCACAGAATCAACAGACGGGCACAGAAGGGAAATTTACAGTTCTACCTTCTCATTAGTCTCCTCTACAAGCAAGCTGTCAAGATGGTATCGGAAGGAAAATTGCGACTCTACAAGAGAAAGAACAGTAGAGATATACAAGGGAAACTTTTTTGCCTCTGGAGTGATTATGAAGCAGGGACTGTCAACATGAATAATTTGCTGAAGAAGTGTGGTGGAATATATGGACCGGGGGCGTAATATCTTTGGAAAATATTTTAGGTGATGTCTACATATCTGTTTCTATTTTTTTTTTCAAATAATTTCTTAAAAGTGACGAAGATAAAAAATAGAAATTAACAATTCGAATGGATACATATATTTTAGTGTGAATTCTGTTTGGAGTATGTAAAATTATGGACAACTTTCCAATAATATTATGATTTTAAAAGTGTCAAAAGATGTGGCTGAATTTTCCAAATTGTAAAGAAAAAGGCTAAATTACATTAAACTTTTTGGGCCATGACTTGAAGCACCTCCTCGTGGTGTGGCCTGGATACATTTTTTAACCTTTTATTAAAAAAAAGAAATGAAAAAAAAAAAACACGTAAAAGGTTACAAAATGTAACGAAACGCTTCAAGTTTTTAACGGAAAGAGCTACTAGTGTGGTTCATTCTATTTGAGACGTCACGGACCAGTATACATGCACATTCGATCCGAGGTTACGGGACTACATGTACAGGTTATTTATCATTTGCTTGTGATCGAATATGTTGCGCTATTTGAATTCATCAGACACGGAGCAATAAAGGTGCCACCATCAAATTATTTTAATACATTAAGAGGAGCATGGTCTGATTTTTTGGGCCGAGATGTCTTCTACTGGTTCTGGCGATTTGGGCCGAGTTGTCTTAAAAAATTGGTACGACTTGGATCAAATTTTTATGGGCCACGTTGTTCTGGGCCGACTTGTCTTTGGGCCGAGTTGTCCTGAACCCCTGTCGAGTAGTCTCTGACTACGTGATAGCTATTTATACGGCCCCCGCCCATAGGGGCTTGAAGAAATATATGGACTGCATGATGCTTCCACGCAGAGCTGAATCTAGCCCACACACTAGTACTGGTAAACCGCTTAAACCCCTGTCACATCAGGGCCGCGTTTTCACGGCGTCCAAGAAAAAAGCAGAACGCCGAGGTGCGCGCAGTACGATCGCAAACATCGCCGTAGCAACGCAGTAGCATCGCCAGTAGGCACGGTGGGATCGCATAGAATGCCAAGCGACGGCGCTCATTTTGAGCATGCACAAAACAAACGCCGTCGCTCGGCGTTCTGATAAGAACGCAGTGAGGTCGCCGTAAGGTTGCCATAGCAGCGCAGTAAGGTCTCCTACAACGCTACAGGAGCTCGGCAGGGACGCACAGAGGTCTCCTACAACGCCTTATAAGCTCCGCTTGTATAATTGATTAATTGATTGATTGATATGAGGTTTAACGTCCCCGTCAACACTATATAGTACATTTTGGAGACGTTGCTTCTAATTTTGTGGTACTTTTTCGTGCCATTGAGATGAACTGACATTTCAAGCCCTGTCGCCCAATGAAACCAATAGAGTTTATAAGCATGGACGGCCCGTCTCGCACCGCTTTGCCTGGACAGGCTTAGATCCTGTAAGCGGTTTAACAGTACTCGTTTGCGGTCTGTTTCAACTCTCCGTGGAAGCATCATGCAGTCCATCTATTTCTTCTAGTCCCGATGGGCGGGGCGCCCGCTTGTATAAACAGTGGCTAGAGTAGACGAAGCATCATGCAGTCCATCTATTTATTCTAGTCCCGTTGGGCGGGGGCGCCCGCTTGTATAAACAGTGGCTAGAGTAGACTGTGGAACGTCAAGTTTTATTGAGTACTGTCTTCTATGGTGAATCATTCCGGGGTTGATAAGGTAATGGCGGTGAACTTGCTCCTGCTTGCAGTGATGGCGGTGGACTTACTTCCGACGGCACACGAGTACTGGTAAACCGCTTAGGGGATCTAAGCTTGCCCAGGCAAAGGAGCGCGAGTCGGACTATCCATGCCTATTAACCCTACTGGTTTCATTGGGCGACAGGGATTGAAATGTCATTTCATCTCAATGTCGGGTAAAAGTCCCACGAAATTGGAAGAAAAGTCTCCCTCAAATGACCTATTTTGTGTTGATGGGGACGTTAAACCTCAAATCAAACAAAACTGTTTGACTGATGAAGATGTCTGTTAACACTTTGCTTTATAGTGCAAACGAACGTCTTCAACGTCAGCGCAGTGTGAGCGCCGTTAAAGCGTAGTGTGAGCGCCGTAAAAGCGCAGTGCACGCAGTGTTAGTGCCGTGTAAGCGCAGTGGATGCGCCGTGAGAGCGCATACAATTGACGTCAAGAACGCCGCAGGATCGCGATAGATCGCCATGTAAGCTCCGTAGCAACGTCTTGGTCGCTGTGAGGACGCCAGGACAGGCCTATGTTCACGAAAAATATCCCATATTTCTTGCGATCTCGCGGCGTTTTGGAAAATTAAACAACGCCGTTCAATCGGCACAGTGTGACAGGGGCTTTAGAGAATCTAAGCCTGTCCAGGAACCGCGGTGCGAGGCGGACCGTCCATGCTAATAAACCCTATTGGTTTCATTTGGCGACAGGGCTTGGGATATCATTTCATCTCAATGTTGGGTAAAAGTCCCACAAAATTGGAAGCAACGTCTCCAAAATGACCTTCACAGTGTTGACGGGGACGTTAAACCTCAAATCAAACAAATTGATAGCTATTTGACCGGGATCGGTCATCCCGGTCAAATAATCTCCACGTTATTTGACCAGTCCCGATCAAATAGCCACTGCCAATAAATAAATAGAACAAATAAAATTTTCATACAACACCCATATCTCGACTGGCTGTCAGCAGCGATTTCGCTATTGACAACCAATTACCTGCGTAACCGGTTGTCAGCAGCGATTTCGGTACTGACAACCGGTTATTAGCAGCCGTCAATGTCAACTTTTTTATTGGTTTTGGTGTTGGTTTCTCGTACTTTTCAATTCATATTTGTTCTCACAAGAATAAAAAATATATTTCACAAACCGACATAACTTCTTGTTTCTGAAAAGGTCGGCCAAAGGGAAACAAATACATTTCAAATGTTGGCCTAATTAAATATTACAGTTGACACTCATAATTGTGTTAACAAGTTAGCAATAGATGGTACTATACGAAGTGCAATGGATCCAAATACAAAACAAGCATAGTTCGTCTTTACAACATTTAAGTCGGTGTGTGCTCGGAGGGGGATGTGCTGTGTTTTTCGGGTCTTGTCCATCATACGTTTCGGTTTCAGAACTTTGGGGTTGTGACACACTGATGAAGATTGAAAATCAGAAAGGCCTCTGTGTCAGTAAATTTGGTACAGTTACGCCTTAATTGGTATAGTGCCCGCTCCGGGGAACGGGAGGTCACGGGTTCGATCCCGGGCCGCGACATACCAAAGTCGTTAACAATGGTACTAGCTGCTCCTCGCTTGGCACTCAGATTTACGGGATAGAGGTTGGACTGGTCGACCCAGTGACAGGATAATGTGACTGGGTGTGGTATCATGTAACGTGTCTGGGACATGATGCTTCAGTGAGGCAGCACTATAAAAGTGAGCATTGAGCTCCCTGTCGCAACCAGACACCGTCGTGATATGACTGAAAAAGTGTTGAAAGCGCACACACACACACACACACACGTTTCTCTTTTTAGGCAATAAAAATTAATGATTAGATTCTCGGGCCATTTTTGTAACAACAGCTGAGGCAGGGAGGCATTTTTATTTATTTTTCATTGTACCAATAAACAGAGGAGCAACTTTTGTTTCATACAATCCCTAAACCCACCCGTTCGTTTACGAGTATATATCGGATACTAATATATACATAGGTAAACTAACATGTAAAAAGTTTGAAACTATCAAAGAGCAGCACATCAAACAAAATTGTTTCCATCATACAACTGACTTCGATGGCTTGATAAATCACACAAAAACTATTGTAAGTGCGAACTTTGTTTATTTCTTGGACTGGAAATCGAACCCCAGAAATGATGATATCGAAACCAACAATCGGGTCAGTATAAAACGCAGCACTTTAGTGCAGCTATATTAAAAGTATAGGAAAATGCAGCCAATAATGAAATCATAGGTAATGCAGCTATTATAGAAAGCGTGGTAACATGCAGCCGCATATGCAGCCAATATAATATATATATATGAGAAACAAAGTAAAGCACGATACAGGCAATGAAATAAACAAATGAATTAGCGTACAATATATATATATATATATTATATAAAGAGCAGGAGAATACATATTGCCCTAAAATTTACCAAGTCCCGTGATTTTTTAAAGTTTGAAATTGTTGAACAAAATAGTTTGGCTTAAACCTACGAAATGCTTGCTTTTTTGTTGTTGTTGTTTCATTATTATCATATATACCTTAAACCCCACTTGTATGTAGTACAACTGGGGTATATATTATTTTTCTTATTTTTGCTCCAAAACATAGATTATGTGTTTATACATTATTTTTCTAATTTCTGCCCGAAAACATAAATTATGGGTACTCGTTCAGGCTGTTCTAACAAGTACCCACAATCTGTTATTGCAGAAATACAAATAAATAACATATTTTTTTTTTGGGGGGGGGGGGGTGGGGTGGTAAATTTTTCAACATACTTGCATAGTCATATTTTCATGTGTATGATGGTGAAATGTTGTGTTTGACTGACAAAAGATGGGAAGAATGATAAATGTGGACAGAGGATCGACTCACAATAATTGCTTAATTAACAAAAAACTTAGAAGTTTGTCTTAGGTTTACTCATATGCGGTTGGTTTCAGCTATCAGCTCTGCATGGAAGAAGCATGTAGCCCAATCGATTTTTTTTCAAACCCAGAAAGCATAACGAAAACACGCCTATACAAATACATTGTTAACTTTACCACCGAGAAAAGAAAATTTTAAGATGTAGACTGATGATATTTTTCTTATTTCTGCTCAAAATATAGATTGTGGGTACTCGTTAGAACCGCCTCATCAAGGCGGTTCTATCAAGTACCCGCAATCTATAATTTAGGGCAGAAATAAGAACAAGAGGGCCATGATGGCCCTGGATCGCTCACCTAATCCATAGAGTAACAAGTGGGCCCCAGGGAGGGCCATTATTGACCCCAGGGCTATAATGTGCATAATGTTGTGGGAGGTCTAAAAAGGTGAAGCGTCATACCAAATATCAACAAAGGCTATCATTTGAACAATCTTGAGAAAGGTCCACTAGATGGAGCTACACACCAAATATCAAAGACCTGGGCATTGCGGTTTCAGAGAAGAAGCCTATGTAAAACCAAATGGCCCCGGGACAGGGGCATTTTTGGCCTCAAGAGGTATAATTTAAGCAATCTTGATAGAGGTCAACTAGATGAAGCTCCACACCAAATATCAAAGACCTGGGCCTTGCTGTTTCAGAGAAGAAGATTTTCAAAGATTATCTCTATATTAGTCTATGTAATACCAAAGGGCCCAGGGGGCGAGGGCATTTGTGGCCCGGGGGCTATAATGTGAACAATCTTGGTAGATGTCCACTAGATGAAGCTCCAAACCAAATATCAAAGACATGGGCCTTGCCGTTTCGGAGAAGAAGAATTTTAAAGATTTCCCTATACATGTATAAGACTTTGTAAAACCAAAGGGTCTTTGGGGGGGGGGGGGGGGGGCATTTTTGGTCTCAGGGCTATAATGTGAACAATCTTGGTAGAAGTCCACTAGATGAAGCTTCATACCAAATATCGAAGACCTAGGCCTTGTTGTTTAAGAGAAGATTTTTTAAGATTTCCCTATATAAGTCAATGTAAAATTGAAGGGCCCCGGAGCGTGGGCATTTTTGGCAACAGTGCTATAATTTGAACAATCTTGGTAGAGGTTTACAAGATGAAGCTTCATACCAAATATCAAAGACCTGGGCCTTGCAGTTTCAGAGAAGAAGATTTTTACAGATTTTCCCTATATAAGCCCATGTAAAACCAAAGGGCCCTGGGGCGGGGGTATTTTTGGCCCAGCACTATAATTTGAACAATCTTGGTGGGGGTCCACTAGATGAAGCGTCATACCAAATAGCAAAGACCTGGGCCTTGCGGTTTCAGAGAAGAAGATTTTTTAAGATTTTCCCTGTATAAGCCCATGTAAAACCAAAGGGCCCCGGGACGGGGGCATTTTTGGCCCTAGCACTATAATTTGAACAATCTTGGTAGGGGTCCACTAGATGAAGGTTCATGCCAAATATCAAAGACCTGGGCCTTGCGGTTTCAGAGAAGAAGATTTTTAAAGCTTTTCCCTATATAAGCCCATGTAAAACCAAGGGGCCCCGGGGTGGGGGCATTTTTGGCCCCAGCACTATAATTTGAACAATCTTGGTAGGGGTTCACTAGATGAAGCTTCATACCAAATATCGAAGACCTGGGCCTTGTGGTTTCAGAGAAGAAGATTTTTTAAGTTTGCGGTGAAAAAAATCTATTTTTGGCTCCTGTGACCTAGATGTGCAACGGAACCATTTGAACAACTTTCAAAGGGGACAACCTAAGGACCATTCCTGTGAAGTTTGGTCAAAATCCGATCAGTGGATTAGGAGTAGATGTCGTTTGAAGAAATTGTTTACGCACAGATGACAGACAAAAAGTGACCCTATATAAAACACAAGAGGGCCATGATGGCCCTTGATCGCTCACCTGATCCATATTGTAATTAGTGGGCCACAGAGATGGCCATTATTGGCCCAAGGGCTTTAATGTGCATAATGTTGAGGGAGGTCTTAAAGTTGAAGCTTCCTACCAAACATCAACAAAGGCTATAATTAGAACAATCTTGGCAAAGGTCCACTAGATGAAGCTACACATCAAATATCAAAGACCTGGGGCTTGCAGTTTCAGAGAAGAAGATTTTTTTTAAAGATATTCCCTACATAAGCCTATGCAAAACCAAATAGCCCCAGGGCTATAAAAATCTATGTAAAACCAAAGGGCCCCGGGGTCGGGGCCTTTGTGGCCCCAGGGCTATAATTTGAACAATCTTGGTAGAGGTCCACTAGATAAAGCTCCCTACTAAATATCAAAGGCCTTGGCCTGGCAGTTTCAGAGAATATTTTGAAAGATTTCCCTATATAAGTCTATGTAAAACCAAAGGGCCCCGGAGCGGGGACATTTTGGCCTCAGCACTATAATTTGAATAATCTTGTTAGGGGTCCCTTAGATGAAGCTTCATACCAAATATCAAAGACCTGGGCCTTGTGGTTTCAGAGAAGATGATTTTTAAAGATTATCCCTATATAAGCCTATGTAAAACCAAAGGGCCCCAGGGCGGGGCCAGTTTTGGCCCCAGCACTATAATTTGAATAATCTTGGTAGGGGTCCTTTAGAAGAAGCTTCATACCAAATATAAAAGACCTAGGCCTTGTGGTTTCAGAGAAGAAGAATTCCAAAGATTTTCCCTATATAAGTCTATGTAAAACCAAAGGGCCCCGGAGCGGGGGCATTTTTGGCCGAAGGGCTATAATTTGAACAATCTTGGTAGGGGTCCACTAGATGAAGCTTCATACCAAATATCAAAGTCCTGGGCCTTGCGGTTTCAGAGTAGAAGATTTTTAAAGATTTTCCCTATATATAAGCCTATGTTTAACCAAAGGGCCCCGGGGCGGGGGCATTTTTTACCCCAGCACTATAATTTGAACAATCTTGGTAGGGGTCCACTAGATGAAGCTTCATACCAAATATCAAAGTCCTGGGCCTTGCGGTTTCAGAGAAGAAGATTTTTAAAAATTTTCCCTATATAAGCCTATGAAAAACCAAAGGGCCCGGGGCGGGGACATTTTTGGCCTCAGCACTATAATTTGAATTATCTTGTCAGGGGTCCCTTAGATGAAGCTTCATACCAAATATAAAAGACCTAGGCCTTGTGGTTTCAGAGAAGAAGATTTTTAAAGATTTTCCCTTTATAAGTCTATGTAAAAACAAAGGGCCCCAGGGTGGGGGCATTTTTGGCCCAAGGGCGATAATTTGAACAATCTTGGTAGAGGTCCATTAGATGAAGCTTCATTCTAAATATCAAAGTCCTGGGCCTTGCGGTTTCAGAGAAGAAGATTTTTAAAGATTTTCCCTATATAAGGCCATGTAAAACCAAAGGGCCCCGGGACGGGGGCATTTTTCGCCCCAGCACTATAATTTGAAAAATCTTGGTAGGGGTCCACTGGATGAAGCTTCATACCAAATATCAAATTCCTGGGCCTTGTGGTTTCAGAGAAGAAGATTTTTTAAGATTTTCCCTATATAAGCCTATGTAAAACCAAAGGGCCCGGGGCGGGGGCATTTTTGGCCCGAGCACTATAATTTGAACAATCTTGGTAGGGGTCCACTAGTGAGCTTCATACCAAATATCAAAGACCTGGGCCTTGTGGTTTCAGAGAAGAAGATTTTTAAAGATTTTCCCTATATAAGGCCATGTAAAACCAAAGGGCCCCGGGACGGGGGCATTTTTTGCCCCAGCACTATAATTTGAACAATCTTGGTAGGGGTCCACTAGATGAAGCTTCATACCCAATATCAAAGTCCTGGGCCTTGTGGTTTCAGAGAAGAATATTTTTAAAGATTTTCCCTATATAAGCCCATGTAAAACCAAAGGGCCCCGGGGCGGGGGCATTTTTGGCCCCAGCACTATAATTTGAACAATCTTGGTAGGGGTCCTCTAGATGAAGCTTCATACCACCTAAGGATCATTCCTGTGAAGTTTGGTCAAAATCCGATCAGTGGTTTAGGAGGAGATGTCGTTTAAAGAAATTGTTTACGCACGGACGCACGCACGCACGGACGCACGACGGACGACGGACAAAAAGTGATCCCAAAAGCTCACCTCGTCACTACGTGACGGTGAGCTAAAAATAGGGTTTACCCCTGTAAACCCCAGTTTTACTATATAAAAGTGTGGTTCAAGGGGGGTCAAAGTCATATAGGCGTGTTTTCGTAATGGCTGGAACCGAAGATAAGCTAGGTGAAAATTAAATGTATCTATCTGTCGACTTGTCTCGCCAATGATTGCAATTATTTTTGTTTCATTCATCACATGAACAAGTCCGTGAAATGAAGACCCCCCCCCCCCCTATACCCCACTTTATATAGAGAAAACTGGGAGTTATGGGGGTAAACATTATTTTTCTTATTCTAACTCCAAGACATAGGTTGTGGGTACTCGTTAGGACCGCCTCAGTGATCCGGTTCTAACGAGCACTCACCACCTAAGTTTGCACTATTTATTAGAAAAATATCACAGATTTTCATCAGAAAAATGGCCATTTTGGAGATGTGTAAAAATGCACCAATTCGCACGGATGTGTTATCATAATGTTGTTTTTCGTGCCTATATGAAAACATGCCTACATATATAAAATATACTACTCAAAGTTTGATAGGGATCACATTTTTAATGCAAAATAATTTTTGGATGAACTAATCAGCTGAATCCAAATTTGATACATAATGATAGAAAACGTATCCTTCACAAAACCTAGTGATTAATTTTGTCAACTGGTACTGCATTCAAGCGTGACAACAGCAAACGTCTTGGCACCCCCAAAAAATGCCGTAACACGAAGGGATTTGGACAACTGATTTTTCACAAATTTCCAAATTTGTTTAGACAAACGTGCTTAATAACGTGTATGGCGTACAAGGGCATCAATTACAGTACGACATCGCTTGCGCATGCTCGTAATCCGAGTCTGTATCCGGTTATGTGAAATCAGCTTTCATTCAGCAACCAATGCATCTTTGAGCTCCTGTAAAGTCCTCGGATGCACAGGTCGGACTGAAACAGCACTCTGTAGCATGTCCCGCGCATGCTCAATCGGATTTAAGTGCGGTGACCGAGCAGGCCAGTCCATACGAACGATTGTCTCACGTTCCAGGTAGGAATCAGTGACGTTGGCAGGGTTGGGACGGGCATTATCATCCATCAGAATAAAGTCCGGGCCGATAGCATCTGCATATGGTTTCACAAACTCATCAAGAATCTCATTACAGTACCTCACTGCCATTAACGTTCCGTTTTCAACGACGTACAAGTCAGGTTTACCGTTCACGCTTATCCCAGCCCAAACCATGACTGACCCCTTTCCATAGCGATCATGCTCTGCCACATTCAAGTCATCGAATCACTGTTTAGACATTCGCCACACTAATTGACGTTTATAAGTGAAGTCTAGACAGAATCTGGAGCCCTCAGTAAACAGTACTGGCGTCAAGTCACGAACCGTCCACCTGACGTGAGTTCTGACAAAGTCTAACCGGTCTAGCACGTGCTGTCTTGTCAACGGGACACGTACAGCAGGCCTCATGGCATTAAGTCCGAACTCGTGGAGTCCGTTTCTGACAGTTTGTGTAGAAATTCGTACTCCAGTTCCGTTCATAATCTCGTTATGCAAACGCGTAGCGTTCAGGAACCGTTGACGTTGAGACTGAATCAACAAGAAACGGCCCTGACGTTGAGTTGTAGCCCTTTCTCGACCCCGCCGCGGCTGTGTGAAGGATTTCCGTGGGTAAGATGCCGACTCCACATTCGTGAAACCACGCTCTGAGACACATTCAGAATCCCAGCAACACGACGTTGAGAGACGCAAGATTCCAACATTCCGACGCAACGATTCATTTCTTCGGGGCTCAGACGGTTTCTTAATTGTCCCCCTAGGCATTTTAGTGTTTCACAAATCAAATGAAGTCCTTTTTACGCTTGGTAAAGAAACACTGACAAGTTTGATTGGTCTGTTGGAAAGCAGTGCTACGCAAGATTTTGGGGGTCCATGAACTCATTTGCGAATTGTGAGAAGTGTACACTTTTATGAGTACTGAACTGCACACGAGTTTCTGCTTAAGATATTTATCAATATACCGAGTACAAATTCTGTCAAGAACTTATAAATTTTCTGTGCAAAATTTGGTACATAAAAAGTGATCCCTATCAAACTTTGAGTAGTATATACATGTATATAATGTATTTTTAAGGCTTCATCAGGATAACAAGTCTATGTGATGAATACCCCCAGTAAGCCACACTTGGTGTTTGACAAAAAAGCAGAAATAATAAAAATATCATTTTGTTTCATCAAGTAAATTTTCATTATTACATCCATAAATAGTCCATATGGATACTCCTAGATATGAAATGGTGTTTTCTTTCTTATTTGTGGTACTTTATTTTTATTATGTTACCGGTTATGTTATTGTACTTATTTTTCATTTTACTGTCAGACCCCTATTACACAGGTAACCATACTAGTCATAACTGATCGAATTATTATGTTTAAAAAGTTAATCTGTTTATCTGTTATAATGATCCGATAAAAGTACGCCCAGGTAATAAACAGGCTTCTTTAAATTGTCAAACAGGCTTCTTTAAATTGTCATCCACACTTACCTACAGTCAGATGTTTAAAGTTAGATACTTTATTAAGTGTTAATAAGATACATTATTAAGTGTGTCTATCAATTGCCTCATAAATTTAAATGAAATAGGGTTAGCACACCTTTGCTTAAATGGTACTGATAAGAGACAATGGGCCTGATTTGGGCAACTGATTTTTATTGTGATTTATAATATTTCAAAAATATTTATATGCAAAACACATTTCCAAGGTTCATTGCGACAAAACACCCTAGCGCTTTAATGGAGTGTTTGATATAGCTCCAAATCTACCATTTTTCATATGTCTTGTCTAAATATAGATTATTGTTGCTCGTTAGAATGAGGCCCACAATCTATGTTTTCGAACCAAACTAAGGAAATTAATGAAAATCCTCGTAAACCCAATTTTTCTCTTTATAAAGAAGGGTTAAGAGTGGTGTTCATCACCCTTGAAAACCTCATATACATTTTCTTTAAACAAAGGTTCTGTCTATCTGTTCATTTATTTTAATGAAATATTCATTCATTCATTCATTCATTCATTCATTCATTTTGTTAATTCATTCAAACCAAATGGAATCTTCCTTCTTATATATAGCAAACGTCCATTTCAAAATTCAGTGGTGTCAGGTTGTGATTTCTTCCAAATTTATTTGAAAAATGGCTGAACTTTTTCCAAACAGTGTAGGCCCTGATCAGAGGCCATGTTCTGCGGCGTCTGATATGGGCCTGCACTGTCTGCCAAATACCTGTTTTGGGGTTTCCGGTACAAATGGGCTAATAAAATCGGGGCTTGAAGAAATAGATGGGGCTGCATGATGCATCCACGCAGAGCTGAAACCGGCCGCAAACGAGTACTGGCAAACCGCTTTGAGGATATAATCTAGTGTGATTGCTCAAATGTAACTGTTACGTTGTTTTCTCATATTGTGCATTTTTGTATTTGTATTTACAAGCTAAAAATGAAGTTTATATGATCTCTTTATTTTGTTCTTTTCTATATTTTGTTCTTTTCTATGTCTTATTCTTATTGCCAAGATACGTCCAGTTTGAGAGCATTCTTAATGCCAAGGCGCGAGTTGGTGTCTATCATCACGTGAACAAGTCCGTGAAATGAAGACCCCCTAAACCCCACTTTATATAGAGAAAACTGGGGTGTATGGGGGTATTCATTATTTATCTTATTTCTGCTCCAAGACATAGGTTGTGGGTACTCGTTAGAACCGCCTCAATGAGGCGGTTCTAACGAGCACCCACAACCTATGTTTGCAGTATAAATAAGAAAAATATCAAGGATTTTCATCAGAAAAGTTGCCATTTTGGAGATGTGAAAAATGCACTATGTCGCATGGGTGTGTTATCGTAATGTTTTGGAGTTTAACTCCTCAGTCAACACTGTTTACGTCATATGGAGCAGGTCAGTTTGACTGCATACCATTGTAATGATCTTGCAACATTTTTAATGTCTTAATGCCAAAAGTTTACAATTTATTTTGTTTGACATTACATACCACTACACTCGACCCCCGCCCATCAGGGCTTGAAGAAATAGATAGGCTGCATGATGTTTCCAGGCAGAGCTTAAACCTACCGCATCCGAGTACTGGTAAACCACTTTGAGGATCTAAGCCTGCCCAGGCAAAGCGGTGCTCATAAACCTATTGGTTTCATTGGGTGGCAGGGCTTGGGATGTCATTTCATCTCAATGTCGGGTAAAAGTCCCACAAAATTGGAATCAACGTCTCCAAAATGACCTATACAGTGTTGATGGGGACGTTAAACCTCAAATTAAACAAACAAACATAAACAAACAAACATACCATTACGATAACACACCCTTGCGACATAGTGCTTTTTTTCTTCTTTATAATGCAAACCAGGCTTCTCCAGACTTTCGGATGAGTCTTTAAACCGAGGTCCCGTCTCCGTATGACCTTAGCTGTTGGTGGGACGTAAAACTGAAACACTCACTCTTTATAATGCAAACCGTGATAGGTTGTGGTGCTCGTTAGAACCGCCGATGTCTAAGAGTAGATCTAAGAAAAAAAATGTATCCCCCCACTAAATAGAAGTTTTCTCTATATAAAGTTTTCTCTATATAAAGTGTGGTTTAGTGTGTGTGTGGTGGGGGTCATTTCAAGAACTTGCTCACGTAATGCACACAATGAGTCAATGGCACATTTTAGCATCAGTTTAATCCGCGATCTTTATTCAAACAACACAAAGATGGAGAGTCCCAGGTTCATTAAGACATAACAAGAACACGCCTATTTAATTTTGATCCCCTTAAAACCAACATTTATATAACTAAATATGGTTTTCAGGGGTATACATTTTTATGCCCCCGCCATTCGAAAAATGGTGGAAAGGGCATATAGCGTTGCCCCTGTCCGTCCGTTCGTCCGTCCTTCCGTGCGTCTGTGCGTCCGAAACTTAAACGCAGACAATAACTTTCTTATTTCTTGATGGATTTTAAAATTTCTTGGCAGAAATGTTAACCATCATGAGACAACATGTAACGTGCAAAACCAAGGTCCGTGCACCCAAGGTCAAGGTCATACTTAGACGACAAAGGTAAAAAAAAGGTCCGAAACTTAAACGCAGTCAATAACTTTCTAATTTCTGGATGGATCTTGAAATTACTTTGAACAAATGTTAACCATCATGAGACGATGTGTCACGTGCAAAACTCAGGTCCGTACTCCAAGGTCAAGGTCATACTTAAGAGGTCAAAGGTCAAAAAAGGGTCCGAAACTTAAACGCAGTCAATAACTTACTTATTTCTGGATGGATTTTGAAATTACTTTGAAAAATGTTAACCATCATGAGACGATGTGTAACGTGCAAATCCAGATCCATACCTCCAAGGTCAAGGTGGTACTTAGAGGTCAAAGTTTAAAACAAGAGGCCCATGGGCCACTATGCTCACCAGAGCTCAGGTGGGCACTGCCCAATTGCAGCCATGTATTTTAACATGATATCATTTTAATCTGCCAAATGAACCCCTATATCCAAATGAGCACCCATGTGGACTCAGTGTATGAAACATTAGGCCTTTTATGAAGTAGAGGGGGTGGGGCATGGGCCAGATGGAGCCCTGGTTGGTATCACTAAATGTGTCTTATCACAAAGAACAAGAATATATATGGTTTAGCAGTGGGGATCTGCATGGCTGGAGATAAAAGTGGAGGGATTGGAGCATGCCATGTCGTTCCCAAGAAAGCTCAAGATTGTTGTCCCTAAATGTGTCTTATAATAAGGACCAAGTATATATATAGTTTAGGGGTGGGAATCTGAACGGTTTCCAAGATATCCTTTCATGAAGTGGAAAGGAGAGGACTGGTCCCTGCGGACACCCCTACAGTAGATGTGCTAATAATAAGGAACAAGAACATATATGAGGTGGGGATTTGAATGGTTTCTGAAATATATGGCCTTTTATGAAGTGGAATGGCGGGGCACATTGCCTCAGCACAAAGACACCCCCAAGTTGGTGTGACTGAACGGATCTTATCATAAGGAACAAGAATATATATAGTTTAGGGGTGGGGATCAGAACTATTTCTGAGATATATGGCTTTTAATGAAGTCAAGCGGTGGGGCAAGGCCCAGACATGCCCCGGGGACTCTCAAGCTGGTGTCAATGAATGCGTCTTATCATAAGGAAGATGAATATATATGGTTTAGGGGTGGGGCTCTGAACAGTTTCTGAGATATAAGGCTTTGTGTGAAGTGCAGGGGTGGGGCAAGGCCCAGGGAGACCCCAGGTTGGTATCAATGAATGTATCTTATCATAAGGTACAAGAATATATATGGTTTAGTGGTGGGAATCTGTAAGGTTTCCGAGATATTGTGATATTATGAAATGGAAGGGGTGGGGCATGGCCCCAGCACATCCCTGGGGACCCCAGGTTGGTGTCACTGAATGTGTCTTATCATAATGATCAAGAACATATATGATTTAGGGGTGGTGATCTGAACAGTTTCTGAGATATATGGCCTTTTTGTGAAGTGAAGGGGTGGGGCATGGCTCCGACGCACCCTGGAAGACCCCCAATTTGGTAAGAAAGAATGTGTCTTATCATAAGGAGCAAGAATATATATGGTTAAGGGGTGGGGATCTGTAAGGTTTCCGAGATTTTGGGCCTTTTATGAAATGGAGGGGTGGGACATGGCCCCGGTGCATCCCGGGGGACCCCCAGTTTGATGTCACTGAATGGGTCTTATCATATGGAACAAGAGTATATATGGTTTAGTGGTAGGGATCTGAATGGTTTCCAAGATATTGGGCCTTTTATTAAGTGGAAGGGGTGGGGCATGGCCTCGGCGCATCCCGGAGGACCTCCAGGTTGGTGCCACTGAATGCATCTTATCAATAGGAACAAGAATATATATGGTTTAGGGGTGGGGATCTGTAAGGTTTCTGAGATATAAGGCATTTTATGAAGTACTGGGGGCGGGACATGGCCCCGGCACAACCTACTGGACCCCCAGGTTGACATAAAAGCATATGGCTAAGAGAAGTTTACTAAAGGAACATTTCTTTGAAAGTTTTGTCAAAATATCTGCAAAGGCTTTGGAGTTAATGCCATTTTTCAATTTTCCCCATCATAAGTCTATGGAAAATCTAAGTTGCCATAGCAACCAAATTAAAGAGCCGAATTTCTTAAGAAACACAAAACCTGTAAAGGCAAATATGGTGAACATTTCCATAAACTCTCAGCCTCATAGAGCATACGGTTTGTGAGTAGATGATTTTTTTAGTATTTTTTTTTTTTTCATTTTGGTTTCCATGGCAACCAATACAAATGAGCAGTAGGCCTAAAATCATATGGCAGATAGTAGATTGCCTAAGGATAATTTCTGTGAAAGTTTTGTCAAAATATCTGCAGCGGCTTGGCAGTAAATGCCATTTTTCAATTTTCCCCATTATAAGTCTATGGAAACTCTAAGTTGCCATAGCAACCAAACTAATGAGCCGAATTTCATACAAAAAAACACAAACTTTCAATCCCCAAACCCAAGGATGCTACAGATGAAATTTGGGCCCAATGGGCCTAGCGGCTTCAGAGGAGATGTCGTTTAAAATTGTTGACGTCACACGACGACGCCGACGACGCAGACGCCGACGCAGACGACGCAGACGCCGACGGACAACTGCCTATCCTATAAGCTCCCCCGGAGCCTTCGGCTCTGGTGAGCTAAAAATGGTGCGAAGTCAATAACTTTCTTATCTCTGGATGGATTTTGAAATTACTTGGCAGAAATGTTGGCCATCATGAGACAGTCTGCCTCACACCAAACCAAGGTCCTTACCTCAAAGGTCAAGGTCATACTTAGAGGTCAAATGTGAAAAAAGGGTCCAAAACTTAAACCAGTCAATAACTTTCTATAGATGAATACGAACATAGACATATTTAAAGGCGGGGGCATCCGTGTCCTATGGACGCATTTCTAGTTCTTAATATTTCTGCTAAAACATAGATTGTGGGTACTGGCTGGAACAGCCTCGCCGAGGCGGTTCTCACAATCTATGTTTCGAGCAGATGTATGAAAATATGAAGAAAAATGTTTATCTGAAAAGCGAAAAGTGAATATTACACTATATATTATATATTGGCTGCATATGCGGCTGCATTTTACCCCGTTTTCTATAATAGCTGCATTACCTATGATTTCATTATTGGCTGCATTTTCCTAAACTTTAAATATAGCTGCACTAAAGTGCTGCGTTTTATACTGACCCCCAACAATCTCGCAATAGACCGCACCGTCCGAATAGATAAAATCCGGTACCGGACAGCAGTTACCGATAACTTTCCTACGGAGGACTACCTCCTGACGCAGGAAATCCATATGCGCAGCATTTTGATGCAATACGACGCTGCCTGAGAATCTAATTATTATTCTTTGCAACCTTACCTTAAGAAATATGGAGTGAATGTTTGAGTTTTACGTCCCACCAACAGCTAAGGTCATACGGAGACGGGACCTCGGTTGAAAGGCTCGCCCGAAAGTCTGGAGAAGCCCGGGATCGATCCTGCGACCACTGGTTTACAAGGCGAGAAGCGTAACCACTACACCACGGAGGCTTCTTTAAGAAATATGGAAAAAACATTCGGCGGAGAACGTCGACAGTGCTATGCCTTTTTTGCATTATCTGCTGGTTCATAGTCTGAAGGTTATCAGTGTTGGAAAAACAAGTAACCAGACCCCCACACCTGACCTTGAAAGGTCGGGGGGGGGGGGGTCTGGTTACTTGTTTTTCCAATATTGACAATATGCAAGCTGGGAGCCAGCAAATAATGCAAATATGAGGAATGACTTTTCGGGATATTTCTGATAGTGCGATACTGTATTTTACCTGGTGCGGTTAGGTCTCTTACATACATTTAGTAATTCCTGTGCCTAAGACATTCCCTCGAGATCTGCTGCCAACATAACACCTAACTTGATGCAGATTCCCGGTACAGAGGTGGCCAATGATAGTAAAACCAGCAACTTAACCTCGGTGACCTCTGTAATGCAATAGAATGTTATTTATATAATAACAATTTGCCTTACCTACTTTTTCATCTGCGGCTGATTAGGCCTATGTGCATTTATCAACATTAGGCAGCGTGCCGGTCGAGTGCCAAAGTTCTCAACACGTCATTATCATAACGCAATAACAGTGAACATAACCATAGAAAGAGCCTCCAAGAGTAGTTAACAGTAATAGGAGTCGTATTTTTTTTTTTTTGTTTTTTTTTTTTTGTTTGAATTTCCTTATAATTTGTAAATAACGCCGTCATCCAAAAGCTCGTATTACGGAACCCGGGAAGGGACATGATTTTTTTTATTTTATAAGTTGTGCGCACAAGATAATATCTTGTGCGGACAAGATATTATCTTGTGCGCACAAGATATTAAGTTGTGCGAACAAGATATTATGTTGTCCGCACAAGATAATATCTTGTTTGCACAACATAGATCTTGTGCGCTCAAGATATTACCTTGTCGGCACAAGATATTATCTTGTCCGCACAAGATAATATCTTGTCCGCACAACTTCCCAAGATCTATGTTAAACAAGATAATATGTAGTGCGAACAAGATAATATCTTGTGCACACAAGATATTATGTTGTGCGAACAAGATAATATCTTGTCCGCACAAGATAATATCTTGTCCGCACAAGATAATGTGTTTTCCGAACAAGATAATATCTTGTCCGCTCAAGATATTATCTTGTTCGCACAACATAATAAAAATAAAAAATCATGTCCCTTCCCGGGTTCCAAAGCAGAACTCGTTTCTCAATCTGCTTTTTGTTCAGATGGATCGTGTAAAACACGGGATTGACAGTCAAAATGACCCAGTCACAATAGCCCAGGTCAAAAACGACCCAGGTGCCATTAGTCAGAACGGACCCACTTACCATCACATCGCTGATTTCAAGACCATTTGCCCGCAGAAGGTTTAGCCCAAGTCGTTTTGGCCCTAGACATTTTGGCCCTTTAAATGATTTTGGCTCCCGATTTTCCAATATTCCTAGACGTTTGAGCCCCAAGACGTTTCGGCATGGGTTTGATGTTTTGGCCCTCGACATATAGATGGACCCCAGATAACATGAAAACGTTGGCCAGACGTTGACATTGGTTGTACAACACGTGCTGTACTAACTTTGACCCAGCGTTATTCAAATCTACTAATAAATGAGTCCAGGATGCTCTGTTCGACCCAAGGCTGCGTGTCACATAAGGAAGTCGGCTTTTCAGCAGCACAGTGTCAAGTGTAAACAAGAGGGCCATGATGGCCCTGGATCGCTCACCTGATCCATAGAGTAACAAGTGGGCCCCGGGGAGGGCCATTATTGACAAGAGGGTTATAATGTGCATAATGTTGAGGGAGGTCTAAAAAGGTGAAGCTTCATACCAAATATCAACAAAGGCAATAATTTGAACAATCTTGGCAAGGTCAACTAGATGGGGAGCTACACACCAAATATCAAAGACCTGAGCCTTGCGGTTTCAGAGAAAAAGATTTTTTTAAAGATATTCCCTATATAAGCCCATGTAAAACCAAAGGGCCCCGGGGCGGGGGGAATTTTTGGCCCCAGGGAGGTCTAAAAAGGTGAAGCTTCATACCAAATATCAATAAAGGCAATAATTTGAACAATCTTGGCAAAAGTCCACTAGTTGGAGCTACACACCATAAATCAAATACCTGAGCCTTGCGGTTTCAGAGAAGAGATTTTTTTTAAAGATATTCCCTATATATGCCTATGTAAAACCAAATGGCCCCGGGGCGGGGGAATTTTTGGCCTCGCGGCTATAATTTAAACAATATTGATAAAGGTCCACTAGAAGAAGCTTCACACCAAATATCAAAGACCTGGGCCTTGCTGTTTTAGAGAAGAAGATTTTCAAAGATTATCTCTATATAAGTGTATGTAAAATCAAAGGGCCCCGGGCGGGGGCATTTGTGGCCCGAGGGTTATAATTTGAACATTCTTGGTAGAGGTCCACTAGATGAAGCTCCATACCAAATATCAAAGACATGGCCTTGCAGTTTCAGAGAAGATTTTTAAAGATTTCCCTATATAAGTCTATGTAAAACTAAAGGGCCCCGGGGCGGGGGAATTTTTGGCACCAACACTATAATTTGAACAATCTTGGTAGGGGTCCACTAGATGAAGCTTCATACCAAATATCAAAGACCTGGGCCTTGCAGTTTCAGAGAAGAAGATTTTTAAAGATTTTCCCTATATAAGCCCATGTAAAATCAAAGGGCCCCGGGGCGGGGGCATTTTTGGCCCTAGCACTATAATTTGAACAACCTTGGTAGGGGTCCACTAGATGAAGCTTCATACCAAATATCAGACCTGAGCCTTGCGGTTTTAGAGAAGAAGATTTTTAAAGTTTTCAGTGAAAAAAAAATCTATTTTTGGCTCCTGTGACCTATATGTGCAACGGACCGGAACCGTTTGAACAACTTTGAAAGGGGCCCACCCCAGGATCATTTCTGTGAAGTTTAATCAAAATCTGATCAGTGGTTTAGGAGGAGATGTTGTTTGAAGAAATTGTTTACGCACGGATGACAGACAAAAAGTGATCCTAATATGAAACACAAGAGGGCCATGATGGCCCTGGATCGCTCACCTGATCCATAGAGTAACAAGTGGGCCCCGGGGAGGGCCATTATTGACCCCAGGGTTATAATGTGCATAATGTTGAGGGAGGTCTAAAAAGGTTAAGCTTCATACCAAATATCAACAAAGGCTATAATTTGAACAATCTTGGCAAAGGTCTACTAGATGAAGCTACACACCAAATATCAAAGGCCTGGGCCTTGCTGTTTCAGAGAAGAAGATTTTCAAAGATTATATCTATATAAGTCTATGTAAAACCAAATGGCTCCGGAGTGGGCGCATTTGTGGCCCGAGGGCTATAATTTGAACAATCTTGGAAGAGGTCCATTAGATGAAGCTCCATACCAAATATCACAGACCATGGCCTTGCAATTTCAGAGAAGAAGATTTTTAAAAATTTCCCTATATATAAGTCTATGTAAAACCAAAGGGTCTCGGGAGGGGGGCATTTTTGGCCCCAGCACAATAATTTGAACAATCTTGATAGAGGTCCACTAGATGAAATTTCACACCAAATATCAAAGACCTAGGCCTTGTGGTAACAGAGAAGAAGATTTTATAGATTTTACCTATATATGCCTATGTAAAACCAAAGGGCCCCGGGGCGGGGGCTTTTTTAGCCCCAGCACTATAATTTGAACAATCTTGGTAGGGGTCCACTAGATGAAGCTTCATACCAAATAGCAAAGACCTGGGCCTTGTGGTTTCAGAGAAGAAGATTTTTTAAAATTTTCCCTATATAAGTCTATGTAAAACCGAAGGGCCATATGGCGGGGGCATTTTTGGTCTCAGGGCTATAATTTTAACAATCTTGGTGGAGGTCCACTAGCTGAAGCTTCATAATAGATATCAAAGACCTAAGCCTTGTGGTTTCAGAGAAGAAGATATTTCAAGAATTTTGCTATATTAGTCTATGTAAAACCAAAGGGCCCTGGGGCGGGGGCATTTTTGGCCCCAGGGCTATAACTTGAACAATCTTGGTAGAGGTCCACTAGCTGAAGCTTCATAACAAATATCAAAGACCTAAGCCTTGTGGTTTCAGAGAAGAAGATTTTTAAAGATTTTCCCTATATAAGTCTATGTAAAACCAAAAGGGCCACATGGCGGGGGCATTTTCGGTCTCAGGGCTAGAATTTGAACAATCTTGGTAGAGGTTCACTAGCTGAAGCTTCATAACAAATATCAAAGACCTAAGCCTTAAGGTTTCAAAAGAAGAAGATTTTTCAAGATTTTCCCCCATATAAGTCTATGTAAAACCAAAGGGCCCTGGAGCGGGGGCATTTTTGGCCCCAGGGCTATAATTTGAACAATCTCGGTAGAGGTCCACAAGATGAAGCTTCATACCAAATATCAAAGACCTGGGCCTTGTAGTTTCAGAGAAGAAGCTTTTTAAAGATTTTCCCTATATAAGCCTATGTAAAACCAAAGGGCCCCGGGGTGGGGGCATTTTTGGCCCCAGCACTATAATTTGAACATTCTTGGTAGGGGTCCACTAGATGAAGCTTCATACCAAATAGCAAAGACCTGGGCCTTGCAGTTTCAGAGAAGAAGATTTTTAACAAGATGTGTTTGTGAAACACGAACATGTCCCCGGGCATGGTCATTTTTTATTCAAAGTTGCTCAGAGTTCAAGATTTTTGTTTGTGTGGGAAGCCCTTGACACAAGAAACTTACATGCCAAATATGAAAGCTCTATCTCAAACGGTTCAAAAGTTATGAACAATAATATTTTTTCTTTAAAGTAGGTCAAGGTCACAGGTAAAAAAAAATTGCATGAATGTAAAGCTATTGTCACAAGGAACCTACATGCCAAATATTAAGGCTCTATCTTAAACGGTTCAAAAGTTATGAACAATTTTATTTTTTCTTTTAAGTAGGTCAAAGGTCAAGGTCATGGTCCAAACATTTTGAATGTATGAAAAGCTCTAATCACAGGGAACCTACATGCCAAATATGAAAGCTCCATCCCAAACGGTTCAAAAGTTAAGACCAAAAATGTTTATTTTTTAAGTAGGTCAAAGGTCAAGGTCAGAGGTCAAAATTTTTGCATGAATGTAAAGCGTTTGTCACAAGGAACCTACATGCTAAATATGAAGGCTGTATCTCAAACGGTTCAAAAGTTATGACAAATGTTAAATTTCTCTTTTATGTAGGTCAAAGGTCAAGGTCACAGGTCAAAATTTTTTGTCTGAATGTAAAGCTCTTGTCACAAGGAAGCTACATGCAAAATATGAAGGCTCTATCTCAAACGGTTCAAAAGTTATGACCAAAATGTTATTTTTTAATTTTAAGTAGGTCAAAGGTCAAGGTCAAGGTCACAGGTCAAAATTTTTTTGATGAATGTAAAGCTTTTGTCACAAGGAATATACATGCTAAATATGAAGGCTGTATCTCAAGTGGTTCAAAAGTTATGACCAATGTTATTTTTTTCTTTTAAGTAGGTCAAAGGTCAAGGCCAAGGTCACAGGTCAAATTTTTTTTGCATGAATGTGAAGGTCTTGTCACAAGGAACCTTCGGGCCAAATATGAAAGCTCTATCTCAAACGGTTCAAAAGTTATGGCCAACGTTAAAGTTGTCCACGTACAAACCAACAAACCAACAAACCAACAAACCCACAAACAGACAGGGCAAAAACAATATGTCCCCGCTATCGCTACCGGGGACATAAAAATTTTCTCTATATAAGCCCATGTGAAACAAAAGGGCCCCGAAGCGGGGGCATTTTTGGCCCCAGCACTATTATTTGAACAATCTTGGTAGGAGTCCACTAGATGAAGCTTCATACTAAATATCAAAGACCTGAGCCTTGCGGTTGCAGAGAAGAAGATTTTTAAAGATTTCCCTATTTAAGCCCATATTAAACCAAAGGGCCCCGGGGCGGGGGCATTTTTGGCCCCAGCACTATAATTTGAACAATCTTGGTAGTGGTCCACTAGATGAAGCTTCAAACCAAATATCAAAGACCTGGGCCTTGCGGTTTTAGAGAAGAAGATTTTTAAAGATTCTCCCTATATAAGTCCATGTAAAACCAAAGGGCCCCGGGGTGGGGGCATTTTTGGCCCCAGCACTATTATTTGAACAATCTTGGTAGGAGTCCACTAGATGAAGCTTCATACTAAATATCAAAGACCTGGGCCTTGCGGTTGCAGAGAAAAAGATTTTTAAAGATTTTCCCTATTTAAGCCCATATAAAACCAAAGGGCTCCGGGGCGGGGGCATTTTTGCCCCAGCACTATAATTTGAACAATCTTGGTAGGGGTCCACTAGATGAAGCTTCATACCAAATATCAAAGACCTGGGCCTTGCGGTTTCAGAGAAGAAGATTTTTAAAGATTCTCCCTATATAAGCCCATGTAAAACCAAAGGGCCCCGGTGCGGGGGCATTTTTGGCCCCATAACTATAATTTGAACAATCTTGGTAGGGGTCCACTAGATGAAGCTTCATACCAAATATCAAAGTCCTGGGCCTTGCGGTTTCAGAGAAGAAGATTTTTAAGTTTTCGGTGAAAAAAAAATCTATTTTTGGCTTCTGTGACCTATATGTGCAACGGACCGGAACCATTTGAATAACTTTGAAAAGGGACCACCTAAGGATCATTCCTGTGAAGTTTGGTCAAAATCCGATCAGTTGTTTAGGAGGAGATGTCGTTTGAAGAAATTGTTTACGCACGGACGCACGCACGGACGCACGACGGACGACGGACAAAAAGTGATCCCAAAAGCTCACCTCGTCACTACGTGACAGGTGAGCTAACAAGAGGGCCATGTTGGCCCTGGATCACTCACCTGATCCATAGAGTAACAAGTGGGCCCCGGGTAGGGCCATTATTGACCCTAGGGTTATAATGTGCATAATGTTGAGGGAGGTCTAAAAAGGTGAAGCTTCATACCAAATATCATTAAAGGCTATAATTTGAACAATCTTTGCAAAGGTCTACTAGATGAAGCTACACACCAAATATCAAAGACCTGGGCCTTGCGGTTTCAGAGAAGAAGGTCTTTTTGAAAGATATTCCCTACGTAAGCCTATGTAAAACCAAATGGCCCCGGGGCAGGGGCATTTTTGGCCTCAGGGCTATAATTTAAACAATCTTGATAGAGGTCCACTAGATGAAGCTTCACACCGAATATCAAAGACAAGGGCCATGCTGTTTCAGAGAAGAAGATTTTCAAGATTATCTCTATATTAGTCTATGTAAAACCAAAGGGCCCCGGGGCGGGGGCATTTGTGGCCCGAGGGCTATAATTTGAACAATCTTGGTATTAGGTCAACTAGATGAAGCTCCATAACAACTATCAAATACCATGGCCTTGCAGTTTCAGAGACGATTTTTGAAGATTTCCCTATATAAGTCTATGTAAAACCAAAGGGTCTCGCACTATAATTTGAACAATCTTCATAGAGGTCCACTAGATGAAATTTCACGCCAAATATCAAAGATCTAGGCCTTGTGGTTTCAGAGAAGAAGATTTTAAAGATTTCCCCTATATATGCCTATGTAAAACCAAAGGGCCCCGGGGCGGGGGCTTTTTTGGCCGAAGCACTATAATTTGAACAATCTTGGTAGGGGTCCACTAGATGAAGCTTCATACCAAATAGCAAAGACCTTGGCCTTATGGTTTCAGGGAAGAATATTTTTAAATATTTTCCCAATATAAGTCTTATGTAAAACCAAAGGGCCACCTGGCGGGGGCATTTTTGGTCTCAGGGCTATAATTTGAACAATCTTGGTAGAGGTCCACTAGCTGAAGCTTCATAACAAATATCAAAGACCTAATCCTTGTGGTTTCAGAGAAGAAGATTTTTAAAGATTTTCCCTATACAAGTCTATGTAAAACCAAAGGGCCACATGGCGGGGGCATTTTTGGTCTTAGGGCTATAATTTGAACAATCTTGGAAAAGGTCCACTAGCTGAAGCTTCATAACAACTATCAAAGACCTTAGCCTTGTGGTATAAGAGAAGATTTTTCAAGATTTTCCCTATATAGGTCTACGTAAAACCAAAGGGCCCCAGAGCGGGGGGCATTTTTGGCCACAGGGCTATAAATTGAACAATCTTTGTAGAGGTCCACAAGATGAAGCTTCATAACAAATATCCAAGACCGTGGCCTTGTAGTTTCAGAGAAGAAGATTTTTAAAGAGTTTCCCTATCTAAGCCTATGTAAAACCATAGGGCCCCGGGGCGGGGCCATTTTTTGGCCCCAGCACTATAATTTGAACATTCTTGGTAAGAGTCCGCTAGATGAAGCTTCATACCAACTATCAAAGTCCTGGGCCTTGCAGTTTCAGACAAGAAGATTTTTAAAGATTTTCCCTATATAAGCCCATGTGAAACAAAAGGGCCCCGGGGCGGGGGCAGTTTTTGCCCCAGCACTATTATTTGAACAATCTTGGTAGGGGTCCACTAGATGAAACTTCATACCAAATATCAAAGACCTGGGCCTTGCGGTTTCAGAGAAGAAGATTTTTAAAGATTTTCCCTATATAAGCCCATGTAAAACCAAAGTGCCCTGTGGCGGGGGCATTTTTGGCCCCAGCGCTATTATTTGAACAATCTTGGTAGGGGTCCACTAGATGAAGCTTCCTACCAAATATCAAAAGACCTGGGCCTTGCGGTTTCAGAGAAGAAGATTTTTAAAGATGTTCCCTATATAAGCCCATGTAAAACCAAAGGGCCACGGTGCGGGGGCATTTTTGGCCCCAGCACTATAATTTGAACTATCCTGGTAGGGGTCCACTATATGAAGCTTCATACCAAATATCAAAGCCCTGGGCCTTGCGGTTTCAGAGAAGATTTTTTTAAGTTTTCAGTGAAAAAATCTATTTTTGTCTCCTGTGACCTAGATGTGCAACGGACCGGAACCATTTGAACAACTTTGAAAGGGGACCACCTAAGGATCATTCCTGTGAAGTTTGGACAAAACTCGATCAGTGGTTTAGGTGATGTCGTTTGAAGAAATTGTTTACGCAAGGACGCACTGACGCACGGACGTACGCATGAGGGATAAGTTGTGGGTTGCACAGCACAAATTCGGACAAATTTGCAACCCAGAATGTTGTCCATCATGGACACATTGGTACAGACCCTATTACCGGGGTTTGTGCAACTCAGAACTCGAATCTGTACGTTCAGCCCCACAAGTGATGGTCAACCATGGACATTGTGTCCGAACTTGTGCGATGATGATGTTTGGGAATAACACCTATACCCCCCCTCTACCCCATGGAGGTAATTAGAAAATATCGACTTATGTGGTGCAACTCACAAGTCGATTTTTCCCCACAAGTCCGGCCAGTACATATGAATCAACTCACAAATACCCTCTCATGAGAGCGGACGGACGCATGCACGACGGACGAAAAGTGATCCCAAAAGCTCACCTCGTCACTACGTGACAGGTGAGCTAAAACCACGAATAGCCACTGTCTGTTGAGATTATGTCGGATGAGCAAAAATGAGCTAAACCCGAATACTGTTACTCACATTTCCGTTTTCATTTTTTTTTCTCTATCTTTTTTCTTCTCCTTTGTGACCGTGCTTCCTCCGATTGCTTTATCTGATTATCCCGCCTTTTACAACGTAAATCACCATATACAATACAAATAACAAACCGGCCCCGATAGCTCAGTTGGTGGAGTGTCCGCTCCGGGGAACGGGAGGTCACGGGTTCGATCCCGGGCCGCGACATACCAAAGTCGTTAAAAATGGTACTAGCTGCTCCTCGCTTGGCACTCAGATTTACGGGGTAGAGCTAGGACTGGTCGATCCAGTGTCAGGATAATGTGACTGGGTGTGGTATCATGTAATGTGTCTGGGACATGATACTTCAGTGAGGCAGCACTATAAAAGTGAGCATTGAGCTCCCTGTCGCAACCAGACACCGTCGTGATATGACTGAAAAATTGTTTAAAGCGACGTTAAACCCGAATTCACACACACACACACACACACACACACACACACACACACACACACACACACACACACACACACACACACACACACACACACACACACACAAATAACAAAGAACACAAAAAGCAAGAACTTAAAATACAGAACTCAAAATTCGAAACGATCAAGTCAAAAGTAGAAAACACAAAAGGGGGAGTTCCAGCCTATAGAAAAGTTCCATAGGGTTCTGCCCACGCAGAGATTTTCATGATAGTGTGCATAATTACTGCTTGGTAAATGACTATTCGTTATTTAGGTATTTCACTCTTATATCTGTTTTCGTTATAAATCTACAATGTTTTGATTATGTCCACATCTGAAAGTAGGGGTACCCACAAACTATTGTATATATACATTCCACCTTTTGATGCTTTGGAGTTATTTTGTTCTCAGGCATCGCTGTAGGCATCTGTGATTATCTTTGTATCACATTTAGCATTGTTTAGGCAAAGTTCGATACACCATGCTCAATTTCATATGGAGCAGACCCCAGAATTCACAACCATAAAATCTTTTGGAGTATGTTTGACGTTCGATTTCACACTGTTGCAGTTCTTGTCACCCCATCATTTTAATATGAAAGTTGACCATATATATGTAGAACATTTTATCAAACTTTCTTGAAAATTTTAGACCGGTAACATACCGCATTTGAACATTTAATAGTAATGGTCAGAGTTTTGAATTGTTTAAAGCCATTTGTAGATATTATATGGTGCGACATTTTCAATCGAAAAATTGCTCGCCAATATATAATAAACATGAATAAATGTATGTTTATATAATGGTGTATAGTATGAGCTCATATATAATCAGCATATGTATCAATTATGATGTCCTGATGAACACCAAAAACACAATTCATTTCGAGCTTTCGTTAACAATTCAGTCAGATCTTATTTAAAAATACTTCATTTTAGAACAAGCGTTTTTGCATTAATGTAATTCTAAATAGAAGTGGAGGCAATGCTGAAGCTTAGTATGACAAAGATTGTTGAAATGGCAAGTAAACTGGATGGTTCTGTAAACCAGACATTTTTACTTGACTCAAATAAGTATGTATTTAACGGATGCAGTGATCTTAAAGAGACATAAAAGACACCAAAGGGAAAGAAATACAAACATTAAGCGACCAGACCATAATGGAAACCTAAACAAAGGAAGGCCATAAGGACAGTTACCTTCCCACAAAATGGCCATATGGCCATCCAAAACCAAAAGACACAAGTGATACATACAGCAAGCAACAAACAACAACATAAATAAATTGCCACAGAAGAGCCGCCTTGGAACGGTCAGTGGAAGATTTCCACTGGGGGGAATTGAAAAGTCTGATTGTCATACTAGAATGACACAGGTTGCTTGAATGGCCAAGAAAAATGATGTTTGTATTATGTTTCAGCCAGGTAGATCATAATAACACAGACAATATTTTCTGATCTTTTGGCCCACTGTATACACAGATTACTGTGGACAAAATGGTACTGTTGTTTTTGGCTCACTCTGACAAAGCCCCTTCAGTCTACTTCAATCGCACTAACTGTCACCTTGTAAGAAAGTTATATTCTTAAATATCTATGTTCTAAAATATGATCCAGAAAACAAACAGTTATTTTTGGAAAGCATTAATTAATATAATAGAGAAGTCTTAATTCAACTGTCAAACACTTTCACAATTTTAAATAGCAAACAGTACATGTGCTAGCAGTACTTTAGAAAAGTGTGAAGCCAGCTGCACTGATTTTGATTCAGCCAATGTGCTAGTTGTACAGCAAACAAGTGATTCATGCCATTTGTAAATCTTCACTATCCATTGGGGCTTGAAGAAATTGATTTTGCTGCATGTTGCTTCCACACAGAGCTAAAACTAACCAAAACACGAGTACTGGTAAACTGCTTAGAAGGACTAAGCTTGCCCAGGCAAAGTGGTGTGAGTAAGGCCGTCCAATGTATATAAGCCTTGTAGTTTCATAGGGTGGCAGGGCTTGAGATATCATTTCATCTCAATGTCGGGAACAAGTCCCACAAAATTGGAAGCAGCATCTCCAAAAAGACCTAAATAGTGTTAACGGGGATGTTAAACCTCAATACAAACAAACAAACCATTTGTAAAACCCATGAATACAGAGCCAGAAAACTTAGCATAGATGACAAGTATTGCATACATAAGACTACATATGCAAAATGGTATTTCAGCATCTAAATACAATGTCAGCTATCAAATAAATGTTTTACAGCAACTTGCCTTCCATTTATATCATTTCGGGAAGTGTATGCAAGATGATAAATGTGCAAAAAGTTACGGTGTGACTAGTTATGCATTTGAAGACTAAAACATTGCACCAAACACTTTTACCTATGTTCTAATGAACCTAGAAAAAATGCAGAAAATGTTTTAATGGTCTCACAAAACCTTTGATGTGTGTGTGTGTTGGGGGGGGGGGGTTGAGAGAGAGCGACGTGCGAGTCTCTTTGACCAAGTGATGTAAGAAAAAATACCAACACATTGACTGATCAATAATAAAAACAAATCAGAAAATCAGCCTGTCCTTTCACAGATGGCAAATAATTGACTGCTGTTTTATTTTAAAGAGGGAAATGTCAACAATAACAAGAGGGCCATGATGGCCCTGGATCGCTCACCTGATCCATAGTGTAACAAGTGGGCCCCAGAGAGGGCCATTATTGGCCCCAGGGCTTTAATGTGCAAAATGTTGAGGGAGGTCTTAAAGGTGAAGCTTCATACAAAACATCAACAAAGGCTATAATTTTAACAATCTTGGCAAAGGTCCACTAGATGAAGCTACACATCAAATATCAAAGACCTGGGCCTTGCGGTTTCAGGGAAGAAGATTTTTAAAGATTTTCCCACTATAAGCCTATGTAAAACCAAAGGGCCCCGGATCGGGGGCATTTTTGGCCCAAGGGCTATAATTTGAACAATCTTGGTAGGGGTCCACTAGATGAAGCTTCATACCAAATATCAAAGTCCTGGGCCTTGCGGTTTCAGAGAAGAAGATTTTTAAAGATTTTCGCTATATAAGCCAATGTAAAACCTAAGGGCCCGGGGCGGTGGCATTGTTTGCCCCAGCACTATAATTTGAACAATCTTGGTAGGGGTCCACTAGATGAAGCTTCAAACCAAATATCAAAGTCCTGGGCCTTGCGGTTTCAGAGAAGAAGATTTTTAAAGATTTTCCCTTTACAAGCCTATGTTAAACCAAAGGGCCCCCCCCCCCCCCCGGGGCAGGGAATTTTTTGCCTCAGCACTATAATTTGAATAATCTTGTTAGGGGTCCTTTAGATGAAGCTTCATACCAAATATAAAAGACCTAGGCCTTGTTGTTTCAGAGAAGAAGATTTTTAAAGATTTTCCCTATATAAGTCTATGTAAAACCAATGGGCCCTGGGGCGGGGGCATTTTTGGCCCCAAGGGCTATAATTTGAACAATCTTGGTAGAGGTCCATTAGATGAAGCTTCATTCTAAATATCAAAGTCCTGGGCCTTGCGGTTTCAGAGAAGAAGATTTTTAAAGATCTTTCCTATATAAGCCTATGTAAAACCAAAGGGCCCCGGGGCAGGGACATTTTTGGCCTCAGCACTATAATTTGAACAATCTTGGTAGGGGTCCACTAGATGAAGCTTCATACCAAATATCAAAGTCCTGGGCCTTGCGGTTCAGAGAAGAAGATTTTTAAAGATTTTCCCTATATAAGCCTATGTAAAACCAAAGGGCCCCGGATGGGGGGCATTTTTGGCCCAAGGGCTATAATTTGAACAATCTTGGTAGAGGTCCATTAGATGAAGCTTCATTCGAAATATCAAAGTCCTGGGCCTTGCTGTTTCAGAGAAGAAGATTTTTAAAGATTTTCCCTATATAAGCCTATGTAAAACCAAAGGGGCCGGGGGCGGGGGCATTTTTTGCCCCAACACTATAATTTGAACAATCTTGGTAGGGGTCCACTAGATGATGCTTCATACCAAATATCAAAGTCCTGGGCCTTGTTGTTTCAGTGAAGAAGATTTTTAAAGATTTTCCCTATATAAGCCTATGTAAAACCAAAGGGCCCCGGGGCGGGGGCATTTTTGGCCCCAGCACTATAATTTGAACAATCTTGGTAGGGGGGTCCACTAGATGAAGCTTCATACCAAATATCAAAGACCTGGGCCTTGTGGTTTCAGAGAAGAAGATTTTTAAAGATTTTCCCTATATAAGCCAATGTAAAACCAAAGGGCCCAGTGGCGAGGGCATTTTTTGTCCCAGCACTATAATTTGAACAATCTTGGTAGAGGTCCATTAGATGAAGCTTCATACCAAATATCAAAGTCCTGGGCTTTGTGGTTTCAGAGAAGAAGATTTTTAAAGATTTTCCCTATATAAGCCTATGTAAAACCAAAGGGCCCCGGGGTGGGGCATTTTTGGCCCCAGCACTATAATTTGAACAATCTTGGTAGGGGTCCACTAGATGAAGCTTCATACCAAATATCAAAGACCTGGGCCTTGTGGTTTCAGAGAAGAAGATTTTTTAAGTTTTTTTGTGAAAAAAAATCTATTTTTGGCTCCTGTGACCTAGATATGCAACGGACCGGAACCATTTGAACAACTTTGAAAGGGGACCACCTAAGGATCATTCCTGTGAAGTTTGGTCAAAATCCGATCAGTGGTTTAGGAGGAGATGTCGTTTAAAGGAATTGTTTACGCACGCACGCACGGACGCACGGACGCACGCACGACGGACGACGGACAAAAAGTGATCCCAAAAGCTCACCTCGTCACTACGTGACGGTGAGCTAAAAACAATTAAGGAAACAACAGGATTATGAAAGTAGTTTATTAAGCAAACTCAATACACCATTGTGTATTACTGACATTTATATCTTTGTATTACGGGTTTAAAAAAAGACCAAATAAAATAGAAAAAAAAAATATCCACCTTGTCTTATTCCTATTGTGTCATAATACATTTTTTCAGCATAATCGTTTTTGGAATGCTGTAAACACTAACACTCATCGTGATCACTGCATGAGTGCATTATATTTTTCTTTCTGCTAATGTATGTTCTCATCTACTATTTAAAACCCAAACTAAAAATCATTCTCTGTCGGGGGATGCAGGGCGAAATTACGTAAACGCATATGCTAAGCTTTGCATGATAAGGTGACACTATATGGTCATAAAACTACAATAAAAATATACTTGCAGAAAATCTGGTCCCCTGATATTGCAAATGACTTCATCACAAAAATATACCTATACACATATCTGGCAATCAAAAAAAAAACAATGTTACCGGTTTCTGATTTTTTAAAAATTTGTTTGCTATATAGAGGATACATGTGGCCAATTTTATGTGTAATATATTGGGGTGACAAGATCAGTAACACATCTAACACTTGGGATGAACATTTTACTTTTTATAAATTTTCATGAAAAATTTAAGAAATTTTGTAAATCAATTCATCAGAAAAATTAAAAGACCTAGACACATTTATATTTTTGGTATTATATGAATCCTTAAAGAGTTCTGTTGCCAATCAAAGCAACAAAATTTGAAAACAATCGAGCTTGTTTATTAAGGAATGAAAAGTTCACAGGTGTGTATGACCTCTACAGGGGATTGCCTCAGGGAGGTCTCCTGAGAACTATAGTAATTAATCAAATAAAACAAAGTTATATATAGTTTTGATAGACCTAAAGTAAACAACAACTGAAGTTTCAAGAAAATCTGTGCTTGGGCAGATTTGGAACTCCCCCTTTAAAAGACCATTACACAAAACACAATGTCACATATAGGCTTCCGTAAAAAAACACTAATTATATCTAAACCAGTGCTTCATCTGAAGTGCACGACCCGCCGGATGCTTTTAGCTTTATGAGTGTTACCATATATTGGTATGGCGGCCATTTTGGTCATGTGACCTGGACCTAAAACGGTTCCCCCAATGGATGCGCCTTATCGTAAGGAGCAAAAATATATCTTATACTGTAGTACTGTATTCTGAATCGTTTGCAGGATAAAATGCATTCTCACTTTTCCAATACAAAAGCATATGTGTCAAAGTTTGACCTAGGCACAAAGAAGGTCAAGGTCAAGCCAGGGACACCATTTTAGCAATTTATGATGGGCCTACATCCCAGATGCTATTTATCAAGTTTCGTGGAAATCTGCACAGTGGTTCTAGAGAAAACTATTTTAAGGGTTTTTACCATATATGGCTTGGCGGCCCTTTTTTGTCACGTGACCTGGACCCCGTGAGCAAATTTTGGTTTCCCCCATCCCATAGAGGATCCATATGAAATTTGACTTCAATCGGCCCAACGGTTTCCGAGGAGAAGCAGTTCGAAAATTTTCACATTTTTCGCCTCGGCGAGGCTATACTAAATGGAATGTAATATTTCGCAAGTTAATTGGTTAGATCTCATTAATATCTATCAGTATGCCAAAAATTGTTTAAATATTCCAAGCGGTTAAGTAACTATCACCAATTTTCACAAACGGGTTACGGACGGACAGACAGACAGACCATATATGGCTTGGCGGCCATTTTGGTCATGTGACCTGAACCCCATGAGCAAATTTTGGTTTCCCCCATCCCAAAGAGGCTCCATATGAAATTTGACTTCAATCGGCCCAACGGTTTCCGAGGAGAAGCAGTTCGAAAATTTTAACATTTTTCGCCTCGGCGAGGCTATATTAAATGGAATGTAAGATTTCGCAAGTTAATTGGTTAGATCTCAGTGATATCTATCAATATGCCAAAAATTGTTTAAATATTCCAAGCGGTTAAGTAACTATCACCAATTTTCACAAACGGGTTACTGACGGACAGAGAGACAGACCATATTTGGCTTGGCGGCCATTTTGGTCATGTGACCTGGACCCCATGAACAAATTTTGGTTTCCCCTATCCCATAGAGGCTCCATATGAAATTTGACTTCAATCGGCCCAACGGTTTCCGAGGAGAAGCAGTTCGAAAATTTTCACATTTTTCGCCTCGGCGAGGCTATACTAAATGGAATGTAATATTTCGCAAGTTCATTGGTTAGATCTCATTGATATCTATCAGTATGCCACAAATTGTTTAAATATTCCAAGCGGTTAAGTCACTATCACCAATTTTCACAAACGGGTTACGGACGGACAGACAGACTGACAGAATGACAGACTGACAGACTAACAAAATGACACGGTGATTTTAGGGCACTCTTAGAAAATCAACCGACTTCAGTCAGTCGCTTTGTCTGCGGGTCGTGCAATTAAATCACCTATTCATAGCTCTACCGGATCCAAAAGATGAATTAATAAATACATTACAAAATAATTTTTTTCACTTTATTTGGCAGTCCGGAACAGATAGAGTCAAAAGAGAACTATTATTCTTGCACACCAGACAAGGAAATCCGTGATTTTACCCTGGGATAGAAATTTATTTTCTGACCCTGGTGTTCCGACCCCAAATCGAATATAATCGCGTGTTTGATAAATGCACTGGTTGATTACAACCTCATGCGCGGCGTCGTCATGCGCGACGTCACTAAACATTCCTGTTGTGTCATCACAAAATGGCGGACGTCGGTAACCGAAGTGACAGCAGCATTAAAAATTCGCAATAGAAATGGAAGGTATGCAAGAAAAAGAATCCTATATGGGTGTGAGGGGTGGATAGAAAAATCCGTCCCTCGGGATCACTGTCCGGCATCACTCGGCAAGCCTCGTGATGCCGGATAGTGTCCCTCGGGACGGATTTTTCCATCCACCCCTCACACCCATATAAGATTCTTATAATGCAAAACTATGAAACCGGAGGGCTAAAAATGATAAACCTCAGAAATTATATTTATGCACTGAAATCAACATGGATTAGACGGTTAATAAAAAAGTCTCAAAATATAAAACAATATTTGAAACAAAATATACGAAAGTTGAAGACTTAATTAACAGGGGCCTAGACTTCGCCCGAACCTTAAAAACAAGTAGAAGTAATACATTCTGGAATAATGTACTAGAAGCATGGCTATTTGTGTGTGGAAAGCAAATTCCTATGCCAAATTTGAGGACATATTGTCAACAAACTTATGGAATATTAAGGAATAAAAATTAATAATACAGTAATTTTCTATCGACATTGGTATGATAAACACTTTTACTATATTAAAGCCCTGTTCAATGATGATGGAAACCTCATGAACTACAATCAGTTCACCCAAAGGTATGAGGTGCAAACTAATTGTATACAAATTTATCGTATTAGAGCAGCGGTAGAACTCTTTATTAGAAATAAAGAAATTGCTATAAATAATATCATACTAACAAATAATTATCTACCATTTGTAATAAAAGTATTAATGAAAAGTGAACGAGGAAGTAGGGATATGTATGAGCTAATTAACAAAAAGAATATCGTCCCAAGTAGCCAAGTTAAGTGGAATGTAATATTTGGTTGGTTGATTTGAGGTTTAACGTCCCCGTTAACACTGTAAAGGTCATTATGGAGACGTTGCTTCCAATTTTGTGGGACTTTTACCCGACATTGAGATGAAATGACATCTCAAGCCCTGTCGCCCAATGAAACCAATAGGGTTTATTAGCATGGACGGTCCGCCTCGCACCGCAGTTCCTTGACAGGCTTAGATCCTCTAAGCAGTTTACCAGTACTAGTGTGCGGGCCGGATTCAGCTCTGCGTGGAAGCATCATGCAGCCCATAAATTTCTTGAAGCCCCTATGGGCGGAGGCCGCCGTAATATTTGGACAAAGTCATTTAAATTGGTTGCAACTGTACAGTATCCCCGCAAAATGTTGTAATAATACCAAATTACATTGGTTTCAATATAGGCTACTGCATCGAATTTTAGCAACAAATGATTTGTTATTTAGTGTTACATTAAACAAGATAATTTATGTACATTTTGCAAACGCTTTCCAGAAAAGCTGGAGCACATTTTTTGGCATTGCACCATAATAATGGAATTTTGGGAACGCATTGAATTGTGGTTATACGAAAGAAGTAACTACATGTATCTACTTAATATAGACATGCAACGAGCCATCCTAGGCATAACAACTGTAAATGAAAATAATAAACCGATAAATTACATATTGATATTAACTAGACATTACATTTATAAATGTCGCATAAATGGTAATCGGCCAAGTATAGCAGAATGGATAAAAGAAGTCACCTTTCTGATACACATTGAAAAAATGATAGCGATTAAAACTGATTGCTTTCCAATATTTATAAAACACTGGAGAAAATGGTTAAATTTATTTGAAGCATAGTCCTTATCAACCGAACGGGCCGAAACTAGCTAGTCTGGGCCCAAAAAATACTTATGCAATCCATACCATTCAATTCTACGGTGCTTTCTTGGCTGCCAAAGGATAACCTTTAGAACATGTTATCCTCAGTTCATGAATTGCACGAGTTTATTTTATTGGCCCTTTTTGTGCCAGATGGTGTCTTCCTCCTTGTGTGCGGCGGGAGTCTATTTAAAATTTAATGGTGTCAGGTTGTGTTTTCTTTGAAAGTTGTTTGGAGGGTGACTTAACATTCTGTAGCGTCTGATCTGGGCCTGCACTGTTTACCAGGGTGCCCGTTTTGGGGTTTCTTGTACTAGATGGGTTAATGGGAGGAGTTCATAATTTCTTGATATGGCCAGCAGGCATATGACGTCGGATCGATGTGTGTTTGTAGTCATGGCATTACTGTAGCGTCGCATCCGCGTTGGTGGGGCGTACAGAGGGAAAAACACATCTTACTGGTTAAAGCTAGCTATTTTAACTAAGAAATACTTGTACACTTAATAACTTCGGTTATGTGGTATTTTTTTTTATATTATTTGAGGTTTAACGTCCCCATCAGCGCTGTGCGTTGCTTCCGACTTATACATCTGCGTCAGTGCGACATTATGGCGTTTCGCCGGCGGTGATTCGACGTTGCCATGGTGACGTGTGCCTGCTGGGTGGTATCACTTTAAAAATCTTAGGTTGACGAATCGCAATAAAACGATAGAAGACATTTTTCACTAGGACGGAGAAAGGACGTAGGAGATGGAAATGAACTTTATCAGCTGGGATCATCTCAACGTTATATATTCCTATATCTAAAATGCGTATCTAGCTGAATAAAAGTCACTGACGAATTGTTTTATTATAATTATTTCTACGGCCCTTTCAAGATTATTTTCCTAATAAAGAGCCGATGGTCAACCTGAGAAGTAAAGTGCATTTACCCCACCCCGCAACTAACTTGAGACTTACCGGGTCTGGCGGTCGTCAGTTCCGTTGCTGCTAGGCTCTTATCCAAGTCTGAACTGATTGTCCTCGCCTGTGGCTACAGTATAAAAATGGCGCCTGCACGAGCTTTTTGTCCCAGAAATCATAGCGCTTCTGTCCCAGAAATCAGCCTGATACGTCACTTCCGGGTTCGCCTTTTAGATAGACTTTTCGCACCCCAGGACACCCAAATTCACCACACTCCTCCCCACTTTATTTTTGGAGGACCGACGAGCCGCCTGTTGTCAATTCGTGAGCGAGCCTAGAAGCCTTATGGTAATCTTGATGACCCTCTGTACATCTGGATTTTCCTGAACTAGAAGCCCAGGTGTCGTCTTAACAGGACTAGAAGTCCACGTTAATATGGGATCTGTCGTCTTAACAGGACTAGAAGTCCACGTTAATATGATCTGTAGTCTTCAAAGGACTAGAAGCCCTTGTTGATATGTGAACTAGAAGCCCACGAATCTGTTCATCTTCTGGAAACCTCAGGACAAGAACAAGAAATGTGGTATCACCAGCCATTTTCCAGGAACTATTTGAAATCTTCTCCAAGATCATAATACGAAATAACTGCACCAGAAATAAGTTCAAGTAATAGATAGGTCACGAGGATTAGAAATCAACTCTATGCCCTCTATTCTTCCTATCCATGGGGATTAGAAACCCACTCCATATTCACTACTGTACTTGGCCATGGGGATTAGAAATCAACTCCATGTCCTCTACTCTTCTTGGCCATGAGGATTAGAAATCACTGCATGTCCACTTACTGTTCCTGGTATAAGTGCTTGGCATTCCGTACTGTGATGTCCAAGAGATGGTCGGTAGAGAATCCTCTGTGTTCTGCTACAGCCTTGGCTACTGTGAACAACTGACCTGGTGATGACATCTGGGTCCCCATACTTGGGAAGTAGGGCGCGTCTGATTCCAGTAGAAGGCGAGTTTCTTCTATAGACTTCAGGGCCTCTATCTGGTCTGGTCTGAAGGTCTGCACCAGGTTCGTAAATCCAAAGTAGGTCCTTGGATAGACTTCTAACCACCTCTGGAGCACATAGGGGTTCCCTGCAAAGCAATGAAGATGAATAGGATGGTTCGGCCTCACATGCTGCTGTAAAACATGTAGTAGGAGGAGATAAACCTCTGTTCCACAATCATTCATCATTCCTCTGCAGTGAATTACCAACACATGATGGTCTTGGAGCAGTGGAAGCACCTTGTTCAGCAGATCCACCTGGAGATGCCAGTGTCTCATTGGCTCTGTATGGTCCAATCCAATTTCCCCTAAGGCCTTCACTTTCTGGTTCTTGAGGAGCCTCGACAGATCCCTAACGGAGTCTTCAATGAAGCGATGCCCTTTGTGAGCATGTCTTGGATGGATGCCAGCTGCAACATGCATATCATTCGGTAGGTCGACAAGACACTGACCCGAAGGATAGGTAAACGGATCGCAGAAAACGGCGACGGTACCAATTAGCTGCACACGTTCTTCCTCGTTCACGTGAACTGCAGCCAAAACATCATCCAAGGATCCACGGGGAGATAGTCCACACCTCTGGAGTGATCTGTCCAGGTGAAAGTGACTGTCGAAGGCCAAGGGAATAGTCCTCTCTGGTTCCTGACGTTCCACTTCCTCAGTCGTTTCCGGTTCTGGGTAACTGTCACGCCAGTACCTCCTCTCTTCATCATCCAAACTAGCGGCAATGAGAAAAATGGCCTTCCAGTGGATCAAAACACTAGGTGAAGTTGCAGGCACCAAGGTGAAATCATCCGGAACAGGACACTGAAGGTATCTACACATATCCACCATAGCCGTCTTCTGTAGTGGAGAAATGCAGGAGTTATCGGCTGGAACCAACAAACGTTGAATATTGACGAAGCGCAATAACTCATCCAGTGTGCCTGGTCGATTCAGCAACCATCTTGCAGCCTGCATCAGTGCTTTCTTCCTGCCTCTGAGAACTTGAAGGTCACTAGAGGGGAGTGTCTCGCTGAAGATCCCAGGGATGTGCAGCCGGAAGGCGTGGGCCTTGACATATTTATGTTGAAACTCTTCACATCGGGACACCCAACAAGAATGGTATCTCACTCTCCTTGGCATCTTCTTTGAGCTCTCGGTTTGCTCTAGCTCCTCTTCCGATTCCTCCATAGGCGACAGAATATCATCCATCCGTTGCTTCTTGGAAGTTGGGATAAACACCAATGGTTCGGCAACGCGCTTTCCAACTGGTTTTGGTGATGAAGGATACTCTATCGTCATTCCTCTTCCCAGAGTAACTATTCTTTCCACTGGTCTCTGGAGCACAAGTCCGGAACTAGAAGCTGCGACGGACTTCTTGTGACTCCGTGAGACAAATTCCTGGCTGGTGATTCTTGTGTCCTGAGGTTTCTGTTGTTTCCTCTTTTCCTGACGTGATCCTTGTCGTTGTCCGGACTCCCTACCCGAGCGATAAGAAGCCACAGGTTTGGGAGTGCTGGAAGAGGACTGTTGGGGTGATCTGTAACGATGACGTTCCAACTCCCAACCTGAGCGAGAAGAAGCCACAGGTTTGGGAGTGCTGGAGGATGACTGTCTAGAAGTTCTCGGTGATGGGTCCACTGTCACTTGTCGAGAGGCACCAGTATCGTGACTAGAAGTCTCCGATAACTGGGCCTTCACTGGTTCTTGACGTCGTCTACTGGCAATTCTGGGGGACCGTCTTGGAGATGGAACAGGAGATGGGGCTGGACTGGCACTCCGTTTCGGCACGAACGGAGTTCGGCGGCTGGCACTCCTTCGAGGACTCATTAGTAGGGCGTCCTCCTCTTCATTGGTCAATTCCACTTCCAGAACATCTTCCTGTCGTGCTGGATCCACCACAGTGGCAGAAGGATAGAAACGGATGTCACGTCTGCCAGCCATGGGGTCATAGTATGCAGATTCCTTGATCTGACGTTCCGGAAGGGTCTTCACGTGCTCGTTGATCCATCCCCTGTCAGCAACCTGGTAAGCTTCCAGAGCTCTCGCTGCTTCTTTCAACCACTGTTGCCAGGATTTCTTGTTGCGGGCGGTAGCTTCCTTCTGCTTGACCAAGTTGACCATCCTCAGGATTGCCGGAAGAAGATGCTTAGACTTCCCAACACCGATGTAGCGCGGACACAGGCTCATCTTGAAAATAAACTCCTGCGCTGGCTTGTACACGTCACCGTTACGTAGATACTGGTCGATCACGTCTTGGAAATCTGTTGCAGTAGCCATGGTTGCTGTATAAACAAAAAGATTACCCCATTAGCAACGTAAGCCAACCTAAACCCTACTCTTGCAGGCTTTGCACTTGTATTTGTCAATGCTTAAGGCATCAGTCACCGTTACGTTGACACATGAACCATGGTACCATTCATCACAGTAATCACACTGAATCATAAATCTTCCATTCCAGGGTTTCTTACAGAAACAATACTCCTCACTGTCATCATCTGACTGTGGAAAATCCTCTGAATGATCCGGTGATTCCTTGAATTTAATGATCCATTTAGGCAATTTTCGATCCCTGCAAGGCATCATTTTGTCATGGTTGACCACAAAAACTGCTTTCCTCAGCTTCACCCTGTAAATGTAAGCTGACAACTTGTTCAATATTATGGCAGGTCCTTTCCAGGGGGAACTTAATTTGCGAGATTTTCCTTTGGTGCTGGCGCTATCTAGAAGATACACAATATCACCTACAGCATATGGTCTCAACAAAACTTTAAGGTCATAATTGCGCTTCATACGCTTTAATGACTCTCCTAGAGTATCCCTGGCTATGGTGTGTGCTCTTTCCAAGTTCAACAGTAATTTTGACACATACTCGCCATACTCCTCTGGCCTCTCACCTCTAGCATTGGGGAACATTAGTTGTGCTGGTGTATTCACCTCTCTCCCAAGCATTAGTTTGTTAGGCGTGAAACCAGTACTCCTGTTAACTGAAGCCCTTATAGCCATGGCAATCTGTTGGATGTTTTCATCCCATTTATCTTGAGATTTTCCCAGGAAACATCTGACAGCATCCATCAAAGTCCTGTTGAATCTCTCTACTTGACCATTGGCTGATGCCCTGTATGACGTAGTCCTTGGTTTGTGGATTTGCAAAGCTTTGCACAGTGTCTCGAACAACTTACTGTCAAAATTGCGGCCTTGGTCTGAAAATAACTGCAAAGGAAAGCCGAAGCGGGAAAAGAAGTTATCCACAGCGGCTTTAGCCGTTTCTTCTGCCTTCTGTGATGGTAAAGGAACACATTCAATCCATTTAGTGAATTGATCTACCATCATCAGACAGTGCTCATTTCCCTTTGCTGTCTTTGGCAATGGCCCCATAAAATCTATGTGCACACGCTCCATAGGTGCTCCCGCTTGGTATTTTGTAAGCGGAACCCTACCATACACCTTATTCTTCTTGTTTTTACTGCAAACTGAACAGGATAAGACATATGACTCCGCATCTTTAGAAAGGTTGACCCAGAAGAATTTTTCCTTTAACTTTAACTTTGTCCTAGCTACACCCTGATGACCAGACGATGGTATGTCGTGATGTAGAAGCAACGCAGTCAACTTAAGACCCTCAGGCATCACTAAAAGGAGATCTTGATCTGCACCCAATCTTTTACGGAATAATACCCCGTCTAGCAATTTAAACAGCTCCTTGTTTAACCAATAGTACTTCGCCTGAGGACTTGATAGGAAAAGAGTACCCTCTTCTGGTTTCTTCCCGTCCTTCAACCAATCCCGAATGAAATCTAGGTCCCTGTCTTTAGCCTGCTCTTGTTGTAGGTCTTCGAGAGTAAAGCCCCAACATGTCTCATCTGATGTGCTTGTTGTACAGGTAGTTATCTCGCACACTCTGTCTGGACCAGATATGACAATATCAAAATGTGCCTCACTCCCTTGTAGCCCCACAGTATCTACTAGCAAAACAGTGTCTAGAAGACAAACTTCTGGCTCAGTTCGATCTAGAAGACCAATCTGTCCATCCTTTAAACACATAGTAGATACTTCTTCTGACGATGGGCTATTTCCCAGAGAATCGGAGCAATCTGCAATCCTCACACATGACACTTCTTCTGTTGACTTGCCTCCTTTCGTCCCCGTAACCGCCTCCTTTGGGTGCACTACCTTCCGGATTGTCTTCCCTCCCTGACCAGCCAAATTGATAGCATCATCCACTTGTTCTGTGAATTTAGACCATTGCATATCAGCCCTGGTACAGTAACGACAACCTCCACATGGCAAATCTACGGGACGCATTCCAGCTAAATATGCTGTACACGGTGACAAAGGATCTGGAATCCTGGAGAGCGAATCTGCATTTCCGTGTTTAGCTCCTGCCCGATATTTCACTATCATGTTGTATTGAGATAGTTCCTCAATCCAACGGGCTAGCTGACCCTGAGGCTCCTTGAACCTCAACAGCCAAGTCAGACTTGAATGATCTGTCCTCACTGTAAAGATCCTACCTAGAAGATAATATCTGAAGTGTCTGGTGAACCGCACTATAGCTAGAAGCTCTTTTCTGGTTGTGCAATAATTCTTTTGCTCCGGAGTCAAAGAGAAACTGCTATAAGCCACTACTCTTTCCTCTCCATCCTGAACTTGCAAAAGTTCGGCTCCAATAGCCGTGTCAGAAGCATCCACGTCCAGAATAAAGGAATCTGTATTATTGGGTAAGGATAACACTGGAGGCGTTGTCAGAGCTTCCTTCAGTGCTTCGAAAGCCTCCCTTTCCTTAATTCCCCATTTAAATTGGTTTTTGCCTGTCAAACAATATAGCGGTTGTGCCATTTCGGCAAAGCCCTTGATGAAAGCTCGATGATAATTAGCTAACCCCAGGAATCTCTCCACATCTTTTGATGATGTAAGAACTGGCCAATTAGCAACAGCTGCTATGTCTTTCAAATTCATAGACAGACTATTCCCACTGACCGTTCTTCCTAGGAATTCCACCTCTTTCTGAAAGAAGATGCACTTTCTTGGTTTAAGCTTCATACCATGCCTTCTAAATCTCTCCAAAGCTTCTGCCAAGTTGTTTAGATGTTCTTCAAATGTCTTTCCCATCACCAATATGTCATCTAGGAAAGCCAGGATTGTTTTCCAGGTCAGGCCGCGGAGAATCAAGCTAACCACACGCGAGAACGTGGCTGGAGCATTTGTTAAACCAAATCCCATTTTCACATGTTCAAACAAGCCAAACTTAGTCAAAAAAGCTGTTTTCTTCTTATCCTCATCTTTTACGCGAACCTGCCAATACGCAGAATTAGCATCTAATTTAGAAAACCAGATGTTTCCAGCGAGTGTATCCAGGCAATCTTCAATCAGCGGTAAAGGAAAGGTGTCTTTCACTGTCACATCATTAAGTGCACGGTAGTCTACGCACCATCTCACTGATCCATCCCGTTTCCGGATCAACACTGGAGATGAAGCCCATTCAGAAACTGACTCCTGAATAACTCCTGCATCAAGCATCTTCTTAAGATGTGCCTCCTCTTCATCAACAAAACATGCTGGGGTTCTTCGCATATGCTGCTTCACCGGTTTAGCATCTTTGGTGTCAATACTGTGCTCTATCGCAGTGAAATTACCCAGATCAAAGTCATCTTTGGCAAAAACATCAGCATATTCACATAATTGTGTAGCGAGTTGCTCTCTCTGTTGACTATCTAAGTGATCTACTGACGATTTAAACACCTCTTGTAAATGAGCTGGAACCCTGTTTATTGTTTCTTCAAGTTCCCGAAAAGCTTCTTTACACTTTTGCTCATTTTCATCACTTTGCACTGTTTTAAATGATTTTTCAAAGTGGCTAGAAGCCTCCTTTGAAGCTGTATCTTCACCCTTAACCGATCCAACTTGATAAGCTTTCCCTGAGCGACTAGAAGCCGGCTCAGAAATTATGCCTTCCTCCAACACTTTTCCCAAGTGACTAGAAGCCGCCTCAGAAATTGTGTTTTCATCCAGAACAGATTCAATTTCGTATGCATTAGCTACAATCTCTCTTCTCTTGAAGGTCTTGAAAGACTGCGTAGGATTTACTAGACAAACAACAGGTTCTTCTCCACGTGATCTTACTACGTGTGGCATCAGAACATCTTTCTGCATCAGCTCTTCCCTTGGCTCTATCAAATAATCACCAAAGTTAGCGTCCATCTTGCATGGCACACGAATAGCTGAATTGGGCGGGACCACTGTTCTCTTCAACAATGCTATCTTTGCCACAATAAGTTTTCCATCTTTAAAAATGGTCTCCACTGGGATCCTTTCCCCATTCAGAATCAATGTATTAGACTGCATATCTATTAACACACCGAGATGATGCAGTAAATCATGTCCTAATAACATTTCATCACTGATGGGTGCAACATACACCTTTTCTTCAAATGATTGCGATCCCAGTTGTAACTTCAGCGGTTGTATCTGGAAACCTCTCAACACGTTTTCTTTGTCTGCTGTTTGCATAATGATGTCCTTTATCTTTCCTGGCTTTTCTTTCAAGCTATTATAAACTTCAGAAGATAATATTGATACTTCTGCACCTGAATCAATTCTTGCTCGAATCACTTTGTCGCTTACTGTCAACTGTACAAATGAGGAACCGGCACACACCTGATGTACACTAGTTCTATTAAGTTCCTCCTGTTCAATTTCTTTTTCACTTTCAGTAGACACAGAATTAGAAACCCTATGACTACTCTGCTTTGATTCATTCTGTTTAACAAAATCTGTCCTGGACCTTGAAGTCATTTTTTCTGCTGCTGGTGGAGGACTAGAAGTTTGAGCAGTTTTCTTCATTTCATCTGTTGGTTTTACTGATGCCTTTACTTTTCTGTTATCTGTTGGCTCTATTGGATGAATTGATGTTCTAGAAATAGGCTCATATGTATTAGTTTTCCTAGTAAATTGCGGACTAGAAGCCTCAGCAATTACTTTGTTTTGTAAGACTGAAATAACTTTTTCATCAGGCTGTTGTTGTTTGCCACTAATATCTTCTTTTGCTTTACTTTGATGTTGTAGGCCACAAGTGTTTTCTTTATCTTGAGGCTGAGATGGGTGGCCCATCCTCCCAGCCCTTAGCGGTTTAAATCATCTGGCTTTTGACCTCCTCCTGTAGTATCTTTTCTCTTTTTGGACATCCAGATTTTAAACACTTTACAGTCTTTCTTCATATGGCCTTTTTTCTTACAGAAGAAACACTCGATCTCACTCAGTGGAATTTTTGAAGGACTTGATGGTGTTTCTGACTTTTGAGTAGATGGCCTTTCCAACTTTTGAATTTTTGAAGCAAGACCATCTATTGCCTTAGCAATCATTTGTTCCACTCTTGCTTCTGAAAGTGAGCCAACTGTATTCACAGAAAAATCATCTCTCTTTCTAGAGGACTGCTTTCTTCCTTCCACAGCTTGGGATATGTATTGGTGATGTTTCACAGCATCAAGGGCAGCTTGCATACTCCTTGGGTGTTCGAAACAAGCATGCTTGGCTGCTTCTTTATCAGCACATCCCTGGCAGAATTTAGAAATAGCTTCTCGCATTCGATGGCTTTCGGGTAAGTCCCTAAATGCGGCGGTAGCAAGGGTCATCACTCGGTCCGCCCAGTCTTCCAAAGATTCATCATGCCGTTGAAATGACTGCTGGAATTTAGCTCTTGCCGTCTCAGTCAATTCTTTAGAGCCAAATCTATTTTCCAATTTCTTCATAATCTTGTGGTAGGGAAGATATTCTCCCAGTCTTGTAGTGATTGTAAAGAAATCTAAAGCTTTGCCCTCTAAAGACCAATTTAAATAATCACGACATTCACTATCAGACCAACCCAACACTGATCTGTAACTTTCAAACTTCTGTTTAAAAGACATCCAGCTCATATTTCCGTCAAACCTAAGATTCTTTGGAAGCCTCTTAGGATCACCACGCTTCTCCTTCCTGTAGTGTCTAGAAGACTCCTCAGGATGTGAAAAATAGTCGTCATCACTGTCTTCATATCTCTTGTGGTATGATTTGGAACGATAACTGTGATATGTTGGTGACCTTGACCTTGATGCACTAATATAATAGTGTCTTGACCCTCTTCGCCGTGAATCTGACCTTGAATCAGAACGTGACCTTGACCTCTTGTGTCGTTTATGTGCCTTCAACTTGTCATGTCTTCTTGATGGGGATCTTGACCTGTCGTGCCTTCTTGAAGGAGTTCCGGATCTGTTGCGCCTTCTTGAAGGAGTTCCGGATCTGTTGCGCCTTCTTGAAGGAGTTCTTGATCTGTCGCGCCTTCTCGAAGGAGATTTGGACCTGTCGTGCCTTCTCGAAGGGGATCTGGACCTGTCGTGCCTTCTCGAAGGAGATCTTGACTTGTTGTGCCTTCTCGAAGGAGATCTTGACGTGTTGTGCCTTCTCGAAGGAGATCTTGACTCGTTGTGCCTTCTCGAAGGAGATCTTGACTTGTTGTGCCTTCTCAAAGGAGATCTTGACTTGTTGTGCCTTCTCGAAGGAGATCTGGACTTGTGCCTTCTCGAAGGAGCTCTTGACTTGTGCCTTCTTGAAGGAGATCTTGACTTGTGCCTTCTTGAAGGAGATCTGGACTGGTGCCTTCTTGAAGGAGATCTGGACTGGTGCCTTCTTGAAGGAGATCTGGACTGGTTCCTTCTTGAAGGAGATCTGGACTGGTTCCTTCTTGAAGGAGATCTGGACTTGTTCCTTTTTGAAGGAGATCTTGACTGGTGCCTTCTTGAAGGAGAACTTGACTGGTGCCTTCTTGAAGGTGTCCTTGATCTGTCAGGTCTTCTTGAAGGAGATGACCTTCCATGCCTACGAATAGGTGTCGATTCATGCTTTTGTGTAAGTGTCCCTGATGCTTTCTGTCTTCTTGAAGGTGACCTTGACCCTTCATACCTTCTTGAAGGTGATCTTGACATTTCCTGTCGTCTTGAAGGTGGACTTAACCTCTGGTACCCTCTTGAAGGTGACCTTGACATTTTATGTCTTCTTGAAGGGGACTGTGACATTTCACGTCTTCTTGAAGGTGAACTTGACTTTCCATGCCTTCTTGAAGGGGACCTTGACATTCCAGGTCTTCTTAAAGGAGACCTTGACATTTTATGTCTTCTGGATGGCGAACTTGACATTTCATGTCTTCTTGAAGGCGTACTTGACCTTCCATTCCTTTTTGGGGACCTTGACAATCCATGTCTTGAATTTGTCCTCGAATTCGCCTCAGCATGTCTTCTTTCACGACCGCATGAATCATATTCACTGGCATTATGCTCATCTTTTTTGTATTTATCAGGCACATTCGTATTTAGTTCAGGATAGGCTGAAGACTTTGTTTTTTCATGTGAAATAAATTTCTCAGACTCCAACTGATGTCGGGCAGAGCCTTCGTGTCTAGAAGACCCCAAATACTCAGCCCGATCACCAAACCGAATCACATCAGATTCTTTCAACCATGATCTTTGATCTTTCAATTTTTCAGGTGAAATTTCTTTCTCATATGTTGACTGATGATGACGGCCGGAGCCCTTGTGTCCAGAAGACAGCAAACGCCCAACCGGACCACCAGTCTGATAAGTATCAAACTGTTTCCCCCTTGATTGCAGATCTTGCCTTTTTTCAGGTGAAACAACTTTTTCATGTTTTGTCTGATGATGTCGACCGGAGAGCTTGTGTCTAGAAGACTCCAAACACCCAGGGGACTCATCTGAATGATCAGAATCACTGTATTGTTCTGTCAATTTTAACTTTCTCATCCTTTCACCCGAAGTTATGTCTTCATTTCCTGACTGATAGTGTCGACCAGAGCGTTCGTGTCTAGAAGACTCCAAACGCCCAGCCGAGCCATCAGTCTGGTCAATAATCCTAGCCTTTCCTGTTGAGGACTTCAAGCTCATCATTTCTTGTTTAACTTGTTCCTCCATCTGTTTTAAGACTGTAAGACTCAGCTTTTCTGCTCTTGCCTGGTCTTGTTCAAGAGTGGTCTGAATTTGTGGTGGTCTTAAAACAACTTCCGCCCGGTCACGTCTGGTTCTGCTCTTCAAGGTGTTTGTCTGCCCTTGCATTCCACTCAACCGTCTATTTGGTTTAAGCACAGCCTTGGACTCAGCGTCAGAATCTTCACTTTCTGAAAAGCTCAGCTTAGTTCTAAAAGAACTAGGTTTTGCTGTCTCTGGCATAGGAAGAGATGCTCTCAATTGCTGTCGTTCACTCCAGGTTTCCTGGGGTTTACCTTTCACACCTGGGTAAGTGTAAGAAAGCAACTGGTCTAGTGTACTGCGGGCTTCGTCTATTTCTGCCTGTAGCTCTGAAAATTCCACTGTATCCACTGTCCCTCCTCTGGCTAGAGGCCTGCTAGGTGGGGTAGGTAGCCTATCCATAGTTAACCCACTAAATCCGGCCGGTGGAGTAGGTAATCTATCCATAGCCAACCCACTAATTCTGTCAGGGGGAGTAGATGGCAGAGAAAAGTCTAGCACACTCAAAACCTCTTCTGTTAAATCACCCATCATTGTTAAGGACAATGCTTCTTTTGTAATCCTTCCATGCTGGGTCCTAAAGGCAATTAAGGCCTCGGCTTTTTTCCTTCCAATTCTAGGAATTAGTTGGAGATCTTCCACAGAAGCTGTGTTTATGTTGATTTTCATCTTTGCAAGGGGTGACAAATACAAGTGCAAAGTGCTTTTGATATTTCAGGAATAATCCTTGTGTATAGAATACTCCAAAGATTCCTTTCCTGAAATATTTTCTAGTGATTTCCGCTTTTTGACAGGTAAGATACTTTTCAATAATTTTCGCGTATAGAATACTGCGAAAATTCTAGAAAAGTCTATCTTAATTAATAAGCTGTTCTTTTTCAACAATTTTGGGTATAGAATACTCCTAAAAATGTTAGAACAATATTTTTTCAATAGATAGCTGGCTACTTTTTGCAATAAGCAATTCTCTTTTAACAATTTTGGGTATAGAATACTCCTAAAAATGTTAGAAAGCTTTTTCAATGAATGGCTGTTTGCCAATGCTTTTTCAATCTACGAAAATTGAAGAAAAACACTATTTTCGGTTTAGAAAACTCAAGAAAATTATTTTTTCTCCAAAAATGTAGACAGCCAGCTATACTTCATGTACAGAATACAATGAAAAATGACGAGAAATGATTTCCGGTTTAGAAAACACAGGTAATCACTTTTTCTTGTTTAGAATATGCCGAAAAAGGCTGAAAACTATATTTCCGGATTAGAAATCAACAGAAATTACCTTTTCGTGTCTAGAAGACTCCGAAAAAGGTCGAAGAACAATATTTCCGGTTTAGAAAACACAGATATTACCTTTTCGTGTCTAGAAGACCCCGAAAAAGGTCGAAAAATAATATTTCTGGATTAGAAATCAACAGAAATTACCTTTTTGTGTCTAGAAGACTCCGAAAAAGGTCAATACATTAATTCTGGATTAGAAATCTACAGAATATACTTTTTCGTGTCTAGAAGACTCCGAAAAATGAAGGAAAACAATATTTTCGGTTTAGAAAACACAAGAAAATACGTTTCCCCCTACAATTCAGACTAGTAGGATAATTCTGCCTTTTTCAGCTTGGAACTCGACCACCCGATCAGATAATCTCTAACTGGCAAAGGTCAATTCAGAATTTTTTCAAACCCAAAATTGCCCTAAGAAGAAAACTGGCAGAAGACAAACAAAAATCAATTAAATCAATGATTTGAATTAATTTGAGACTGCCTTAAGAATTATTTATTCAGCAAATAGCCAAATAAAGAGGGGTGTTGCAATGTTGAACAATATAAGGAAACAAACTAGAAGCTGAAAGCTCCAAATTTACCTGCTCATTTGTTCAACGTGTGGGGTAATTACTTGGACCCTTCACTATTCCCTTCGCTAAAAAAAACGAAAGAAGTAGCGTACTTTTCTCAAAGAGAAAAAATGTCCACCGGCAATCACATGAAAGTGAAAGAAAAATTGCAGACGTAATGCCTGGAAATATTCTAGCCAGTTTACCTCGTCGCCATAATAAAGTGCATTTACCCCACCCCGCAACTAACTTGAGACTTACCGGGTCTGGCGGTCGTCAGTTCCGTTGCTGCTAGGCTCTTATCCAAGTCTGAACTGATTGTCCTCGCCTGTGGCTACAGTATAAAAATGGCGCCTGCACGAGCTTTTTGTCCCAGAAATCATAGCGCTTCTGTCCCAGAAATCAGCCTGATACGTCACTTCCGGGTTCGCCTTTTAGATAGACTTTTCGCACCCCAGGACACCCAAATTCACCACAGAAGTAACCAACGTACGACAGAGCATACGACAGTTGGTGTGACTGGCATCTTAAGGGTTAATGTTTAGACCTAACCCCTACAAACAAGTGTCATCAATGACCCTCAAATATGTTCAAAACTCAGCAATGAAATAAATGATCCCAGGTAACAAGAAAATATAAACTGTGGGTTTACGTGAGTAAACCTTTTTTTTTTTTTTTTTTGCTGAAGGTACACGTGAGAACCGCTTAATCGAGGCGGTTTAAAAAAGTACTCAAAGTTTGTGTTTTGTGCCAAAATAGGGAAACAATTGAAATGTTGCATCTGAACACGTTCGGGTTTGGGTGTTAAAATTTACGTTATATTTGCATAGATGTATTTCCTAATGGTGACCTGTCCGGTCGATAAGATGAAAGATCAGTGTAGATGAGTTTAGGCTGGTTAACTTCCTTGGTTACGCTTGTGTGGCAAAAAGTAGTCAGTCGAGCCCGTGTGTGTACAGTAAACTAAGGAAAAATAAGGGTTTTATGCATATGGTTTGTCATTTCATCCACAAAATTCATAAAATTTTATACTGCAGTTCAGCGGCCCCCGCCAATCGGGACTTGAAGAAATAGATGGGCTGCATGATGCTTCCAGGCAGAGCTGAAACCAACCCGCACACGAGTACTGGTAAACCGCTTAGAGAATCTAAGCCTGCTCAGGCAAAGCGATGCGAGTCAGACCGTCCATGCTTATAAACCTTATTGCTTTCATTGGGCGGCAGGGCTTGAGATGTCATTTCATTCTCATACCCTGATTTAGGGGGCCCTGAAAAAAATCTTTGACCTGACTTGACTTGCAAGAAGAAAATGATCAGTTAAGCAAAAACAATACTGGCAGAGTTTCAGAAGCGATACTTTGAAAAACCTGAACATGATAGTACCATAGCAGACTGGATAGCACTTAGAGATTCGGGACGATACTCATTAGGCAGGGGGGCATAATGTAAATGGTCGAAGTTGTGGCTCGGTACCTAAGTCGGTAGAGTGTTTGTACGGTATACGAGAGGCCCTGGGTTCGCAGAGCTAAAACTGACCGCACATGAGTACTGGTAAACCACTATATGCCACATCCTTTTTTTATTTGGCGACAAAGCTTGTAACCTCTATGTGGGTATAGGAAGCAACGTCTCAAAAATGACCCAAATAATGTTCACGGGGGCGGCGATTTGTTTGTTTGTTTGTTTTGAGATTTAACGTCACCGTCAACAATGTATAGGTCATTTTATAGACGTTGCTACCAATTCTGTGGGACTTTTACCCGATATTGAGATGAATGACATCTCAAGCCCTGTCGCCCAATGAAACCAATAGGGTTTATAAGCATAGACGGTCCGATTCGCACCGTTTTGCCTGGGCTGGCTTAGATTCTCTAATTGGTTTTCCAGTACTCATGTGCGTTGGTTTCAGCTCTGCGTGGAAGCATCATGTAGCCCATCTATTTCTTCAAGCCTCGATGGGCGGGGGTCGCGGGGAAGGTGAATTTCAATATTCAAACAACCCTGTTACTGGTTGTAAACGATTGATCTTTATTACCCACATGTTGAATCCGTCAGGTTGGTAATCCTTCAATTTATTTTCACTGTCTCGCCCCCGCCCATCGGGGCTGGGCTGCATGGTGCTTCCACGCAGAGCTGAAACTGACCACACATGATTACTGGTAAACCGCTTAGAAGGATTAAGATTGCCCAGGCAAAGTGATGTGAGTCAGACCGTCAAATGCACATAAGCCCTTTGGTTCCATATGGCGGCAGGGCTTGAGATTTCATTTCATCTCAATGTCGGGTACAAGTCCCACAAAACTGGAAGCAACGTCTCCAAAATGACCCAACTAGTGTTGATCGGGACATTAAACCACGATTCAACCAACCAACCAATAATCTTCACTGTCTCATCGTTTGTCTTGCGATTAGCGCAACATGACGCGACCATTATCAGTTAATTATTCGATTATTAATTGGTTTGGGTTTAACGACACGTCAACCCATGTGGGTAGTTTTGTTTCGTTTCCCAGAGAAAGGGAGAAAAAAATATATAAGAGATCGTAGGTTAAAGTAAAGGACAGGGGAAAAAGAGGGAAATGAATGAAAGTGTAGAAACAGAAGGAATAAGAGCATTCCCCTCTACCCTTACCTGCTGCAAGGATAGCAGGTCTTACCCAATTGTCAGCCAATACCAGTTTGACACCACAGTGACGCAAGACATACGTCACCTTTACCATCTATTTAAAATGGTCAAATTCAAAGAAATTAATAACTGCTATCGGATCAGTCTGAACAACGGTTATTTTTGCCACACAAAACTGCGCATGCGCAAAAAACGGAATCGTGGGAAAGCATTTTCTTAGCGACCGGTGGCGTCCTAAACTCATCTATACTAATCATCATAATATGTGCAGAATCTTCGCTGTCAGCACTTTTATACGGAACCCGGGAAGGGACATGATTTTTTGTTTTTAAAAGTTGTGCGCACAAGATAATATCTTGTGCGGACAAAATATTATCTTGTTCGGACAACATACTATCTTGTGCGCACAAGAAATTATCTTGTGCGGACAACATATTATCTTGTTCGCACAACATATCTTATGCGGACAACAAATTTTCTTGTCCGCACAAGATATTATCTTGTTTGCACAACACAGATCTTGGGAAGTTGTGCGAACAATATATTATCTTGTGCGCACAACATATTATCTTGTGCGGACAATATAATATCTTGTGCGCACAAGATAATATCTTGTCCGCACAATATTATATCTTGTTCGCACAAGATCTATGTTGTGCAGACAAGGTATTATCTTGTGCGGACAAGATAATATCTTGTTCACACAACTAAATATCTTGTGCGGACAAGATAATATCTTGTCTGCACAAGATAATATGTTGTCCGCACAAGATAATATCTTGTGCGCACAAGATAATATGTTGTGCGGACAATATAATATCTTGTCCGAACAAGATATCTTGTCCACAATCTTGTGCGCACAATTTATCAAATAAAAAAAAAATCATGTCCCTTCCCGGGTTCCGTACTTTTACTGTGATTTGTATGGCCGTTTGTTTTCTAGGATCGTAATCATAAAGGAGAGAATATGCTTCCTTTCATAGTGAATCAAAGTCAGCCGGCGACCGAAGAATGTTAGTAAAACACAGCAAATAATAATGTTTTTTTTTTTTTTTTTTTTTTTTTTTTTTGGTTTGGGTTTTACGGCCCTTTCAAGATTATTTCACTCATATCGAGCCGATCGTTAATCAGAGGTGGGCGAAAACCGGAGTACCCGGAGAAAAACCACCTGACCTTCCGTTGCAGTAAATAATAATGGTATTTTGTAGCATGCTTCACTGGTTTATTGCACGATAGAAAATGGATTTTTCCACCGCCGTGTAAAACATGTATTCATTCGACTGCTTCGTTCCATTTTGGCCTCCGTCCATCGGGGCTTGAAGAAATGGATTGGGCTACATGATGCTGCCACGAGCTGAAATCGACCGCACATGGGCACTAGTAAACTGCTAAGAGGTTCTTAGCCTGCCCGGGAAAAGAGGTGCTAGTCGGACCTGTGATGCATATAACCCTATTGGTTCGATTGGGTGGCAGGGCTTGAGATGTCATTTAATCTCAATGTCGGGTAAAAATCCGACAAAATTGGAATCAACGTCTCCAAAGTGACCTTTATAGTGTTGACAAACAAACAAACAAATCTCCATTCCATTCTTTCTATTTTTTCTTTGTTTCTCTCCCTTTTTTATTGATTTTATTGTCACAGAGTGGTTTTATTGTTGAGTCAGCATAACGGAAACAAACGAACAATAGGTCAAAGAGACCCAGGTTCATTTTTGTTTGTTTTCGAATCAGGTGAGTTCCATTGTAAAACGTTCAGGCGAGTTCTCTTCAGAGTCTGCCTCATTTCAGATCCCTGGCGAATTCAAGTGAGATAAATTACCTACTTATTAAAGAACAATCTGAAACAAGAGGCCCATGGGCCACTATGCTCACCAGAGCTCAGGTGGGCACTGCCAAATTGCAGCCATGTATTTTAACATGATATCATTTTAATCTGCCAAATGAACCCCCATATCCAAATGAGCATCAATGTGGACTCAGTATATGAAACATTAGGCCTTTTATGAAGTAGAGGGGGTGGGGCATGGACCCAATGGAGCCCTGGTTGGTATCACTAAATGTGTCTTATCACAAAGAACAAGAATATATATGGTTTAGTAGTGGGGATCTGCATGGCTGGAGATATAAGTGGAGGGGCTGGAGCATGCCCTGTCGTTCCCAGGAAAGCCCAAGATTGTTGTCCCTAAATGTGTCTCATCATAAGGACCAAGTATATATATGGTTTAGGGGTGGGAATCTGAACGGTTTCCAAGATATCCTTTCATGGAGTGGAAAGGAGAAGACTGGCCCCTGCGGACACCCCTACAGTAGGTGTGCTAATAATAAGGAACAAGAACATATATGAATAAGGGGTGGGGATTTGAATGGTTTCTGAAATATATGGCCTTTTATGAAGTGGAAGGGCGGGGCACATTGCCTCAGCACAAAGAGACCCCCAAGTTGGTGTGACTGAATGAGTCTTATCATAAGGAACAAGAATATATATGGTTTAGGGGTGGGGATCTGAACTATTTCTGAGATATGTGGCTTTTAATGCAGTCAAGCGGTGGAGCAAGGCCCAGGCATGCCCCGGGGACTCACAAGCTGGTGTCAATGAATGTGCCTTATCATAAGGAAGATGAATATATATGGTTTAGGGGTGGGGCTCTGAACAGTTTCTGAGATATAAGGCCTTTTGTGAAGTGCAGGGGTGGGGCAAGGCCCAGGGAGACCCCCAGGTTGGTGTCAATGAAAGTGTCTTATCATAAGGTACAAGAATATATATGGTTTAGGGGTGGGGATCTGTAAGGTTTCCGAGATATTGTGATATTATGAAATGGAGGGGGTGGGGCATGGCCCCAGCACATCCCTGGGGACCCCCAGGTTGGTGTCACTGAATGTGTCTCATCATAATGAACAAGAACATATATGGTTTAGGGGTGGGGATCTGAACAGTTTCTGAGATATATGGCCTTTTGTGAAGTGAAGGGGTGGGGCATGGCTCCGGCGCACCCCGGAAGACCCCCAATTTAGGGTCAATGAATGTGTCTTATCATAAGGAGCAAGAATATATATGGTTTAGGGGTTGGGATCTGTAAGGTTTCCGAGATATTGGGCCTTTTATGAAATGGAGGGGCGGGACATGGCCCCGGCGCATCCCGGGGGACCCCCAGTTTGATGTCACTGAATGCGTCTTATCATAAGGAACAAGAGTATATAGGGTTCAGGGGTGGGGAGCTGAATGGTTTCCGAGATATTGGGCCTTTTATGAAGTGGAGGGGGTGGGGAATGGCCTCGGCACATCCCGGAGGACCTCCAGGTTGGTGTCACTGAATGCGTCTTATCAATAGGAACAAGAATATATATGGTTAAGGGGTGGGGATCTGTAAGGTTTCTGAGATATCAGTCATTTTATGAAGTACTGGGGGCGGGGCATGGCCCCGGCACAACCTACTGGACCCCCAGGTTGACATAAAAGCATATTGCTGAGAGAAGTTTACTAAAGGAACATTTCTATGAAAGTTTTGTCAAAATATCTGCAAAGGCTTTGTAGTTAATGCCATTTTTCAATTTTCCCCATTATAAGTCTATGGAAAATCTAAGTTGCCATAGCAACCAAACTAAAGCGCCGAATTTCATAAAAAACACAAAACCTGTAAAGGCAAATATGGTGAATATTTCCATAAACTTTCAGCCTCATAGAGCATACGGTTTCTGAGGAGATGAGTTTTTAAGTATTTTTTTTTTCTATTTTTTCATTTTGGTTTCCATGGCAACCAATACAAATGAGCAGTAGGCCTAAAATCATATGGCAGATAGTAGATTGCCTAAGGAATATTTCTATGAAAGTTTTGTCAAAATATCTGCAGTGGCTTGGCAGTAAATGCCATTTTTCAATTTTCCCAATTGTAAGTCTATGGAAACTCTAAGTTGCCATAGCAACCAAACCAATGAGCCGAATTTCATAAAAAACACAAACTTTCAATCCCCCAACCCAAGGATGCTACAGATGAAATTTGGGCTGAATAGGCCCAGTGGCTTCAGAGTAGAAGATGTTTGGAAGTGTTGACGTCAGACGACGACAACGACGCCGGACAACTGCCTATCCTATAAGCTCCCCCGGAGCCTTCGGCTCTGGTGAGCTAAAAATGAGTCACAGACTAATTTTAGTTGGAAAATAACTTGTTGACAAGAGAAAAGAGTATGGCATCCTCCAGAAAGTTCAGGTTTACAATATTTTTTAGAATATTACCTAATCTTATTCCACAGCCCTCTGGAATATTCTACAGAATTCTGCGAGTGTATAAAAAGAACTGGACATTTTTTTTCAAAAGGCGTGTATGCTTTATCTTTCTGCTACACCTGGCTCGTAACAGAAATTGGGGGCTGCCTGGCTCGTAGCAAGATGCGTAACCTTGAGATTCTACTTAGGTGGATTCGGCCCCCGCCCATCGGGCCTTGAAGAAACAGATGGGCTGCATGCTGCTTCCACGCAGAGCTAAATCCGATCCACATACGAGTACTGGTAAGCGGCTTAGAGGATCTAAGCCTGTCCAGGCAAAACGGTGCGAGTTGGACCCGTCTATGCATATTAACCCTATTCGTTTCATTGGGCGACAGGTCTTGAGATGTCACTTCATCTCAATGTCGCGGGACGTTAAACCTCAAATCCATCAAACAAACAAACAAACAAAACTTAGGTGAATTCCAAAGCAACTTCCTTTCTCGTAACTTCCGATGCTGATGCTACTTTTTCTCAGCTGGATTCACAGGAGACCTCGCAAAATGAAAGTACCATATACATACCTCGCTCATTTGAGGTCCATAGAGACTTCGTCCCAGATAAGATGCCTGCAGGTTTTGCTTGATGTTAGTTTTATCATTAGGCCTATCACCGCTGTTGACTCGAACCTCGCTAAGGTCACATGTCTGCAGCTAACGGAAGGTCAGGTTGTCCCCCCCCCCCCGAGCACTTCGGTTTTCTTTAAACTTAAACGATCGGCTCGACCTGAGTGAAATAATCTTGTAGGGGACGTTAAAATGAAACAAAAAGATAGATAGATAAATAAATAAGCGTCTTATGTGTTTGTTTTCAGACCTTGCTTATGCGTGTTCCGGAGATACATTTGTCTTACATCGAGACTTCACCTTATGGGAGTTCCCAGAAGAATAGATCCCGCCCGTCAGAAATAGATTCGGCTGCATGATGCTTCCCCGCAGACGTGAAACTGACGGCCTATGAATACTGGTAAACCGCTTAGCACACAGCTTCTGCAGACAAAGTGGTGCGAGTCGGACCGCTCAATTCATATAAGCCCTACGACAGGACTTGAGATGTCATTTCATCTCAATGTCGGATAAAAGTTCCAAAAAAAAAAAAAAAAAAAAAAAAGGGAGGGAAGTTAAATCTCAAAATGAATGAAATAGTGTTAACGGGGACATTAAATCTAAATTTAAACAAAAGTTCCATGGAGCCCTCGCCCATTTGACTTGACGCAAACACGCCTGTATAAATTTGAACCCATTGAACACCACTTTTATAAAGTAAAGCTGGGGTTACAGGGGTAAACCTTTATTTTCTTATTTCCGCGCTAAAACATAGGTTGTGGGCACTCGTTAGAACCGCCGAGTACCTAGAGGCGGTTCTAACGTGTACCCACAATCTATATTTTGAGCAGAAATAAGAAAATTAAAACAATTATTTTTCATCGGTGATAACATTTGCAGTGTTTTTAAATAGGCGTGTTTTCGTAATGGAGTTCCCAAGAGACTCGCCTGAGGTGAGTTCCCCCGCGGACTACGCCTCTTTTAATACTTCCCTGCAGACCCCGCTTTTTGTCACTTCCCTGGAGACTTCTACTCGATAAGGAGTCTGGATATTCACCTCAGGACTAGTTGGTGAGGCTTAAGTTGAGTCCAGTGGAAACTTTGCCTCTGGTCAGCTCTCTGGAGACTGTGCCTTAGGCAAGTATCTGGAGACTTCGTCTCATGTGAATTCAAAACTGCCAGTTTGGGCAAAATACATTGCTTCCTTCGTTTTGCTAGATACGCCTCTTATTACAGATAACTTATACTTAAAAGGTATTGTTGAGAACATCCGAGCGTGTAAACTCCGTTCTCGATCTTCGAAGTCCTAAATCGGTCTTCGTGAAAAATGTCTAATAATAATAAACCTTACCTGAAATAGACCAGCATCGTGTTTGTGCACGTGAAAACTACACTAAATCCTATCCATCTGTCCATGTACAAACTTTCTAACGATGTTTACTCAAGCGCTCAGTGAAATCCGTCATACAGTAACTGAACAAAACAACTCTCCAGAGCTGTAATGACTTTTATTGTGCTTTTGTGGACGTAATGTTACACTTTATATGTCTCATCACGAAAAAACGCCTATACAGTTTCGACCCCCATGAACCCCACTTTTATATAGTAAAACTGGGATTTACAGGGTTTTTTTTTTTTTTTTTTTGTTCTTCCTTATTTCTGCTCTGGGATGTGGATTGTGGCCGCCACGATGAGGCGGTTCTTGCGTGCGCCCGTGGTCTATGTTTCGGATGGGGATACGAAGAATATCACAATTTTTCATCTTGAAAAGTTTGCCATTTCGGTAGTAAAGTTTGCAGTGTATTTGAATATGCGTTTTTTTTTTTTTGTTTTTTTTTTTCGTGATGATGCCGCCATTGTATATCGCATGAAAGCATCCAGAAATGGATATTAGTTAAGAGCACACTTTATAGATATTACCATTTTGTATGCTATATGATATTTGGACATGCTAGTGGAAAAATAAATAATAATAAATAAACAGTAGCAGAATAACGCCCGCTTGATCATCAAAAATGGCCATTTTTTTTTTTACCTTGTGAACAGCATGGGTTCTTCATTTTTTATCAAATTTTAATAAAACTTGCAGATAACAATAACATGCATTTAATATCGGATGGGTAAGAAAATGAGTCAGATTGGATGACTAATAAGTGAGTTACGCCTCCTTGGGTCTCAAACATGGCCATTTTGACCTTGTGAACAGTGTAGTGTCTTCCTTTTTTATCTCAATGAAAATTGAAGATAACAATGACATGCATAAAATCTCGGACGAGTTCGAAAATGGATCAGATCGGACCAACGGTAGCAGAGTAACTTCCCATTGACACTCAAAAGTACCTTTTTTTGACCTTGTGAACAGCGTAGCTTCTGCATTTTTTGCTCTATCTTCATGAAACTTGCAGATAACAATGGCATGCATAAACTATCGGATGATTTCGAAAATGGATCAGATCAGGCCAACAACAGCAGAGTAACTTCCCCCTGATTCTCAAAAATTGTCATTGTTGACCTTGCGATTAGTGAAGGTTCTTCGTTTTTACAATTTTGTACACCGCCCCCGCCCATAGGGGCTTGGAGAAATATATGGACTGCATGATGCTTCCACGCAGAGCTGAATCCGGCCCGCACACTAGAACTAGTAAACCGCTTAGAGGATCTAAGCCTGTCCAGGAACCGCAGTGCGAGGCGGACCGTGCATGCTAATAAACCCTATTGGTTTCATTTGGCGACAGGGCTTGAGGTGTCATTTCATCTCAATATCGGGTAAAAGTCCCACAAAATTGGAAGCAACGTCGCCAAAATGACCTTTACAGTGGACGGGGACGTTAAACCTCAAATCAAATCAAACAAAACAATTTTGTACAAGTAGTCCATTCGATAATTAAGCTTATCTGATCATGTTTGAAATGCCCTATACGTACATTATTGATAGGACCTTAAAATAGAAGTGGAGGCAATGATCAGGGATCGATACAATTAACCCACAGCTCCCATCAGAGAGACACCGAAGGGAAAGAAACTCAAACACGAAACAACAGACCCTAATGGGGGGTGGGGGGGGGCTTAAATCGACATAAATTGATTTTACTTGGCCACTATCCTCGCCAACAATCAATCAATCAAACCACAATCAAACAAACAAAAGCGTCTAAGAAGCGATTAAAATCTCATCCACAATTCATCTCAGATAAATGATCAGAATGACCACCATGACAATATCTAGGGCAAGTTCGAATATGGGTCATGTCGGGTCAGAAAGTAGGTCAGTAGGTCAAATCATAGAAAAACCTTATGGACACTCTACATGCCACAGTTTTAATCTATTCACCATCAAATTTGCTCATAATGATCCTCTTGACAATATATATAATTCGCCAAGGACCTGCGACCTAATTTAAAGAAAAAAAACATTGTTCATAACTTTTAAACCGTTTGCGATAGAGCCTTCATATTTGGCATGTAGGTTCCTTCTCTTCTGACAAGGGCTCCCCACTCAAACAAAACATTTTGACCTTAACCTGTGGCCTACTTTAAAGAAAAAAGTAATATTGGTCATAACTTTTGAACTGTTTGATAGAGAGCCTTCATATTTAGCATGTAGGTTTCTTGTGCCAAGGGCTTCCCACTCTCAAAAAGTTTGACCTATGACCTTGACTCGTGACCTACTTTATCATAACTTTTGAACTGTTTGAGAAAGAGCACTCATATTTGGCATGTAGATTTCTTGTGACAAGGGTTTCCCACTCATACAAAAATTGACACGTGACCTTCTTTACCATAACGTTTGAACCATTTGAGATAGAGCGTTCACATTTGGTATGTAGGCTCCTTGTGACAAGGGCTTCCCACCAATATAAAAATTTTGACCTGTGATCTTGACATGTGACCTACTTTATCATAAAATTTTAAACCATTGGAGACAGAGCTCCTTGTGTAGGTTACAAAACATTTTAATATTGACCTTGAACTGTGTGTGACCTACTTTAAAGAAAAAAATAATATTGGTCATAACTTTTGAACTATTTGAGATAGAGGCTTCATGTTTGGCATGTATGTTCCTTGTGACCTTGGCTTCCCATACATATACAAAATTGACCTGTGACCTTAATCTTGACCTGTGACATAATTTATCATAACTTCTGAACCTTTTCAGATAGAGCCTTTATATTTGGCATGTAGGCTCTTGTAACAAGGACTTCCCGCTAGTACAAAAGTTTGACATGTGGCTTTGACCGGTGACCTACTGTATCTTTGACCGGTGACCTACTGTATCATTACTTTTAAACTGTCTGAGATAAAGCCTTCATATTTGGTATGCAGGTTCCTTGTGACAAGGGATTCCCACCCATCCAAACAATTTGACATGTGACCTTAATCTTGACCTGCGACATGCTTTATCACAACTTTTGAATCTTTTGAGATAAAGCCTTTATATTTGCAATATTGGCTCTTTGTGGCTCATACAAGATTTAGGCATAGGACCTTGACCTTTGACCAACATTAAAAATGACATCGAAGTGTAGCTTCAGATTGAGAAGCCAATACCTACACCCCTCCCCCCCCCCTCCCCACACACACACACACATACACAAGTCAGCTCTGTGTTGCCAAAGAGAACTATTGACTCTTAAGTCTAGCTTCTGATGCAAATCCTCCCTCGCTCCCTCCCTCCCTCCCCGCACCACACAACTCACCCCGCCCCCTTGTCACCTTGAGGCATTGAAAGTTAGATAGAAAATAGAAGTGGAGTCAATGATCAGGAATCGATACAATTATCCCGCAGCTCCATTCAGAGACACCAAAGGGAAAGGAACACAAACATGAAACAACAGACCCCAATGGGTCTCAGATATCAGTGCACGTTTTTGTATTTATTCTAACCAGGAGATGGCCACTGCACAAGCCTTTGGCTTAATGTCAAATCCTGGATAATATATATTTGTCTGTTACATATACATGTCATTGAAGCAATTAAAATAAAGTTTAAAGCAACAGACCCCAATGGAAACAGCAACAGCGGAAAGCCAAAAGGACAGTTACATTCCCACAAAATGGCCAATTTATCTAGCCGGTTTATCTACGTCCTGACCCTCAAAGACCACAAAGTGTCCAGATAGTGACATACAAGCCAGTCCTGTATTACCAATGGGAACTTTTGAAGGACTTCTTCTTCCTCAAAAAGAAAATAATTTCAAAGGACTATTCCATGGGTGACCCTCTGACAAAAATTACCAAAATTCTTTCGCTTCACTGAACATGGTAGTTACCAGAGCTAAAAATATACAACCCTTAAAATGACTTCTACTCCTAAATACCTAGACTGATTTTGAAATAATTTCACAGAATTCTTTCTTGGGTTCTCAAACCATCCACTCCACCTCATATTACCTACCATTTTGTTTGTACAATAAGAACCAAGCGAGCGATCCAGGGCCATCATGGCCCTCTTGTTGATTATTATTATTATTAATAATTTTATGCAGGTGGGTCTTATATTTTTCTTCCTTATTATTTTTTGTGTGTTTTGGGCATCTCTCAAGAAAAGTAGGAGAGATAGTAGATTTTTGTCTCTTGTACAAAGGATTAAAAGTTGCTGCCGGCAATCCAGCAGATGAATAAAATCCCCCCAATAAGGAGCTGCGGAAATGCCCACTCTTTGGCATTTCAGACCCACACTGCAAGAATTGATATTTATAAAAGATCATTCTTCCATCAGACCATTAGAGATTGAAATGCCCTTCCAGATTCTGCTATTTCCTCCGCTGAAGTTGCAAATGATAGGGAGAGCTAGGGACTGACTTCCAGTTTCAAAGTTAAGCCCTCGAGGATCTTGCAAGGAGTGCGTGTGCTGGGAAACAGACTTATACTTCTACGGTCTATCCCAAAAATTAATTGCTGAATATTCTGGGATACGCTGGGAAAATGAGTAAATGGTTTTCATTAAGCGAAAATTGATGATATGACGTATTGAAGACTACTTAAAAAAACTAGCTACCTTTACTAAGATAAAAACAAAAAAACTTTCTGGGATTTAAAATGTAATGGACACCGCTCAGCATTGAACTCGCCAAGGCTGAAGCCAAAGGCGATTGGCCCGTTGATTTGTCCGAAAAACGTGTGGAATGATTTTAAAGTCAAGATATGAGTGATTTTTTATACTGGTATAGAAAGCTAGACAAGGTTCACATTTTCCCGGTACACGTTAAATGACAATTGGCACAGGCACATTTTTTGACACAGGAAGGTATATTTTGTATGAAGTGCAACCTAAGGCATGCAGAATTTCAACAAAATAATGCAGAACACTTGGATCAAGCCCCATTGTGATCTAAACGTCAAATTACCCCGGATAGACCTTAGTAGGACAACTAACTGTCACACCCACTCAATGGTTTTTCACTGTTTCCCTGCGATTTCCTTCGGAAATCCGATAATGTCAGCACAAAAGCCAACATTCTTATAAATATCAATGAAGATGCTCTCACCTAATGCAAAAGTTTTCTCCAGATAACTGTTATTACCAGCATTTTGTTCACCTTTTTGTGTGCGAACAGGCATTTCTCATTGCAGTATTGTTTTCATACTGTATCTTGAAACTGATGTAATTCGCGCGCTGATTGGTCGAAATTTGGGAACTCCAGCGATTTCGACCAATCAGCGCTCGGATTACAAATTACCCCGGATAGACTTTAGTAGGACAACTAACTGTCACACCATCTCAGTGGTTTACGATTTCCTGTTGAAATCCGATAATGTCAGCACAAAAGCCAACACACCTATAAATAACAATGAATATGCCCTCACCTAATGCAAAAGTTTTCGCCAGTTGACTGTTATTACTAGCACTTTTCGCCTTTTTTGTGTGCGAGCAGGCATTTCTCGTTGCAATATTGTTTTCATTCTATGACTTGAAGCTGATGTAATATGTTATGCATATTGGAGAGGAACCAATTATTTTCACTTTAATCCAGTCGATTGGTTGGTTGATTTGAGGTTTCACGTCCCCGTCAACACTGAATAAGTCATTTTAGAGACGTTGCTTCCAATTTTGTGGGACCTTTCTGCGGTGAAATGACATCTCAAACCCTGTCGCCCAATGAAACCGATGGGGTTTATAAGCATGAACTGTCCGACTCGCACCGCTTTGCCTGGACAGGCTTAGATCCTTTAAGTGGCCAACCAGTACTCGTGTGCGTCCGGTTTCAGCTCTGCGTGGAAGCATCATGCAGTCTATCTATTTTTTCAAGCCCCGATGGGCCAGTCGACACACAATGTTGAAACGTCGCCGAATAAACGTCATTTCATTGTCGTGAAGTTGGATTCAACGTTGTTTCGACGTTGTGTGCTCACTGGGTAAATTTTTTAGGTTGTTTTGTTGGCCCATTGGGTCGTGTTTCACGTTATGTGGACCCATCAACAGACCACAAACACATTAAACGATAGGTGCATTGTTGTATATGTGTTAGCTTAATTATTGTCTATCTGATTTGTGTTTCACCATTCTGCTAAAAACTTTGAAATGAGGCGTGTACCGTTTCCTAATGTTGGGAAGCTCTTTTGGGTAGGGACGATAAGTTTCTCAGTCTTTTACAGTATGGTGAAAATTATGCATACTGGAGAGGAACGATTATTTTTTTTTTTCTTCAACGTTTTTGGAAGTTGATACTTGTATCAATTTATATATCAACGCAATTCTACTTCCGGTACTGGACCCAACTATAGCGCTTCCGCTTCTTCGAACATACACTTAATTAAAATAGTCCTTAAGACCAAACGTGTCAGTATGAAGATGAGGATAAAACTTCAGGAAAGTTCTAAATACTTAACATGCTAATTATCTTTTACAAATAAATTGGCACAGAAAGACGAGTTCTAAAAAGAAAACAATACTCCGGGACTATTTTCCTGCGCACTTTCCGATGAAATTTTAGCCGGGACACAGCATTTCCTACCATTTGCATGTGCACCCAGCGAAGAATCAGATCAGCTTGCGCATCCCTACAGTCTGACCTGAGACTTCTCTTGCTGCATGAAGGAGCATTGAGCCCTTAGCTACCCTTAGAGCGCACAACCAAGACCCTGATCAGACTGCGCGGATGCGCAGGCTAATCTGAGTCTTCGCTTGGCGCACATGTAAATTGTAGGAAATGTTGTGCCCCGGTTCATTCATATATCTGGTTTGAGATATTACTCTTACATTCCTGAGTTTCTGAACAGGACTCTTCTAGATTTAGGTATATTCTTATAGAAAGAGATTTTGATTAGTTCATTGACATGATGACAAACAGTGTACATGTAAGATCAGATTCTGGCGAGACTGCTCGCTACGTGCGTCTTATCCGGATCTACAAGGTTTTCCAATCCTCAGGGATTACGATAACAATTTTGTGTCGCTGATATTATATTATATTATATTATATTATATTATATTATTTTGGATAGCCTTTTGGCCATTTTGTGGGACAGTAACTGTCCTTTTGGCTTTCTGCTGTTGGTGTTTCCGTTGGGGTATGTTGCTTAATGTTTGCGTTTCTTTCTCTTTGGTGTCTCTGATGGGAGCTGTGGGTTAATTGTATCGATTCCTGATCATTGCCTCCACTTCTATTTTGCATAGTTTCAATGTATTTCGACCTCGGGGTCTGCAACGGTCTACTGGGTTAAAGGGGTGAGTTCGCTTGTCTGTGATTATATAACCCTTTACTGGCCGACATCGAACACAGTTATTCACCTGCTTTTGAGAGTTCTAATCACAAAATATGTGTTGTAAGCTGAGTTTTAAATCAAGCTATAATTTACCAAAAAATGTGAAGACACCAATCAGACGCTACATTTTGTGGCCTCCAATCTGTGTTAACTGTTTCCGAATGTCCCAGTATTAGAACAATTGGCATTTATGGGTTAATATATTTAGGACCCGTAAGCTTCAATATACCGTACAGGTTGGAATAAACGTATTTTATTCGCCTTTGGTAAGACGAATCAGTCAGTCGAAGTTCGCGGCGTCTGCTCAGGGTTATAATGTCCCAATCAAATGGTTTAAAAATGTTAACTTAAAAAAGTTATTCTCTTTTTTTTTGTCCCACGCCTGAAGAGACATAGCTCCCCGCGGCCGCACAACGTTCGTATGCGTATCGTCGTATTAACGCGACGTTGATGCGACGTTGCTAAGACGTCGTGTGCCCACTAGGAAAACCGCTCTGTAAGATTATAACGCAGAATGTACTGAGCTGATTTAGAAATGTATGGATTTACCATGAAAACAAATAGCAGATACGTTTATCTTTCTTTATCACATGACGTCGCGTCTGAGAGTGTAATAACGCCATGTAATATTTTCGATAATCCACTAGTGGATTAAATATGCAAATTAGCGAGATACGTCCAGCAACGTTACATGTACGACGTCCTTAACGACGTCGCGTTTACTAATGGCGGAATATTGATGTTTTTGTAAACAATCGTGAATAAAATGCGTTTTAAATGTCATATGATAAATAGAATCTTGCATTCGTGCTCATGTATTATTGAATTTATTAAACGAGTTGAGGAAAAGGGATAAAATGCTCGGCAGAGTCTCACATTTTATCCCTTTTCCTAAACTCGTTTAATAAATTCAATAATACATGAACACTCATGGTGTGTATGTGTGCCTTCGGGGCGTCCAGCTCATATTGACTTTCAGTTGGGCAAGGCCTGCTGTTCTTGGAGCAGGTAACGGCAGAGGTGGGGGTTGTCTTCTGTTTCTACACTTCTATTAATTTATCTCTTTCACCCCTGTCCCTCATTTTCATCACCTCTACTATCTCTTCTATCTCTTTTCTCCCTTTCTCTGGTTCTCCCTTTCTCTGGTTAATTTAACCCAGTTACACACAATGTTGAAACATCGCTGAATAAACGTCATTTCATTATCGTGAAGTTGGGTTCAGCGTTGTTTTGAGGTTGTGTGTACACTGGGTAAATGTTTTGTGTTGTTGGCCCACTGGGTCATTTTTTTACGTTATGCGGTCCCATCCACAGACGGCAAGCACATTAGATAAGCGTATTGTTGTATATACGTTAGTATACATGTAATTGTCTATGAGATTTGTGTTTCATCATTCTGCTAAGTTTCGCAGTTGGCAACTTTGCATACTGGAGAGGAACCAATTGTTTTGTTGTTGTTGTTGTTTTCAACATTTTAAATTTAACCCAGTCGACACACTGCGTGAAAATATTGCTGAATAAACTTCGATTTATTGTCAAATTGAATCATTATGGCTTCAATGATGTTTCGACGTTGTGTGTTCAGTGAGTAAGTGTTTTAGGTTATGCTGACTCATCAACAGAAATTCAATCATATTAAAAATAGAAGTAGAGACAATAACCCTTTTGTACCAAATGGAATCTTCCTCTTTATATAGCAGGAGTCCATTTCAAAATTTAGGGTTTTCAGGTTGTGTTTTCTTCAAAATTGATTTGGAAAATGACTGAACTTTTCGCAAACAGTGGAGGCCCTGACCTGCAATGTTTGCCAGGGTACTCGTTTTGGGGTTTCTGGTACTAAATGGGTTAAACGAACGCTGCATTGTTGTGTGTATGGCAGTGTAACTGTCTACAAGATTTGTGTTTCAACAGTCTGCCAAAGACTGTGAAATGAGGCGTTTGAGAAACCCTTTGAAATATGGGCGATAAATTTCAGTTTTTTACACTATGGTGAAAATTATCCATACTGGAGAGAGACACACTGTTTTTCGTCAACGTGATTAATGTAACCCAGTCGACACATAGCGTTGAAACATTGATGAAGAAACTTCAATTCAATGTCATGAGGTTGGATAAATGTGGATTTAATGTTGTTCCGACGTTATATGCCCACTGGGAAAGTGCATCCGTCAACATAAATTATGTGAAATTAAACGATCAGTACACTATTGTGTGGGTTTGTTTGTTTGATTCGAGGTTTAATGTCCCCGTTAACACTGTTTAGGTCATATTGTAGACGTTGCTTCCAATTGTGTTGGACAATCACCCGACATTGAGATGAAATGACATCCCAAGCCCTGCCGCCCAATGCAACCAATAGGATTTATATGCATGGGCGGTCCGACTCGCACCACTTTGCCTGGGCCGCCTTAGCCCTTCTAAGCAGTTTACCAGTACTCATGTGTGCGGTCTGTTTCAGCTCTGCGTGGAAGCACCATACGGCCCAGTACATTTCTTCAAGCGCCCCGATGGGCGAGGGCGACGTACAATTCTCTAGATATTACTGCCTGAAAGCAAGCTATAATTACTTGCATAATTGAATATTTGAATGTTTGTCTTTTATTCTTCTTGATTTTTATTCTTCGTTCACAGAGCTATCTTGGCAACAGAATAAGACACTTGATAAAATTTGATTGTTTTTCTCTGTTTTGCCAGTATAATAAAGACGAGCAGTGCTTCTATAATGCATGTAGCATCACTGCAACATGCCATTGCCATTGGTTTGTACCTATACATTGGTTTCAACGGGTCTCGATGGCCTGGTGGTTAGGAGCGCGGAACTCTCACCGCTGTGGTTCGCGCCCCGCTCGGTTCACTTGTGGAAAGAAAGTTCTGCTAGGTTTTTCTCCGAGTTCTCTCTCTCTCTCTCTCTCTCTCTCTCTCTCTCTCTCTCTCTCTCTCTCTCTCTCTCTCTCTCTTAATTTTTAGGTCTCTCACCACTGTGGTTCGCGTCCCGCTCAAGTCACATGTGGGAAAGACAAGTTCTGCATGATTTTCTGCTGGTTCTCCCATTTTTGCCAACCTGAACGATCGTCTCGATATATGTGAAAATCTTGAAAGGGCTGTATAACCCCCGCCACAAAGCTTGTTTTCATGTGAATTGTTGAACAGACGTGTTGTACACCGTAATTAGTCAGACACCACCCCGCTCTAGCAATGGAGACCCTGGTAAACCCCACATGGTCACTTAGTGGTGACCTCCGAATAGACACACTATGTTGAAATAACGTCAAGACGACATTATTTTACTAATTTGTTCCGAACGGTCTTGTTCAAGTTCCTTAAACTGCATATAATACTTTCAAAAGGTTGCTGCAGTATATGAAGATAGATAAAGATAGCAACGTGTAATTCTTGAAAATTGCATGCCAATCTGACAATCAGCTCAGTATCAGTTCTTAGTGCTGAGGTTGAAACTGCAGTGTTGACGTCAGTACTCAAGTACTGATTATAACATATTATCTATTTAATTTATGCAGTATAAAATTCGAATTTTTCTAAAACTAAGACTGACTTGTCAGGTGAGACATGTATCTTAGCGGATTTGGTTGCCACTTTTTATAATACATGTATTTTAAATTTCGCAAGTCTCGCTACTTTGGACATCTCCTTCCTGATGCCCGGGACTTCCGTGGAGTGTTTGCTGATGTTGGCTCGGTGGTGGGGGGGGGGGGGGGGCGCCTATAAGTCCTAGAGTAGGCGTCTCTTGACTGATGCCTCCAGCTGAGCTGTCTCATGGGCTACGTCGGTCGGTGTGTGCTCGGAGGGTGGTGTGTTGTGTTTGCCGGGTCTTTCGGTTTCAGAACTTTGGGATTGAGACACACTGATAAAGATTAAATATCAGAGAGGCCTCTGTGTCACTAAATTTGGTATAGTTACGCCTTAATATCCTAGAGGACTGGGGGTAAATAGCTAAGCTTTTTTCAGAAAAATTATCAATATAATACCTAACATTCATTTTTAACATGTTACTCCGCAAATTACCCCCAATTATAAAGTGCTTTTTGATATTTGCATGTGCTTTCCGATATTTTAGTTGCTTTCTGGTATTGTGGTGCTTTCCAGTAAGTCGATGTACCACACTTTGTAGCATTCATCCCAGCAAATGATGCCAATGGGGCAGGTTCGGACCGCGATTTTATAACCGCTGCCGGGAATCGAACCGGGGGCCTCTAGCATGATAGTCAAGTGCAGTGCACTGAAACTATACTAACCACTGAGCTACCACGCTTCACAAGCCATTTTGTATGGGCTGAAATGACCCGTAACCACCTATTACCTGTAAAGTGGTTGCGTTTTTTTTTTTTTTTGTTTTTTTTTGTTTTGTTTTCAATAACCCTTAAGGCTGCGTTTTATACCGGTCAGAACATAGATTGGTTCCCTTGTCGTAAAATGTCTCCGTCAGGTGGCTACAACATACGTGCGTACCGAAGGCGAGACCAATCTAGGGTCGGGTATGAAACACCCTTCCCGATCCCGATCCGAAAATCCCTGATCCAAAACTTTCTACTTGCCCTAATTCATTTATTAGAATATATTTTAAACACTTTTTGTGTTTATTTCATCACTTTTAAGTATTTAATCATTAGTTTAAATGTGTCCAATTTGTGATTTTATCCTAAAGTATTCCTCTCTCAGGGGTATGAAAGACCCTGCCGATTTTTCGTAAAAATATAGTATTCTTCCGCCTCTAATTTAAAAAAAAAATAACTAAATGCTAAAATCAACATAACGGAATTGTTATATACTTTTATGGCATTTCTAGAACAAAAGAGAACTTAAAAAGAGTTTCGGAGTTTTTTGGGTTTTTTTTTTTTTTCATACAAAACGATTACCGATCATTATTGCTATTTATAGTTACGAAAATTGAACCGAATATGAAAGACATGACCGGAAACGGACTGATCTTGAGTTTCACATTTGTAAACCCAAATTGTCTCAAAAATCGTATATGTGACATATAAAGATCATTGTGCGAGTGAAAGAAGTTTCACCATGTCCTATCTATCTATCTATCTATCTATCTATCTATCTATCTATCTATCTATCGCATTTCTCTCTCTCTCTCTCTCACTCTCTCTCTCTCTCTCTCTCTCTCTCTCTCTCTCTCTCTCTCTCTCTCTCTCTCTTTGCCTTATTTATAAGGAAATTCCTATGAAGAAAAGAGCATCTCTCTCTCTCTCTCTCTCTCTCTCTCTCTCTCTCTCTCTCTCTCTCTCTCTGTCATAATTATAAGGAAATTCCTATGAAAATATGAGCATCTCTCTCTCCTCTCTCTCTCTCTCTCTCTCTCTCTCTCTCTCTCTCTGCCATAATTATAAGGAAATTTCCGTGAAAAAAGACAAGGTCAAAGATAAGAACCGTTCCCGTACCCGACTCATAAATCACGACCCATATGTGTGTGTGTGTGTGTGTGTTCGTTTTATGTGCATGCGTGCATGCACGTGTGTATATATGTGTGTGGGGGGGGGGGGGAGAAAATGTGTGCGTGCGTGCGCGCTTGTGCGTGCGTGTGTGTGTTGGCGGGGGGGGGGGGTAATATTTTTTTTCAGATAAAAGTTTTAGGACCATTTTCAAAGATCTTTAAAATTTAAAATTTATTATAATTTTACTTGCCATCTGAGTCACATTATAGAACGGCATAGCAGTTACGACGTGTAATATGTATGTGAAGTTACATATATAGAATTTTATCGCTTGTTTAAAAGTGCGGTGATCAAGAAAGAAAATTGGCCCCGCCCTTCGGGGCTTGGAAAAAAATTGATGGGCTGCACGATGCTTCCACGTAAAGCAAAAAACGACCGCACACGGTTACTTGAAAATCGAGTGGGAGCGTCCATGCTTATAAACCCTATTGGTTTCAATGGGCGACAGGGCTTGAGATGCCATTTCATCTCAATGTCGGGTAAACCTTTTGAACTGTTTAGAAAATATCGAATTAACACCTTTCCCAAAAACAAAACGAAAACTAAACTTGAAAAAGCAGACACAAAAATTGTTTGATTATACTATTTCGACAGATTGTGCAGCTATGTGTGATTTTCCATTGGCCCAGTGCGATACAGCAGATTGTCAAAAATGGTACCATTTTACTTGTGCTGGGTTAAATTCACCTTCTGATAGCTTACTTTGGGTGTGCAAAGACTGTCGTACGTAATACTTGCGCCTGATAACTGATTTGACAGTTTTTGTTTTTTTTTTGTTTTTTTTTTTTTGTTAATGTCCTTGCATGGAAAAAATGAAGCGCGTGCGTATAGGGGAGGCTTACATACCAAAGATACCCACTTTCTTAAGCATACATACCGGAGATAAACCACAAGCGGTGCTAAAGAATACCCACAATCTATGTTTTCATGAAGAAATTTTGAGCCCCTTGAACCCTACTTCTATATAGTATAAGTGGGGTTTACAGGGGTATACATTTTTTTTTCTTATTTCTGCTTAAAAACATAGATCGAAGGTACTCATTAGAACCGCCTCTTTTAGCCAGCCTCGCTAGCTCAGTCGGATGCGCATCTGACTGGTGATCAGGAGGACGCGTGTTCGATACCTGCTGGGGTCGGCAACATTCTTTCGTGGAGATTGATCATGAAATCTTCTACGGTCATTCTCTCCCTTCCATTGATTCAAGAAGGGCGCGCAGTTGTCAGTTTCTGGCAAAAGACTGTGCACTGTACTGGTTAACCGCTTACGTGTAAGCCTGCCCAGGAAACGTGTGGATAGGTAAACTGGCCGGTGCAAAAATGACCTAAAATAATATCGACTGGGCCGTTCGGCTCCAAAACAAACAATGAACCGCCTCGTCGAGGCAGTTCCGAGGCGGTTCTAACGAGTATCTAATGAGTACCTACACTCTGTTTTGGAGCAGAACTAAGAAAACTATTGAGAGAGAGAGAGAGAGAGAGAGAGAGAGAGAGAGAGAGAGAGAGAGAGAGAGAGAGAGAGAGAGAGAGAGAGAGAGAGAGATGTTTATTTTCATAGGAATTTCCTTATAATTATGGCAAAGAGATAGATAGATAGATAGATAGATAGATAGATAGATAGATAGATAGATAGATAGATAGATAGATAGATAGATAGATAGATAGATAGATAGATAGATATATAGATAGATAGATAGATAGATAGATAGATAGATAGATAGGATATGGAAGGGTGTTTCGTAGGATATAATATAAACATAAAATGTGTTTAATCTGAGAGACCAAACTCTCTGTTTAAAACAAACTCTAATAAATGAATTAGAGCAAATAGATAATTTTGGATCGGGGATTTTCGGATCGGGATCGGGAAGGGTGTTTCATAGGACATAAAATAAACATAAAAAGTGTTTAAAATGAGAGACTAAACTCTCTGTTTAAAACAAACTCTAATAAATGAATAACAGCAAATACGAAATAGATAATTTTGGATCGGGGATTTTCGTATCGGGATCGGGATCAAGAAGGGTGTTTCATACCCGACTTTAAGAGAGGGAGAGAGAGAGAGATGCTCTTATTTTTCATAGGAATTTTCTTATAATTATGACAGAAAGAGATGCGATAGATAGATAGATAGATAGATAGATAGATAGATAGATAGATAGATAGATAGATAGATAGATAGATAGATAGATAGATAGATAGATAGATAGATAGATAGATAGATAGATAGATAGATAGATAGATAGATAGATAGATAGATAGATAGGACATGGTGAAACTTCTATCACGCCAACAATGGTCATTATATGTCACATATACGATTTTTGAGACAATTTTGGTTTACATATGTGAAACTCAAGATCGGTCCGTTTCCGGTCATTTCTTTCACTTTCGGTTCAATTTTCGTAACTATAAATAGCAATAATGATCGGTGATCGATTTGGATAAAAATATGCCAAAAAAAAAAAAAATAAATAAATAAATAAATAAATAAACACCTCCGAAACTCTTTTTAAGTTATCGTTTATTCTAGAAAAGCCATAAAAGTATATAACAATTCCGTTATGTTGATTTTATCATTTAGTTATTGTTTTTTTTTTTTAATTAGAGGCGGAAGAATACAACATTTTTACGAAAAATAGGCAGGGTCTTTCATACCCCTGAGAGAGGAATAATTTAGGATAGATTGATTGGTTGATATTTATTGGGTAAAATCAACACAATGTATACATACAGAATAAAAGATAAAAAACAGTTAAATATCAGCACATTTAAAGAGATATTATTTTGATTTAAGGGGTTTAGTATTTATATAATTTAAGAAAATTCCAAAAGTTAAACGGTCTGCAAAACATGATGGTGCATATAACATATTTGATTGTCTCATACATGCACCAACCACTAAATGAAAGCACAATTGGTGTTTATATCACATATCCCTCAGAAAACAACAATTAAGAAAAAGTTGGTGGACATGGTGCATGTATCATGCCGCATGCAGAACATGCATAATCTATGTGACACTGAATCAGAGCCGAACATATTGATTGACGAAGTTTTGGTTCCGAAAACGAACATTGCCTATATAAGAACTTGAGTCTAGCATTTACTTTCTGAACAATAGTATTCACTATTTCCTCATCTGACAGAAAGATATCCAAATTAATCCCCAAGAATTTGACAGAGCTTTATGCTTTAATTAGGTGGCCGTTACACTCAATCTTAAAATCCTTAACTTTCCTAAGTTTTTTCTTAGATCCAAACAAGATGCACTCAGTTTTATCCATATGTAATGACAATTTATTATCTACAAGACACTTGTTACATGATTCCAATTCCAAGCCAAGTTTTCTTGATATAAAATCAGGATCTCTATGTGAAAAAAGTATGGCACTATCATCAGCATATAATAATAGTTTAATCTCGGCACTAATACTGATTTCCATGTCGTTTACATAACAAAGAAATAAAAGAGGGCCCAAAATGCTTCCTTGTGGTACGCCGCAAGTTACATGAGATGGCCCCGATAGCTCAATGGTAGAGCGTCCGTTTCGAGAATGGGGGGTCGCGTGTTCGATCCCCGGCCGTGCCATACCAAAGGCGTGAAAAATGGTACTAGGAGCTCCCTAGGCTGACGCTTGCAATATCAGGGGTAGTCCTAGGAAGATAAATGAAGGCCGGTAAGTATTTTTTTAAAGGATACTTTGTTTGTCGCAATAAAAGCTCTACAGAGCTTGTTATTTGTTTCGGATATGCGACATTAAATAAAGCTTCTTTATCTTTATCTTTTAGATAGGTCTGACTGAGTATTGTTAACATGAACAACCTGGCTTCGGTTTGACAAATATGACCTGAACCGATCAACTGTCAAAACTCCCATAGCTGTCAACTTTTTGCACAAGATATGGTGGTCTACCGTATCAAAAACGAAAAACACCCATACCTACCCATTTTTTTTCTTCACAACACTCTTCTGGACACTGTAGATGCAGTCAAATACTTAGGAGTGACACTCACAAATGATCTCACCTGGCACGCACACATAGACAACATCACTAAAAAAGCAAACCAGACACTAGGCTTTTTAAGGCGTAACATCAAAGTAGAAGTAAAACAAAGATCAGGAATCGATACAATTAACTTACTCCAACCATCAAAGACATCAAAGGGAAAGAAACACAAACATGAAGCGACCAGACCATAATGGAAACCTAAACAAAGGAATGCCATAAGGACAGTTACTTCCCCACAAAATGGCCAAATGGCCATCCAAAATAAAAAAAACACAAGTGATACACACAGTAAGTAACAAACAACAACATAAATTAACCGCCACAGAAGAACGGCCTTGGAACGGTAAGTGGAAAGAATTCCACTGGTGGGGGGGGGGGGGGGGGGTTGGGGGGCTTAAATCGATTTTACAAGGCCATAATCCTCGCCCTTACCTCTGTCGCGGTATACACTATTTTTTTTAGTCCGCATGAAGGCTGCCTAACTCATCAGTGTAAAATCTCCGAGAACATACAAATCAAAAAACTACAGAGATGAAACAAGGTTGAGGACTCGACAGCATACAACAACAGAATTGCTGGAGCCAAAGAAAACCAACCAACAGTTAGACTCCGAGGGGCCGACCAAAGACGGAGCATCAGGCGCCAACCAACATAAAGAATACTAAAATAAAATAAAATTCCATTTATGTTTTTACGCTGGAACCGTCATATAATCTTAAACCCGGCCCAACGGTGTGCAATCAAAGAGGGAAGCAAAGTTGCCAACCATGCATGCAGTCTGTTTTATAACATGTATGTTGTACCCAATCTTTATATATCGAAGAACGATTTTACGAAATTGGGTACTAAAGTCATTACAGGCATGTATTTTTCTAAATTTATATACTAAGACACCATAGAATTCGGGTTCCGATAGGCCTTGTTGCAGAAGTGTTTTAAGTCCAGCATTGAATTTTGAAACCAAATCAGAATGACGTCTATAAAACTTAGAAAAGGCTTTACGTAGGTAATGATACCGATACCCATGATTAAGAAGTTTAGCGGTTAATAATTTTTTACGAGTATTGTAGTCGGATATATGACTAGACACTCTAGCGAATCGAACTAACTGCGAAATATAAACCACGTACGATGTCGCACTAGGAACATCACCGTCCAAAAAAGGAAAATTTACAATCTCGAAATCAAAATCATCACGTTTATCATAAATTTTGCAAGAAACAAATCCATCTACAATAGATAGATGTAAATCCAAAAAGGGGGCCTCGGTATCAGAGGAATTTGCCTTGTTTAACTGAAGTTCTAGGGGATAAATCTGACTTATCAAACCATCAAAGTAAGTATTGTCAATATTTAATAAATCATCTAAATATCTAGAAGTAGAACTAAAAGCTTCAATAATTTCAGATTGGTTATCAATGGAAAGCGACAACATGAAGACTCTTTCATAACAATACAAGAACAGATCAGCCACAAGTTCATTCTGAACAACTAAAATCAGTAGCATATAAGACTCTTGTAAGACCACAACTTGAATACTGCTCTACAGTCTGGACACCCTACACGAGCAATCTCATGGACCAACTTGAAGCAGTGCAGAGGAGAGCTGCTCGCTGGACCAAACGGGACTACGGGCAGACCTCCTCTGTAACTGACATGCTAAATTCTCTACAGTGGCGACGACTTGACCTCAGACGCATTGACCAACGCCTTGTTATGTTCCAGAACATTCTGCATAGCAGGGTTGCCATCCCTATACCTAACTCCGTGACCCCTCTCTAGACCTTCCAGAACTTCTCATTCTCAGGCATTACAGCAAATAAATACAAAAACTGCCTATCACAAATACTCTTTTTTCCCAGTGCTATTGTCCACTGGAATGCCCTGCCCCCTGACGTTGTCACCCTGTCTGGCCCCGAGTTCAGTCTGGCTGTAAGCCAGATGAGTTCAGTCTGGCTGTAAGCCAGATTGATGTCTCACCATAGTACTCTTGTCCTGTTTTTATCTATTTTTAACATTTCTTTTCTGTCTTTTATGCTTTTAATACTCTTTTAACCTTCTTGGCGGTTGACTCGCGTCAAAGACTATGTCCCCGCGAGGGGTTTGACTATACGGGAGATAGATAAACTTTTTGCAAATCTAACAAAAATCACAAATAAAATCACAAATTAGACATATTTAAACTAAACAAAATATACATAAATAATGATTAAAATACTTATACATAATAAAATAAACACACACAAAAAAGTTTAAAATATATTCTAATGAATGAAATAGGGCAAATAGAAAATTTTGGATCGGGGATTTTCGGATCGGGATCGGGAAGGGTGTTTCATACCCGACCCGGTCCCTGGACAATTCGGCACATATCAAAATCGGCCCATGACAAAATCGGCCCATAGCAATTTCGATCCAAAATTTTTGCAATGATGGTATAGTTACTATGTTTGCATATAATTGGTTTGCTTGCACGGACAAATCAGTAGCATGTAAGTCGAAAAATGGGATAATGTGAAAAATATGTTCAGTTTAAGAATACAATGTTCTTCCCTCAAATGATAAAAAAATCGCATCATATGAACAAGTCCGAGAAAATAATACCGCCCTAAACCCCACTTTATATAGGAAAATTTTGGTTTTAAAGGGGTATATGTTATTATGCTATTTTTGTCTGTTTTTGTTTGTTTGATTTAAGGTTTAATGTCCCCATCAACACTGTATATGTCATTTTGGCAACATTGCTTCCAATTTTGTGGGACTTTTACCCGACATTGAGATGAAATGACATCTCAAACCCTGTCGCCCAATGAAACCACGATTGGATCAGCTCTGCGTGGAAGCATCATGCAGCGCATCTATTTCTTCAAGCCCCGATGGGCGAGGGTCGTATTATGCTTATTTCTGAACCAAGACATATAATTGCGGGTACTCGTTAGAACCGCCACCGTATGCTCGAGTACAAATAAGACAAATATCACAATTTTTGTCGGGAAAGTAGTCATTTTGGAGAAAATATGTTACACGGGTGTGTTTTCGTAATGGATACATGTATATAAGAAGGAAAAGCACTCTTAAAAATTTTGAAAAGTGTATAAGGGTTTGTGATATTTGATTGTTTTCACTGCAGGCAATAGTTAGAAAACTTCACGGCCACATTGGGGTTATGAAATCGTTAAGGGTTTCGTTGTGTGCATTGTTTTTGTTATTTCTGCTTTTCAATACTTCCATTTACATAATGGAATACGTTATGAATGAGGCTCATTGATTAGTTTTCAGTAGAAAATCTTCAATCGCCCATAGGTTTTCATGCATTAACATTTGCCGTGTCCCGAGGAAGCCGTTTGAACATAAGGCCAATTGAAACAAATTGTAAATTAGTAAGTAAGGGCCAAGCAGACACAGACCAGTCTGCTCAACCGCACAGTATGGTCACTGAGGAAGCACTGGCTACTTTATTTATCATAGTTATACACAAATCAGACTGTGTGGATGCACAGGCGGACGTGAGTCTTCGTTGGGCCCCGGCGCTCGGCCCACATATAGCTATTGATGCGCCCCTGCCCAATAACATTCATAAAACGAAACCGAAAAGCAAGGCACGGCACAAAAAAAAAAAAGATGAGTTAAAGGCACGCATAGGGAGACATAAAAATTTGGCTGATTGGCACTTGCCCCAATAATGACTGAGTTTTGATTAATATGATAATCGTTATGTTTGTAACTTTACTGCATGTTTTGATAAAGGTAACAATGTAAAGTGATTATCGATCATTTTGCATACCGACATGTGCCAACAATATAAACAAATAACCAATGACCACAGAACTACAATTTCCAAGTTTATAAATATACATTTTTTTCTAAGTAAACACACCCTCTTTTATAATATTTTTATTTCTTATCTTCCATTACAAAATTTGCATTGCGAGAAGACTCACATCTGAGGGAGGTAATTATTGCAAATAATGATATACTCAAGTAAATGCCGAGCGGTGAACAGGGGTAAAAAATAAATTGTACATACATGTATTTTATCATAATTAACCATATATTTCATTTTGTTTTTAATTTTGGCTGATAATTGGCCCCTATAACAGCCTTGAAATCATTTGTGGGCCGAAATTGCTATGGGCCGATTTTAACATGGGCCGATTTATGGGCCGAAATGACCCGGAACCCCCGACCCCAATCTAGCCAGAACATCAGATTCATGGACATCTCGGCCCCTAACAAACTCGGCCCCTGACAAACCCGGCCCCTGACAAACTCGGCCCCTAGCAAACTCGGCCCCCATTCAACTCCGTCCCTTAAAACTCAGTCCCTAGCAGCATTTAGGTCCTAAAATACAATGTTTTTGTTCCCGAGAATCAATTTGGTAGGTTGATAGGTAGTTTCACAGAAAGTTTGAGCATATTTATCGTTTTTAATACGAAACCTTATCCATGATAAAAGATCGCGGAAACCCATGCTGTAATTGGGACGGTGTTGGAATTGAGTGTGGCGTCACGAAAACATGCCTATATAATTTTGACCACCTGCAACCACACTTTTATATAGTAAAACTGGGGTTTACAAGGACTTATATCAATTTACTTTTTTCTTCTCTAAACCATAGATTGTTGGTTCTTGTAAGAACCGCCTCGTCGATGCCGTTTTTACAAGTACCCAAATCTGTTTGCTCAAAAACATAGATTGTTGCTACTTGTTAGACTCGCCCTGTCAATGTGGTTCTAACAAGTACCCAAAATCTATGTTTAAATAAGAAAAATATGTTCATGTTTCATCTGAAATTTTTCATATTTGGGTGGTAAAAAAATCAGTATTTTAGAATAGGCGTGTTTTTTGTGATGTTAACATTTCCAGTGTAAAACCAAATGTAAACCTATAGAAAACAATATATAAAGATGTTTCTTTTTTATCTTGTTTGATTTGAGGTTTAATGTCTCTGTCAACAATATTTATGAGATTTTGTACATCTCAATCCCTGTCGTACAATGAAACCAATAGGTTTATATGCATGGATGGGCCGACTCGCACCGCTTTGCCTGTGCAGGCTTAGATCCTCTTAGCGGTTTAACAGTACTCGTGAGCGGTCTGTTTCAGCTCTGTGTTTTTGTTTGACTTGAGGTTTAACGTCCCCGTCAACACTGTAAAGGTCATTTTGGAGACGTTGCTTCCAATTTTGTGGAACTTTTACCCGACATTGAGATGAAACGACATCTCAAGCCCTGCTGCCCAATGAAACCAATAGGGTTTATAAGCATGGACGGGCCGACTCGCACTGCTTTGCCTTGGCAGGCTTAGTCTCTGGTCGGGCTCATCGGAGTCTAACTGTTGGTTTTCTTTTGCTCCAGCATTTCAGTGGTTTCTTGCTGTCGAGTACTCACCGTTGTCTCACCTCTGTGGTTCTTTGATTTTTGTGTTCACGGAGATGTTGCACTGATGAGTTAGGAGGCCTTCATGCGGACTGAACAAATTATTTGTCTAAATCGCGGCGGAAGTAAGGGCGAGGGTTGTGGCCGCGTAAAATCGATTTAAGCCCCCCAGTGGAAATCTTCCACTGACCGTTCCAAGGCGGCTCTTCTGTGGCGATTTATTTATGTTGTTTGTTACTTACTGTGTGTATCACTTGTGTCTTTTGGTTTTGGATGGCCATATGGCCATTTTGTGGGAAAGTAACTGTCCTTATGGCCTTCCTTTGTTTAGGTTTCCATTATGGTCTGGTCGCTTAATGTTTGTATTTCTTTCCCTTTGGTGTCTTTTATGGGTGGAGTAAGTTAATTGTATCAATTCCTGATCTTTGTTTTACTTCTACTTAGATCCTCTAAGCGGTTTACCACTACTCGTGTGCGGGTCGGTTTCAGCTCTGCGTGAAAGCATAATGCAGCCCATATATTTCTTCAAGCCCCGATGGGCGGGGGCCGAATTCAGCTCTGTGTGGAAGCATCATGCAGCCCATATATTTCTTCAAGCCCCGACGGGCGGGGCCGTCGTACTTTCATGAACAGCAGAAAAAAAATCATTTCTTAAATGAACACACCAGTACCTCATGGGTTTAGGTCGGGTAAAAGTCCCACAAAATTGGAAGCAACTTCTCCAAAATGGCCTATACAATGTTGACTTGACAAGTAGCATCTGAAAAATTTCAGATGAAACATGAACATATTTTTCTTATTTAAACATAGATTTTGGGTACTTGTTAGAACCACATTGACAGGGCGAGTCTAACAAGTAGCAACAATTCTTGAACTTTTAGCTTTCCTCGATACATCTCAACCTCATATTGTTGCTATTCAGGAAACAAAGATTGACAGTTCAATTACTACATCTGAGCTTTTCCCTGATACCTGTCAGTACTGTGTCTATAGAAAAGATAGGTACTCTCATGGCGGTGGGGTGTTGTTGCTCATTTATAGAGACATTCCTCACATGCCTTTCATGGAACTGGAAAATGACACCGAATCGATCTGGGTTAAGGTTTTTGCAAATAAAACTTCCCACTTCGTAGCAAGTTGGTATCGACCACCAAATGGTACGATCGAAAACTTCCAGTTGTTTAAAGACCAACTGGATTGCATCAAATCGCAGCATAAGGGTAAAACACTCCCAGCTGTACATGTTCTAGGTGACCTCAACTTCAGAGACATTGCTTGGCCTGACAGGCTCAGCAAACAAGGCACAATGCTGAGTCAGTCGGAAGGACAAATATTAATTGATATTATGAACGATCATGGCCTTGAACAAATTGTTAACTTCCCCACTCGTGATAAGAACACATTGGATCTGATCCTTACAACTTTGCCAGGACAATTCGAAGACATTCATTCCCCAGATAAACTAAGTGACCACGATATTGTCTCCGGATATTTAAAAATTCACATCCCATCACTAAAGAAACCTCGGAGGAAGGTGTACTCATATCAGAAAGGTGACTATGAAACTATGAGGAAGGATGCACTCAGATTTGCAAAGGAGAAATACTTTAATGGTCATTCAGATGCTCGGTCTGTACAGGAGAATTTTGATTTGATAACGTCTTTCATTCATACTTCGGCCGAAAATCATATCCCCTCAAAAACTAGTAGGTCTGTATCTTCTATTCCCTGGATCACTCCAGACATAAGGAGAAAAATTCGCAGAAGGAATAAGATTCATGCAAAGGCAAAAAAGACAGGAAGTGGTAAACTCAGGACAAAATTTGAAAACTTGAGACGTGAAATCAAGACTGATATAAAAAATCAGCATGATTTGTATGTGAATAACTTGGTAGGTGATGTAAAGGCAAATCCCAGAGACTTCTACAGATATATCAATAGCCAGAAGAAAGACAGGCGAGGTATCCCGCCCCTTAATAAAAGAGGAGGGAACGGGGGTTGCTGAATCAGACTCTATCAGTCTTTGAATCGACTGCCTATTCGAAATTCACAAAATTGCAGTATGTTTCCTCGGGCTTTCTTTGCCGGATCATTACAGGGTCACTGATGAGGCTTTATTAGCCGAAACTACGTAGTATGACCCATCTTCTTTCTTATGAATGTTTTCATTGCTCTTAAAGGAACTCATTTTTGATTTTTATTTGCCTTCACTGCAGCTGGTGTTGTGCCGTGTGGCGGCCGTAAAACGTCTCCCCGTACATCAACCATAGTGCAGTTTATATTTTACTTTTGGTCCTTTAAGATCAGCGTGAATATTCTGAGAAATCGGAAATAAATTATTGGTTTAGACTCATATTCTAGACAGGTTTTTAATTATTTGGACCCCATTTTGATTTATATCAGTCTTTGAATCGACTGCCTATTCGAAATTCACAAAATTGCAGTATGTTTCCTCGGGCTTTCTTTGCCGGATCATTACAGGGTCACTGATGAGGCTTTATTAGCCGAAACTACGTAGTATGACCCATCTTCTTTCTTATGAATGTTTTCATTGCTCTTAAAGGAACTCATTTTTGATTTTTATTTGCCTTCACTGCAGCTGGTGTTGTGCCGTGTGGCGGCCGTAAAACGTCTCCCCGTACATCAACCATAGTGCAGTTTATATTTTACTTTTGGTCCTTTAAGATCAGCGTGAATATTCTGAGAAATCGGAAATAAATTATTGGTTTAGACTCATATTCTAGACAGGTTTTTAATTATTTGGACCCCATTTTGATTTATATCAGTCTTTGAATCGACTGCCTATTCGAAATTCACAAAATTGCAGTATGTTTCCTCGGGCTTTCTTTGCCGGATCATTACAGGGTCACTGATGAGGCTTTATTAGCCGAAACTACGTAGTATGACCCATCTTCTTTCTTATGAATGTTTTCATTGCTCTTAAAGGAACTCATTTTTGATTTTTATCTGAAAGGGCAGAGGAACTAGTTGGTCAATTCAATGATGCGTTTAATAAAACTGAGTTCACGGAGGTTCCATTGACTGGAAGATCGGCCCCATTCATGAATACTATTGTTGTGACAGCTGCAGGCGTGATCAAGTTACTTCAAGGCTTAAACCCCAGTAAGGCATTAGGACCTGATGAGCTTCATCCTAGAGTCCTGAAGGAACTAGCAAATGAGTTGGGTCCAGTTTTCGCACACTTGTTTCAACAGTCTCTTGATACGGGTGAAATCCCCAAAGAATGGCTCTTAGCAAACATCTGTCCACTCTTCACAAAAGGAGATAGGGCTCTTGCCCGTAATTATCGCCCTGTGTCTCTGACTTGTGTTCTGTGTAAATTGCTGGAACATATAGTCTGCTCAAACATCATGGCCCACTTGGACAAACATAAACTTTTGTCAGACAGACAACATGCATTTAGGAAAAGGCACAGTTGTGAAACTCAGCTAAGCACAGTTATTAATGACTGCGCAAAAATCTTGGACAAAGGGGGACAGGTGGACACATTTATTCTGGACTTCGAGAAGGCTTTCGACACCCCTCCTCATGAACTACTTAAATCTAAGTTATTTGGTTATGAAATTGGGGGAAAGACCCTCAAATGGATAGATTCCTTTCTTTGCTACAGAAAACAGCGGGTTGTTGTTAATGGTGAATCTTCGGAGCACCTATGATTAACGATCGGCTCGATATGAGTGAAATAATCTTGAAAGGGCCGTAAAACCCAAACCAAACCAAAAAAAAAAAAAAAAAAAAAAAAGAATCTTCGGAGTGGGCTCCAGTTTTGTCTGGGCTCCCGCAAGGGACCGTTCTTGGTCCACTTTTGTTCTCCCTGTACATCAATGATATTTCCACTGACATTGACTCAGAAATAAGACTGTTCGCAGATGACTGTGTTTGTTACCGGGAAATTAGAGATACAGATGACTCAGTGAAACTTCAGGCTGACATAGATAGATTAGGATGTTGGGCCCGAAAATGGGGCATGAGATTTCAGCCAGTTAAATGCAATATTATGCAGATAACTAGGAAGAGATCTAATAAAGTTGAGGCTTCTTACACCTTAGAGGGAACGGTCCTCGAGAATGTGGACTCCATTAAATACCTTGGAGTGACAATCTCACACAACTCGAGATGGAATACTCATATTAGCAACATGTGTACTAAGGCAAATAGAACGCTTGGTTTCCTGAGGCGAAATCTTCATCAGTGCCCCCAGGATGTTAAAGAGGCAGCATATAAAGGTCTTGTTCGCCCAATCTTGGAATATGGTAGTTGTATCTGGGACCCCAGTGGAGTGGTCCTTAACGATGAACTTGAGAAAGTTCAGAATAGAGCTGCTAGATTTGTAACAGGCAATTACTGCTTTCAAACTGGGAGCATGACTGGAATACTTGGAAAATTAAAATGGGAGTCTCTCAAGAAAAGGAGAAAAGACAGTAGGCTAATCCTATTATACAAAGGTCTAAAGGGTGCTGCCAGCATTCCAACAGATGACCTTGTTCCCCCAGCTAGACACTGTAGAAATCACCATTCGTTGACGTTTCAGACCCTTACTGCAAGAACTGACATTTATAAAGAGTCGTTCTTCCCCAGAACCATTAGAGATTGGAATGCCCTTCCCGATTCGATTATTTCGACAGCTGAATGTGCTGATGATTGTGTAGCTAAATTTACCTCTTTGGTTAGAGCTAGGGACTAACTTCCCACATCACAGGTCCTGGTGTATGAATGTCTTTTGACGTGTCACCAGTAACAATTCTGGTTCTGATTCTGATTCTGAGACGGGGACGTCAAACAATCAAAATCATTGATATGAATAGAAAAAGGTTAATGGCTGTGGAATGGTCAAATCCTGCAAATGATAATAAAAACAAAATGGTTCAATGTTTGTAAGTGCACAACAGAACACACTACTAGTCTCTTTTGAGTGCATTGCAGAGATGTAATTACACGCCAATCAATATTACATCGGAAGGTGAGTGACAGTGGACCCACAGCAGCGTGTCATACACTGGTTCAATCAACGGCATTAGGTTCATTTAACTCATGTGAAATGGGTTATTTATAATTCCATCAAAATGAGTTCAAAAGGTAATTAGGCGTATGTACATTTAAAATATGTGCAATAGTTTGATAACAAGTCAATTCCAACACTTATAGACACATCCAAAGTCTACGTCACACAAGGTCAAAGGTCATTAGCCTCGATTTATCTGGTGGGCAGATACATATTTTAATTTTAGGGGCCGAGTTTGTCAGGGGCCGAGTTTGCAGGGGCCGAGTTTGCTAGGGGCCGAGTTTGCTAGGGGCAGAGTTTGCTAGGGGCCGAGTTTGTCAGGGGCCGAGTTTGTTAGGGGCCGAGATGTCCTGTCACCGAACATCCAGATTAAATTGCGGAGCGATTTATACTCGCTCACCGAATCACGTGACGAACGCACAGCCTACGACACCGCCATATTCCGAGTTTTGTTTTTTCACATGGAATGAATCGAATCGAGAATAATAAGGAAGGACTGGTAGGTTTTATATAATTAATGTTAAATTAAACTGATTAACGTAATGGCCAAATGTGACCGACTTAGTATAAGAAGATAGATAGATTGTTAATACCTATTCACCTGTTCACGAACCATTCACTCAGGGGTTGTGGGACAACTCGGCACATAGCAAACTCGGCACATGACAAACTCGGCACATAACAAACTCGGCACATGACAAACTCGGCCTATACAAACTCGGCACATAATTAGCTGTTTGGGTCAATCATCTATTGTTCACTTGGTAATGATAATTGCATTACCAAACAAATAATCAAATTAAAGTTACCTGTGAAATAAGGACCAACTAAATAGGGAGCAAACATCAATATTTAATGGAGTAGATCTTTATTAAAAAACAAAATATGAAGAATTTTTTTAAAAAACAATTTCAACTATTTAAGTTTCAAATATTTAAGTTGTTTCTTAAATTTACCAGCGAATAAATCTTAAATCTTATTGAGGTGGTTCTAACAAGCACCCACAACCTATTTTTATTGAAAACAAGGAAAAAATATCGTTTGACAAGACGCCCATCAACTCGGCTGGGCAATCTCTTGTTTGACAATACGCCCATCAACTCGGCTGGGCAATCATGGGTCGCAATGAGTCCCAAATATCATATTCACAGCTTTAGTCATCGCCTGATTAATCAGATAATTAGTTTAGCAATTAAGTCATATCCAGAGCTTATTGATCGATTTAAATGATTTGTTTTTAAAATGCAAAAAAAAAAAAAAAAAAAAATAGAAACTTATTTTTATTAAATAAGCATACATATAATTATTATAAAACAATAATAATAAAACAGGCAAATAAAGTATTACTGTACAGCTTAATAACCATTATAACTATTGTGGGCCGAGTTTGCTATGTGCCGAGTTTGTAGGGGCCGAGTTGGTTATGTGCCGAGTTGGGTATGTGCCGAGTTTGCTATGTGCCGAGTTGTCCCGACACCCACTCAGGGACGTTTCGGTCCAGAGTCGTTTCGGCCCAAATTTAGACTGGTCATTTCGGCCTATAGGAGGTTTTAGGAATTCCGTTTATGACGTCATTTTTGCGCATGCGCAAAGTACTGGCCGTCAATTGAAACGGCCATCGCTATTCAAATGTATTGGCGGAACTTAAAATACTAACAATATTCAGACATTTTGAGAGAAAATATACCCGTTTTCATTGAAATAATGTTTCGAGAAGGAAAGAATGATATTTCGCTTTTATTACCGAAATTCATTTATCCTAAATCCGTTTTTAATTGACGAAAATCTTTTCGTGAATGACCCATGTCAATGGCTTGCGATACCGTTATTCACGAAAGCTATCTATCTTATCATTTTATCTATCTATCTATCTATCTGTCTGTCTGTCTGTCTGTCTGTCTAATCTATCTATCTATCTATCTTATCATTTTATCTATCTATCTATCTATCTATCTATCTATCTTTAGAAATCTGTCCAACGATCTGTCTACATGTGCCATTTAAATGTCCACACTGACAGTCGAAATAAACTAATGAGTGGACTGACGGAGGGACGTTGAGTCCATGTTGGTTCGACGTCCTGCCGTCGACACCACTCCAACTCACTTCAATGTCACGTGATCGTTGAGATGAGAGGGCGGTTTGACTGAGCCCTGTATCCAAGAAGCCCATAACCCTTTTTGTACCAAATGGAATCTTCCTCCTTATATACATCAGGAGTCATTTTCAAAATTTAGGGGTGTCAGGTTGTGTTTTCTTCAAAATTTATTTGGAAAATGGCCGAAATTTTTGCAAACAGAGTAGGCCCAGATCAGACGCCGCAGAACGCGGCGTCTGATCTGGGCCTGCACTGTGTGTCACTTACCGTAATTCCCTGTGTATACCACGCACTCATCTATAACACGCACCTCAAATCTGAGTCCAAGATATGTGAAAAAAAATATATTCCAGTCTAAAACACGCACATGCTTTTCCCCAGTATCACAGAATGCTTTTCTCAGACGCCATTTTGATTGAAAATGAAAGTACACGAATTTTGATTGGCTACTATCAAAATAGCCTGACTGGTTATAGGTATATTTCCTAGTAGTTATAGAATAGAATAGTGGTTAGTTTCTCTCTTGCAGCATAGGCAGTTTTCCGTTTACCCATAACGGTGGTGTGTGACAAGGTGACATTTTAAGGGTGCGGTTATTCATTTGTTATGAAAGATGACAATGCGTTTTCCCAGTTTTCTTTCACAAGGAAAGATATAAACAGGTTTCTTTCCAAAGGTAAAATTGTGACAACATGCCTCCAAGGCAGGTGCTCCATAGCGTTATTGACAGAAATTTCTACAGGTAGATTGAGTATTTTGACACCTCTGGTTATTCACACGTTCTCTATGCTAATCGCATAATTAACACCTTCTCAGCGTGAGTCAAACATCTCACTCAATTAAAGAAGCCCATTTTGCATTTACTGTTAATAAAACGGTGATTCATGCCTGACTTCAAGGAACCCGATTTCCTGTGCAATTTGAAACTTTGTTGACATGCATTAACTATCATAATTAATCAGAGTTCCCACTCACGCAAAATCTTACGTGAATCACGCAAAGAAAATAAAAATCACGTACGATTTTTTTTCCGTCGGGCGAGATTCCGCGCGTCCGAAATTGACTGGGGCGAACCGGCCGATTTTTTGTCGAGCGTCCGAAATTGACGGGGGCGAATCGGCCGATTCGCTGAAATAGATTTGGGACAAGCCGCAGACTTGAATCCGTCGCATAGTAGAGCTTCCGCGCATCCGAAATTTACTGGGGCGAACCGGCCGATTTTTTTCGAGCGTCCGAAATTGACGGGGGTGAATCGACCGATTCGCTGAAATAGATCTTTGACAACCCGCAGACTTGAATCCGGCGCATAGAACTTCCGCGCATCCGAAATTGACTGGGGCGAATCGGCACGCAATCGGTAAATGACGTCATCGGACCCCAGCAACCCCACTAATGTCTATTGTTTTATCTTAATGGGGCGTATCTCTTTCATAAAAAAATGTTTGGAAACGGTAAAAAAATTCTCGATAGCAAAACGGTAGTGGAAAACAGAGCTTTCTGTAAGCTCCGTGTCAATAACCAACACCAGCATACAGATGTGTTAACACAATTTAAAGCGTTCTACTTTTCTCGCCAAGCGTCTGCTATTTGGCGCCAAAACATAATCATCACGAGATAGTAGAATAGTCGTAGCAACTCGTCTTAGGAGCAATTAAATAATTTTCACATTGATTGCGGATTAAATTTTATGATCGGGGAATAAACGCAAATTAGAGACATAACTTGACCATATTTTCACACCTTATCGACATGCACCGCAGGGTGGCAATTATATGACAGGGATTAACAATAGTGTCATAATTGAACTGTTATAAATCATCAAACAGAGTAAATCCAAATCAGATGTCTGCGGCGTCTTTCTGAGGTGTCTGATCTGGGACTGCACTGTTTGCCGATGTCCCAAAAAGGGATGAAAGGTTGATGTCTGAGATAGGAATATTGATTGCATTTTTAATGGTATGAATGATTCAATGAATTAATATGTCAAACGAACTTTATGAGGGTCTCAAAGTGTCACATTGTATTTGTAATGGGTTTTCGTGACCTGCCGACTTTTCGAGAAAAACAATGTCATTTTTCTATGCCATTGTATTACACGCAGGGGATTTTTTTTACCGTTTTCTGGGTGAAAAAAGTGCGTGGTATACACAGGGAATTACGGTACCCCTTATGGGGTTTCCGGTACCAAATGGGTTAATGTAGTAGACCTAAGGGCTGGGCAGGTTGAACCAATCTACAGATCTACCAGATTTTACTATAAAAATGTGTTTCATTCTTATGCACTGAAAGGGTGTTCTACAATTGTTTTGAATTTAATGTTCCAATCCCAGTGATTTTTTTACCCCTGCGTCCTGCGTCCAGGACGCACAAATAGGACCGGGAACGCACAGTCATAAAATATGTGCATCCATTGGACGCAAAAAAATCATGGGCGAAAAATCCAACTTTCGTTTTGGCGGCTGTAAATATCGGCGGAAGTGATAAAATACCGCACTTTTACCGAACTGCCCAATGAGTAATCCAACTTTCGTTTTGGCGGCTGTAAATATCGGCGGAAGTGATAAAATACCGCACTTTTACCGAACTGCCCAATGAGTAACTGAAAAATCGATACAGGTACAATTTAATGATCCAACCACAAGACGAGGATCCCTTCCATCCAAAATGAGCCCGAACTTTCACACAAGCAAGTTCAATGCCAACATCAGAGTTTTCCGCCATCCAAATCGCCGCCAACAATCCACCAATACCGTTTTTCTGCACGTGATCGGTAAATGACGTCATCTGATGCCAGTAACCTCGCACGTGTTTAATGCCATTGCTTTATTTTAATGGGGTGTATATCTTTCATAAAAGATGTTTGGACCCGGTAAAAATATTTTCTCAATAGCGAAACGGTTGTGAATAGAGGTGGATAGAAAACAGCGTTTTGCTCCCGAATTATCTCCAGAAGCTCGAACAACGGCGTTCAACTTTTCAAGTCTAGCGTCTGCTATTTGGCGCCAAAACATAAAGTTTAAGAGATATTAGAAAAGTCTGTTTTTATTATGCATACATAGGGGAATAAACACAAATTAGAGAGATAATTGACCATATTTTCACACCTTGTTCAAGTTGGCTTATCGATGAAAAGAAAGACACGCACCGCAGGGCAATCATATTTACTTGGCAATTATATGAAAGTGATTAACAATAGTGTCATAATTGAACCGTTACAAATACACAGAGATATGTCGACAAAGCCGGACACTGCAGCAATTATTGTGATTTACTTACTCTAGTTTTACCGTATTTAAGGACTCAAAAGGCTGACAGTTGTAGACGATTTTTTTTGCACTTGCTCGACTGGGCGTCGTAAGGTCAAAATGCACCTGCACGGCGCGATGTCGGACTTTTCCCGGCCAGCCGGGCAATGGATTTGTCAGCACCTGCTTAGATAGCTGGTGTCCCAATCAGGAGGAAACGTTTGGGATTTTACCTCCAATGTGCATAAAGTAAATTTCACACAAGTTGTGTTGCGGTACGCATTTATCGAAACGAAAGTAGAAAACATTCCACCATAAAAGAATCGGCAAATAGACACAAAAACGTACACTTTAGCTGGATTTCTTTGGGCTAGTAAACAACACAAGTTGATGATTGATTCTGTTCATTGCAAATAACAGATACTAGACATTCATTCATCACCACATTTTTTTTAGGAAGTGTCTGCTGACAGCCGGCTGGCACCAGACTTTTAGGTCTAGTGACAGCCGGCTGTCACCAGACCTAAAAGTCTGCTGACAGCCGGCTATAATATTTACTCAATAATAAGCATATTCTTTTTAACTATATAACTTATCCTGTTTCATGAGCTACCATACCGCTTACAGAACTTTGTTGAACAGTGAAGGATGCAATAATTTCTAATGGGGACTTGTATTTTTGTTCAAACTTTGTGTAACAATGCTGGTATTATTGCAGCTTAGTTCTAAATCATAAATTTATCATAAGGTTATTTCTAGGCATACCATCAGCAGAACTTACATGTACAAACTTGAGAAGAGTGGTGGGCACACGCTTCATCTGGGTTTGAACAGCACGGACAGAACTAGAAATGTGTCAATACGACACAGATGCCCCCATCTAGGGGCTCACCTCACTCCAAAAAGTCATGTAACAACAGTTGTCATCAGTCAGCATATCTCGCCTGGAATAGTGTCTGTGAGGTTATTGGCATAGGTGTTTGTGTGGTGGTGGGGTGTATAGCTGATTAAACTTTATAAAAATAACTATGATCGTTCCAAATATGGACCTGTACCCGCCCATCGGGGCTTGGAGAAATAAATTGGGCTGCATAGTGCTTCCACGCAGAGCTGAAACTGACCACACATGAGTACTGGTAAACCGCTTCGAAGGACTAAGCCTGCCAAGGTAAAGTGGAATGAGTCAGACTGTCCAATGCATATAAGCCTTTTGGTTTCATTGGGCGGCAGGGCTTGAGATGTCATTTCATCTCAATGTCAGGTAAAAGTCCCACAAAATTGGAAGCAACGTCTCCAAAATGACCTAAATAAGTGTTGACATGGATGTTAAACCTCAATTCAAACAAACACATTCCAAATATGGACCCAATCCATCAAATGGTTTGGAAAATATGAGTGCTTAAAAACTAGAGAGTCACACATACCCCCAGTCAGCGCCACCCTTTGATATATCTTTCAAGCTTTATGTTTTATGAATAAAGAAGTCAAGAAGCTATACATGTAAGAATCTACAAATGTGCTTGTAAAAGCTAAACCAAACATAAAATTTCTAAATGGACCAATGGAGTGAGGGCATCAAAGTTACTGAAGGGTGGGGGGCATCCATGTTACTGAAGCAGCAGGGTGGGGTATACATCAATGAAATCTTTGGACTGGTATGCAACATCGATGCAAGTATCAATTGAATTTGTCTTAGAGTTTAGAAAATACAGGCATCTACATGTATAAACTTTGTCATATAACTTTAACCAAATGTAAAATTTCTGTTACCTTGAGGTCAAGGTCACTGTGGGTGGGGGGAGGGGCATACACCACAAAATCTTTGGAGTGGTATGCAACATTGATGCAAGTATCAACTGAGTTTGTCTTAGCGTTTAGCACATACATACATCTATAAACTTTGTCTTAAAACTTTAACCAAATGTAAAATTTCTGAGTCTGTGAACTTGACCTCAAGGTCACTGTGGGGGCGGGACATGCATCAAAGAAATTTTGAGACCAGTATGTAACTGCAATGTACATGTAAGTTAAAGTATCAACTATATCTATCAAAGGGTTCAGAAGATAAAATCTCTTAGAAACTTTGACGCAAAACTTTAACCAAGCACCCCCCCACCACCCCCCATCAGGGCCTGGAGAAATAGATTGGGCTGCACGGTGCTTCCCCGCAAAGCTGAAACTGATCGAACTTGAATACTGGTAAACAGCTTAGGTCTATATAAGTCTGCCCAGGAAGTGATGCGAGTCGGACGGCTCCTTAAACCTTAACGGATTTTATGGGTGGTAGGGCTTGAGATATTATTTCATCTCTGAATGTCGGGTAAAAGTCCCACAAAATTGGAAGCAATGTCTCCAAAATTACCTTAATACTGTTGATCAGGGATTTTCCTACCCTTCAGAATCAGGGTCCAGGGGCCACTGGGTTTGGGAAAAACAGCTCGCTAATATTTATAGTTGGGAATTTAATTCAGCTGTAACTTTGTCAATTTTGGTTCAATTTTTCATGAATTATTTTATCAAAATGTAGCACAACATCAGAAATTGGGAAAGTTGTCATAAAATTTGGGAATATCTGTCTCTAGATTGGGAAAAATAGGGGCCGATTACCGGCCCCAAAGTTGCACTAGGAAAATCCCTGTTGATGGGGATGTAAAATCGCAACTCAAACAAAACAAAAACTTTAACCAAAATGTTACCCGATGGACGGACAGATTGACACATGGACGGATGGACAGACAAATGGTCGAATGACAGGCTAAAACTATATACCCCATAGCATACTTCATATGCCAGGGGTATAATTAGTCTAGCTTCTAAGACATCCCAGAATATAATGTCAGTGTAGGTAGAACCAATGCTTTGTTATGACTATCAAGTATGAGCATAATTATGTCCCCCAACAAATAGACTTCATGGCCTAGTGGTTAAAAGCACCAACTGTTAATCATTAGGAGGTTCTGCAAGGGACGGTAATGCGGTTTTTATCCGGGAACTCTGGTTTTTGCCCACCTCTGATTAGCAACCAGCTCAAAATAAGTAAAAATCTTGAAAGGGCCATAAACCAAAACAAAAACAAGAGGTCCATAGGCCACTTTGCTCACCAGATCTCAGGTGGTCACTGTCCACTGGCAGCAATATATTTTAACATATGATTTTAATATACCGATTTTAAAGTCTCCCAAACATACCCCCACAATCCGGAGCACCCATGTCGACACTGTATCTGAAATATTTGTTATTTTATGAAGTGGCGGGGATGGGGCATGGACCCAATGAAGCCATGGTTGGTATCCCATATCAAAAGGAACAAGAATATATATGGATTAAGGGTGGGGATCTGTAAGATTCTTGAGATACAAGGCCTTTTCGGCATCGGAGGGGTAGGGGCATGGCCCCGCTGGACACCAGAAAAGCTCTAGATTGTGTTTTATCATAAGGACCAAGAATATATATGGTTTAAGGGTGGGGATTTGAACAGTTTTTGAGATATGAGGCCCTTTTGTGAAATGGAGGGGAGAGGACCCCACAAGTTGGTGTGATTTAATATGTCTAATTATAAGGAATAAGAATGCATATGATTATGGGTCTGGGATCTGACTGTCTTCTATGATATATGGCATTTAATGAAGTGGAGGGGCAGGGCATGCCCCCAGCACATTGCTGCAGCACAAAGAGACCCTCAGGTTGGTGTGACTGAATGAGTCTTACCATAAGGAATAAGAAAATATACGGTTTAGGGGCGGGGATCTTGGTGGTTTCTGAAATACATGTATATGGCTTTTTATGAAGTGGAGGGGTGGGCCGGCGAACCCAGAACACCCCCTGGGCCCACATGTTGGTATCACTGAATGCGTCTTATCATAAGGAAAAAATTTAATGTGGTTTAGGGATGGGGTAATCTGAACAGTTTCTCAGATATTTCACCTTTTTGAAGTGGAGGGTCGGGACATGGCACTCAGGCACACCCTGGGAGACCCCTAGGTTGGTATCACTGAATGTGTCTTATAAGGAACTAGAATATATATAGTTTAGGGGTGCAGATTTGAACGGTTTCTGAGATATTGGATTAACTAAGTGGAGGGGGTGGGGCATGGCCCCAGCACAACCAGGGATCCCCAGGTTGGTGTCACTGAGTGTGTCTTATCACAAAGCACAAGAATATATATGATTTGGGGTTGGGATCTGAATGGTTTCCAAGATACATGGCCTTTTATGTAATGGAGGGGCTGGGACATGGTCTCGGCACACCCTGGGGGACCCCCAGGTTGGCATAAAAGTATATGGCTGAAAGAAATTTACTGAAGGAACATTGCTATAAATTTTTTGTCAAAGGCTTGGCAGTAAATGCCATTTTTCTATTTTCCCCATAGAAACTCCAAGTTGCCACAGCAACCAAACTAATGAGCCCATTTTCATAAAAAAAACACTAACTTTCGATCCCCAGCCCGGGGATGCTACAGATTAAGTTTGGGCTGAATGGGCCCAGTGGCTTCAGAGGAGTTGTCATTTAAAAGTGTTGACATAAGACGATGACAGACAACTGCCTATCCCATAAGCTTCGGCTCTGGTGAGCTAAAAAAAATAACAGGGGAGAAGGATATGTTGTTTTAGGTGCAGATCCTGTTTGCATCAGCGACAGCGGCTTGGCATATCCTGATTTAGGCACTGAACCTATGGATGGATTGTGGATTTGGGACCAATCTTACATGGTTCACTAGGAGGGGTAAATCAGTCATATTTTGGTTTTAAAAGGCACAGGCCCCTAAAAACTGTCAACTTTGGACAAAAAATGGTTTGACTGCACCCTATCTCATGAACAAATCAATGGATTGTGGTCCAACTTTTCAATATACCAGCAACAAAAAATTTAATTAGACTGGTGACCTTGTCCTAACTTTTAAGGTCATATGCTCCAGAAAACTTGATTTTCAGCCAAAAATTGGTTTTCTGCACCCAAGCTCATGCCCAATTGATGAATTTTAATCAAACTTTATACATTTCTAGTTCTATAATTGGATCCAGATTCCAGACATATGGTGAAGATAAGAATATGAAAATGTAGTTAGTATTGAAGAAATATTATTGCTGGCTGTCAGCAGACTTTTAGGTCTGGTGACAGCCGGCTGGCACTAGACCTAAAAGTCTGGTGCCAGCCGGCTGTCAGCAGACCTCGCCTTTTTTTTAACTATACTGAACCGATCTTTATTTTATTTTTTTTGTTTTATTGTTGTTTTTTTGCTTCCCATTTTTTCCTCCAAATATTGGGACTCATACTTTCAGATTTGGGACGCACAGTTTTTTGGTTGAACGAGTCCCAGGACTCATAGTTGAAAATTTGTAAAAAAATCACTGCAATCCCACTGAGTCTTGATGAATCCGAGCACTGGGCAAATGACATTTTATTAAGCAACGCCGTATTATCGCCAACGCAGCGTTCTGACGTTTCATCGACGTTGCAATGTCAAATTCAATGCATCGCTTTGAAGTTGGTTTGATGTAGACACGACGTTGTTCACACGATACATGTCGGTTGACGTGGCGTCATTTAACGACAAACTGTAATTTACATTTGCCTGCGCTCGCTAATTGTTGGTGCGCTGAGAGAGAGAGAGAGAGAGCCGTTGGGTCGTATGTACAAAATATCATTTTCGTAATGCGAAATTTCACATCTGGCAGCATATCGTTGTTTCTCCCTTTATCTTACATTAGAATTCGCCAAAAGTTTAAAAGAATTCCACTGTTTTACGCTGTAATTAACACTTTATCTGTCCCACTGCCTTTGAAGCAATACGACATGACGGCCAGGACTTTTCCCGTTCTATTTTTAGAACCGGAAGTACGTCACGAAAAAACCTCCTATTTCGGTGGGTCGTTTTGTGTCCTGGGGCGTTTCAGCCAGATTTTATTAGATAGTTTTTTTGTTGTTTTTTTCCAGCAGAGTACCTGTTGAATTTTGGACTATTTTACATGGCCTTTCATATATCTCCGCGCTGCATATTCACCATATTTGCATTAGGCCAAAACAAATTATATGTGTGGTTCCTATTACATGGTTTTCGAAAATAGGGTAGGTAGGTAGGAAAATTATTTTATTTTTTATTTTTATTTTTTTTTCTCACCTTTTACACTATGTTACACATTGCACTTATTTTTGTTATATTGTTTTGCTTTTGTTGTTATTTGATTTGATGTTAAACATCCCTGTCAACACTGAAAAGGTCATTTGGAGATGCTGCTTCCTATTTTGTGGGACTTTTACCTGACATTAAGATGAAATGACATCTCAAGCCCTGTCGCAAATGAAACCAATAGGGGTTATAAGCATGGACGGACGCGACACATGATATAACGCTTTGCCTGGACAGGCTTAGATCCTCTAGGCTGTTTACCAGTACTCGTGTGAGGGTCAGATTCAGCTCTTCATGGAAGCATCATGCAGTCCATATATTTCTTCAAGCCCCGATGGGCGGGGGGACGTGCTAATTTGTTGTATAATTGTACTTCAAAACATTGTAAACAATTTATGAAATGCAAATAAAAGTATAATAAATAATGCTTAGTTTTCATCCATATTGTCCTAATTGTTATAAAATAAGGGTGTTCTTCAGTCAGAACAAAATATTTTGATTGGACATCCTGTGTATGTGTTTGCCTTTTAAAAAAGGTCAGCCTTTGGGACTTGCTGTTCTAGTGAAGGTTGCTTTATCTTGAATAGTGTTGTAACTGTTATTGTACCATATATACATTGAAGATAAATGTAAAAGTTCAAAATATCAAGATGAAATGACAGAGTAAATCGAGATCAGAAAGTTTCTTTTCCTTGATTCCAAAGGATAGCCCTTTTATAGAACATAGTTAATGCTGCAAATTAAACATCCAGTAAATAGCACCAGCAGAAACTTACTTTTATATAGTCTTTTCAAATTGTAGTCCTTAGGTCTTAACATGATGGATAGATAGATAGATAGATAGATAATGAAAACAGGAGTCCAAAATCCTTCATTTTGAAAAGTTACGTCCCTGATCTTGATTGCAAACAAAACAGACAAAATTTCTACACACATGTGTGCACTACTGCATAGTTGCATGTTTCCCTAACTGCCTCTTTTTCTGAAAAATGCATTTCAGGAACTTGTACAGTGTGGAAACTCAATAGAACCATACCATTGAGGCGGTTGTTATAAGAAACCACAATGTACATGTATAGTCTGGGGCAGAGATTGGGAAAAGATATATCCCCAGTTAAGCCTGCTTTCCCATTTAACTAGGTGCGTACATGGGCGAGCAGGGATATAGACTGACAGTGTCACCCATAGTGACTGAATAATTGGCTGGGCGCCAAAACATTAGAGCTTTATCTGTCTGTCACCAGAACTTTCAGCATTTTTCAAATATTTTGGCTCTTAGATAAGACCTAGAAGCCTCCGTGGTGCAGTGGTTACGCTACTCGCCTTGTAAACCAGGGATCGCAGGATTGATCCCAGGCTTCTCCAGACTTTCGGATGAGTCTTTAAACCGAGGTCCCGTCTCCGTATGACCTTAGCTGTTGGTGGGACGTAAAACTAAAACTCACTCACTCACTTAGATAAGACCTACAAATTTAAACCTAGGTATGGTTTTTAGCTCACCAGAGCTGAAGGCTCCGGGGGAGCTTATAGGATAGGCAGTTGTCCGGCGTCGGCGTCGTTGTCGTTGTTGTCGTCGTCGTCGTCGTCTGACGTCAACACTTTCAAACATCTTCTTCTCTGAAGCCACTGGACCGATTCAGCCCAAATTTTATCTGTAGCATCCTTGGGCTGGGGGATTGAAAGTTTGTGTTTTTTATGAAAATCGGCCCATTAGTTTGGTTGCTATGGCAACTTAGAGTTTCCATAGACTTATAATGGGGAAAATTGAAAAAAGGCATTTACTGCCAAGTCATTGCAGATATTTGGACAAAACTTTTATAGAAATGTTTCTTGAGTAAAATTCTTTCAGCCATATGCTTTTATGCCAACCTGAGGGTCCCCCAGGTTGTGCCGGGGCCATGCCCCACCCCCTCCACTTCATAAAAGGCCATATATCTCAGAAACCATTCAGATCCCGACCCCTAAACCATATATATTCTTGTTCCTATTGATAAGACGCATTTAGTAACACCAACCTTGGGGTCCTCAGGGATGCGCCGAGGTCATGCCCCACCCCCTCCACTTAATAAAAGGCCCAATATCTCAGAAACCATTCAGATCCCCACCCCTAAACCATATATATTCTTGTTCCTTATGATAAGACCCATTCAGTGACATCAACCTGGATATCCCCTGGATGCGCCGGGGCCATGCCCCACCCCGTCCATTTCATAAAAGGCCCAATATCTCGTAAACCTTACAGATCCCCGCCCCTAAACCATATATATGCGTGCTTCTTATGATAAGACACATTCATTGACACCAACCTGGGGGTCCTCAGAGATGCGCTGGGGCCTTGCCCCACCCCTCCACTTCACAAAAGGCCATATATCTCAGAAACTGTTCAGATCCCCACCCCTAAACCATATATATTCTTGTTCCTATTGATAAAACGCATTCAGTAACACCAACCTGGGGGTCGTCAGGGATGCGCACAGGTCAGGCCCCACCCCCTCAACTTTATAAAAGGCCCAATATCTCGGAAACCATTCAGATTCCCACCCCTAAACCATATATATTCTTGTTGCTTTTGATAAGACCCATTCAGTGACATCAACCTGGGAGTCCCCTAGATGCACCGGGGCCATGCCCCACCCCCTCCATTTGATAAAAGGCCAAATATCTCGGAAACCTTACAGATCCCACCCATAAACCATATATATGCTTGCTTCTTATGATAAGACACATACATTGACACCAACCTGGGGGTCCTCAGAGACGCGCTTGGGCCTTGCCCCACCCCTCCACTTCAAAAAAGGCCATATATTTCAGAAACTGTTCAGATCCCCACCCCTAAACCATATATATTCTTGTTCATTATGATAAGACGCATTCAGTAACACCAACCTGGGTGTTCCCAGGGATATGCTGGGGCCATGCCCCACCCCCTCCATTTCATAATATCACAATATCTCGGAAACCCTACAGATGGCCACCCCTTAACCATATATAGTCTTGTTCCTTATGATAAGACACATTCATTGACACCAACCTGGGAGTCTCCCTGGGCCTTGCCCCACCCTTCCACTTCACATAAGGCCTTATATCTCAGAGAATGTTCTTAGCCCCACCCTAAACCATATATATTCATCTTTCTTATGATAAGACTCATTCAGTGACACCAGCTTGGGAGTCCCCGGGGCACGCCCAGGCCATGCCACACCGCTTTACTTCATTAAAAGCCATATATATCAGAAATAGTTCAGATCCCCACCCCTAAACCATATACTTGTTCCTTATGATAAGACTTGTTCAATCACACTAACCTGGAGGTCTCTTTGTGTTGAGGCAATGTGCCCCGCCCTTCCATTTCATAAAAGGCTTTATATTTCAGAAACCATTCAAATCCCCACCCCATAATCATATATGTTCTTGTTCCTTATTATTAGCACACCTACTGTAGCGGGGTCCGCAGGGGCCATTCCTATTTCATAAAAGGGCCTCAAATCTCTGAAACCGGTCAGATTCCCAGCACTGAACCATATATATACTTGGTCCTTATGATAAGACACATTTAGGGACAACAGTTTGGGCTTTCCTGGGATCAACAGGGCATGCCCCAACCCCTCAACTGTTAAAGAGGCCTTACAGATCCCCACTGCTAAACCATATATATTTTTGTTTCTTATGATAAGACGCATATAGTGATACCAACCAGGGCTCCATTGGGTCCATGCCCCACCCCCTCTACTTCATAAAAGGCCTAACTTTTCAGATGCTGAGTCCACATGGGTGCTCATTTGGACATGGGGTTTCATTTGGTGGATTAAAATGATATCATGTTAAAATACATGCCTGCCATTGGGCAGGATGGGCAGTACCCACCTGAGCTCTGGTGAGCATAGTGGCCCATGGGCCTCTTGTTTCAAACCAAATTAGCATTGGTAGGTTGGATTTTTATTTGATCATACACGATTAAAATAGATATGTTGAGCTACAGTATGGGTGATTAATTGCTTTCTACCCCCCACCCCTTACACACACTTCAAAGACGCGGGTGGACAAATTTCCTTTCCATTTTCTGTTTACTCTTGGTACTCTTAGCTTCTTTTCCCGCCACAGATGACATGGTGTATCCTCCGTGCCTCAACATGGTACCTTTATTGTCAACCCGTATTAAAGGCAATCTTTTAGACACGCTGACATGAATCTAAAAACTGGCAGCAGATTTCGTTTCAAGAACCAGACAATGCAGACATACTGCACAAATTATTATTTTAATTTGTTTTCCCAGCCTTTTTATGATGGTGTGGCTCCAGACCCATTTTCTCTAGCGCCAAGATCTTTTTTTCTGGCAGCATACCCTTTTTGCAGATAAGAGCAAATGCTGCCTTACATTTTTGAACAAAAATCTCTGAAATTGACAAAAAAAAAAAACAACGTCATGTCTGTTTAAAGAATGGATATTTTAGACATTTTTTTAGCAATAGATCGTTGCCTGTTTGGTTTATCGCTAATCCCGCTGTTTATTGTTTCAAATTGTCTCACTTTAAGAAACCATAATAGTGTTTTGATAACGAGTGCATGTAAGTGATACCAAATAAACGATTAGGTGTGAAAAGTTACCTGACCATTGTTATCATGTGCGTGTAGCGAAGACAATGCCATATGCGGGCAGTCTGATCAGCGACAGTGTCTTAAGTTTTCCGAGAAATGAAACCAGATGAACAATAAACTCAGATCAGACTGTGCAGAACTTCCAGCTGATCTGAGTCTTTTCTGTCTGCGCATACGCATTCAGTGCATTTTTCTCGGTAAGCATTTCTGATGCCACTACCACATGACATACTAGCTTTCATTAGCTACCGTGTTTGTCTGACCCGGAAAGGGCCTTATATTTTACAACACGTAAAACTACATCCAGCACTCAGGAAAAAAAACTTTTCTTTTAACGAAAGATCAGCCTGTACATCGAGTTCTTCGTTTGCTGCTCTCTGAATATACCAGAAGCCATTCTACAAAAGGTTTGTAGAAAGAGCAAAGACTGATAAGACTGCGCAGGCTGATCTGTGTCTTCACCTGTCGCACAGTTTTACTGTCATGTTTTCCAAAGGTTGCATGCGAAGACCGTTTGTGCAAACTATCGATGGCGTGTTGTTGAAAAACGTGGGAAAATTTCAGATTGCAACAAATGCACGTTTTTTTACGGCGGGAAATTAAGCGTGGAACGACAAAAACTATACATGTGTGACCAGCGAAGACTACGATCATCCTGCGAATCTGTGAAGGCTTAGCTTTCTGTTCATGGAAATAGTGAAAATACTTGAGAGGTTGACACAAGCTGTCGGCATTATTTATGTTTGTTGTAGCGTGTAGACGTGTCTGATTATCGCTACAGGTGGTAAAATATGTTTTGGATAATTTGTATCGTCGCAAAAGTATTCTAATTATTGAGAGGGGTCATACCGTCATTATACCGCAAGAAATATTGTGCGCCATTGTCCTTTTTAATGCGTCCGAGACATAGGTTCCATGCATCTTGCGCTTCTGATAACAAATTGCACTCAAAATTTGTGGGTTCCAACCGCTTCCTAATTTTGCTTCTCTTACCGGTCCATGCAAAATACCTGTTAATCACAGGAGACAACAGACGTTTTACCCTCTGGTAGTAGTTTTATTATCATTATTATTTATTTTCTTTCCGGTGGTGGTTCTATTGGCTGGCTTGCATGTGCAAAGTACTGGAGATTTTGGATTTTAATTATGGGTTACTTCAAAGCATCGGCTTCTTCAGAAGTAGCCACGTGTCACATCCCTGACCCATTTGAACTGCAATTGGCTAATTATTATTGATTAGTACAGGCCACATACCGTTAACTGACAGCTCGCAGCAATTGATAAAAAAGCAGCTTATAAATAAAAATCAAAAATGAGTTCCTTTAAGAGCAATGAAAACATTCATAAGAAAGAAGATGGGTCATACTACGTAGTTTCGGCTAAAAAAGCCTCATCAGTGACCCTGTAATGATCCGGCAAAGAAAGCCAGAGGAAACATACAGCAATTTTGCAAATTTCGAATAGGCAGTCGATACATAGACTGATATAAATCAAATTGGGGTCCAAAAAAAATCAAAAAACCTGTCTAGAGTATGAGTCTAAACCAAAAATTTATTTCTGATTTCTCAGAATATTCACGCTGATCTCAAAGGACAAAAAGTAAAATATAAACTACACTATGGTAGTACCGATGTTTACGATATGCATTTTTTTTATTCTATGCTCAGAACAGAACAGAACTTTTATTTTCAGTAAATCTCAGGCTACAACAGTTAGCATATGAGAAAAAGTATGTATACAATGTTTGAAACACATATAGGGAATGACAAACATAACATGCTATATTAAACTATTACACTTTATGAAGACTGTCGGAGAGAAAATTTTGATAATGGCGTGTGTGTTGGGGGGGGGTTGGCGGCGGAGAAAGCAATTCCACGTTGACGTAGCGTCGCTTTGACGCTTATTTCACCATTTTTTGGATAGTAAAGCACGGTGCTTCCAGGAGTGTGCACTTAAGTGTCACTCATTGTGTTCATTACAGGGAGGAATAGTATTTTCTATCTTTTTTTTTTTTTTTTTTTGAACACAATTATCAAATTTCCTGCGGCGAAGTCTACAGTATCATCTTTATGTTTACTGTAGTTTCGATGTAAGCAAGGCAAAAGTGCTGATCGAAACAGGAGTGGCTAAATTAACCCCCATCCTGCTGAATATTCATTTAAGCCACACCCAACTCGTCTATCCAGCAATAAAATTACTTGATGTGATTTATTGCCACAAATTCATAAATCGAATGCCAAACAGTGTAGACCCCGATCAGACTAAGAAGCCATCTGATCTGGGTCTACACCGCTTGCAAAGATAGAGGCCGTCGTGAACAACAAGATAAGGTTTAACGTCCAATAAGTGACATCACGAGAACACACCTATATAATATTGCCCCCCTTGAGCCCCAAGTTTTTATAGTAAAACTGGGGTTTACATGGGTAAAACTTATTTTTATTATGTCCGCTCTAAAATATAGACTGTGGGCCCTCCCTAAAACCGCCTCGATGAGGCGGCTCCACCGAGTACCCAAAATCCATATTTTGAGCAGAAACCAGAAAAATATCACAATTTTTCATTTTAAAAGTCTCATTTTTTCGACGATAAAGGCTACAATGTATTTGTATGGGCGTGTTTTCGTAATGTCTAACGAAGGCACCATCAATCGGGTTTGTAAACTCATTCATTAAATTATCAGGTCATATTGCACTGAAGTGTGTCATTTCCGCACGGACTTTTCATGCTTGACCCATAAATATAGAAATCTACATCTATATGAAAAGTGAGGTCTTGCGATTTTACCAATAGTTATATGTATTAGAGACAAACACGGATGCTTTTGATGTTGTTTTTGGCAGACGCACATCATTTTCATGCGTAAATACGACCAGATTGTCTTTTAATTATAGCGCTTTTTAATGAATATGTACTTAAATACTTGGACCATGAAAAAATGAAAGATCGTTTTTGCAAATAAAATGTTTGGAATATTCATGATAGAAAAAATAATTAGGGTCGGCGGGAAAAAGCTAGGCAGGGTCGGGTACCGTAATGATCCGGCTATAAGACGGGGTTTTTACCGCCAGAATACCCCCTAATTTTTACACCCGTCTTATAACCGAGATCTCGGGCATCCTTGAAATTTTCCGCAAAGAACGGAAGGAAAATCACGTGCGGTAAGTACTTGTGTATACCTGTTGCGTAACTATATGGGTCTGTGAAGTGATGAGCGGGAGCGTGATTCCAAATAAATAATAATAAACATCGGTAAAAGAAACCAAAGATCGTGAAGAACAGTTATAATTCAAGCCTAAAGTTGTTTTTTTATCATAATTGGATTTATTCCCATGCGTTTTCAATGGATACATTCCCCGGAAGGTGCCCCGGAACGTAATAAGCATGCGCGAATTTTCATTGGTTTATGATAATGAGTTCATAAATATTAATGAGGCGAAAGTTTCACTCCATTTGCATAAGAAAATAAGTTGATGATGCCTTACGTTTTTTTTTATTATTGTTATTATATTTTTCCATAAAAGCCCAATGCAGCAAAATAAATCTCCGGTCTATCTATCTATCTATCTATCTACAGATACTGCATCGGTCACATTTTGACCATTACCGCCGACAGCCCCCGCCCATAGGGGCTTGAAGAAATATATGGGCTGCATGATGCTTCCACGCAGAGCTGAATCCGGCCCGCACACTAGTACTGGTAAACCGCTTAGAGGATCTAAGCCTGTCCAGGAACGGCGGTGTGAGGCGGACCGTCCATGCTTATAAACCCTATTGGTTTCATTGGGCGACAGGGCTTGAGATGTCATTTCATCTCAATGTCGGGTAAAAGTCCCACAAAATTGGAAGCAACGTCTCCAAAATGACCTTTACAGTGTTGACGGGGACGTTAAACCTCAAACCAAACAAACAATTGACCATTACCGCATGTGTATTAAACATTATGGATGCATAGGCTATTCTGTCTCTTCCTATATCACTCTTGATTAGCAATGGCCTGTTTTTTAATCTATTTAATCTCTTATATAAACACACCAATTATCCAATAACTCCCTGCAGAGTTAATCACCTTATTAACTGTCCGATAATGTTTACACGCGTCAGCAGTTCACCACAGGTGTAAATCTGTCAACCGCATAGGTATTTTACTGCCGTAAATACTAGAATGGTCGGGCGGCGAAATATTTCTTAAGGAAAATTGTCTTGTCAGGAGATTGGGGCCATCGGGTGGAAGACCGGGAGATAGAGTTCGAAATCCTGTTATTTCGATGAAATCGGGAGATATCAAATGTATGCCGACGCACATGTATTAAACTGTAGAAAATGCCAGTTATGCGTAGTTGCTTCCCTTAGTTACTGTCAATCATTTTACTTTCCTTTCTTCATTGGTTTATGATAATGAGTTCATGAATATTAATGAGGCGAAAGTTGTTACGTTAATAAACTCAAATTTCAGACACAAAATATAAGTGATTACAAATTCTAGGTAAGAAAATTTATTCAGGGACTTGCTAGGTACCTACAACTATCTGTTTATCATTGAAGTCGGTCTAATATAAATTTTATTTTAGTAAAGTCGTCATTGTCATTAGATTTCGCGACAGCAAAACACCGAGCGAAATTGATCAACCAGTGTCTCACTCTGAAATGTTCGGCACTTTCTACATCCGCGCAACCCTCGTCAGATTGTTAGAATTTATACCCGTCTTATAGCCGAGACTAAGCAAAAATCACCCAAAGAAAAGCCAAAAAATACCCCCGTCTTATAGCCAAATCGTCTTATAGCCGGATCATTACGGTAACCGGAACCACACATATATTTTTTTTTGGCCTTATTTGCTGGCTCCCAGCTTGCACATTGTCAATATTGGAAATACGGGTAACCAAAGCTGTCGGCATTATTTATGTTTGTTGTAGCGTGTAGACGTGTCTGATTATCGCTACAGGTGGTAAAATATGTTTTGGATAATTTGTATCGTCGCAAAAGTATTCTAATTATTGAGAGGGGTCATACCGTCATTATACCGCAAGAAATATTGTGCGCCATTGTCCTTTTTAATGCGTCCGAGACATAGGTTCCATGCATCTTGCGCTTCTGATAACAAATTGCACTCAAAATTTGTGGGTTCCAACCGCTTCCTAATTTTGCTTCTCTTACCGGTCCATGCAAAATACCTGTTAATCACAGGAGACAACAGACGTTTTACCCTCTGGTAGTAGTTTTATTATCATTATTATTTATTTTCTTTCCGGTGGTGGTTCTATTGGCTGGCTTGCATGTGCAAAGTACTGGAGATTTTGGATTTTAATTATGGGTTACTTCAAAGCATCGGCTTCTTCAGAAGTAGCCACGTGTCACATCCCTGACCCATTTGAACTGCAATTGGCTAATTATTATTGATTAGTACAGGCCACATACCGTTAACTGACAGCTCGCAGCAATTGATAAAAAAGCAGCTTATAAATAAAAATCAAAAATGAGTTCCTTTAAGAGCAATGAAAACATTCATAAGAAAGAAGATGGGTCATACTACGTAGTTTCGGCTAAAAAAGCCTCATCAGTGACCCTGTAATGATCCGGCAAAGAAAGCCAGAGGAAACATACAGCAATTTTGCAAATTTCGAATAGGCAGTCGATACATAGACTGATATAAATCAAATTGGGGTCCAAAAAAAATCAAAAAACCTGTCTAGAGTATGAGTCTAAACCAAAAATTTATTTCTGATTTCTCAGAATATTCACGCTGATCTCAAAGGACAAAAAGTAAAATATAAACTACACTATGGTAGTACCGATGTTTACGATATGCATTTTTTTTATTCTATGCTCAGAACAGAACAGAACTTTTATTTTCAGTAAATCTCAGGCTACAACAGTTAGCATATGAGAAAAAGTATGTATACAATGTTTGAAACACATATAGGGAATGACAAACATAACATGCTATATTAAACTATTACACTTTATGAAGACTGTCGGAGAGAAAATTTTGATAATGGCGTGTGTGTTGGGGGGGGGTTGGCGGCGGAGAAAGCAATTCCACGTTGACGTAGCGTCGCTTTGACGCTTATTTCACCATTTTTTGGATAGTAAAGCACGGTGCTTCCAGGAGTGTGCACTTAAGTGTCACTCATTGTGTTCATTACAGGGAGGAATAGTATTTTCTATCTTTTTTTTTTTTTTTTTTTGAACACAATTATCAAATTTCCTGCGGCGAAGTCTACAGTATCATCTTTATGTTTACTGTAGTTTCGATGTAAGCAAGGCAAAAGTGCTGATCGAAACAGGAGTGGCTAAATTAACCCCCATCCTGCTGAATATTCATTTAAGCCACACCCAACTCGTCTATCCAGCAATAAAATTACTTGATGTGATTTATTGCCACAAATTCATAAATCGAATGCCAAACAGTGTAGACCCCGATCAGACTAAGAAGCCATCTGATCTGGGTCTACACCGCTTGCAAAGATAGAGGCCGTCGTGAACAACAAGATAAGGTTTAACGTCCAATAAGTGACATCACGAGAACACACCTATATAATATTGCCCCCCTTGAGCCCCAAGTTTTTATAGTAAAACTGGGGTTTACATGGGTAAAACTTATTTTTATTATGTCCGCTCTAAAATATAGACTGTGGGCCCTCCCTAAAACCGCCTCGATGAGGCGGCTCCACCGAGTACCCAAAATCCATATTTTGAGCAGAAACCAGAAAAATATCACAATTTTTCATTTTAAAAGTCTCATTTTTTCGACGATAAAGGCTACAATGTATTTGTATGGGCGTGTTTTCGTAATGTCTAACGAAGGCACCATCAATCGGGTTTGTAAACTCATTCATTAAATTATCAGGTCATATTGCACTGAAGTGTGTCATTTCCGCACGGACTTTTCAAGTTTTCATGCTTGACCCATAAATATAGAAATCTACATCTATATGAAAAGTGAGGTCTTGCGATTTTACCAATAGTTATATGTATTAGAGACAAACACGGATGCTTTTGATGTTGTTTTTGGCAGACGCACATCATTTTCATGCGTAAATACGACCAGATTGTCTTTTAATTATAGCGCTTTTTAATGAATATGTACTTAAATACTTGGACCATGAAAAAATGAAAGATCGTTTTTGCAAATAAAATGTTTGGAATATTCATGATAGAAAAAATAATTAGGGTCGGCGGGAAAAAGCTAGGCAGGGTCGGGTACCGTAATGATCCGGCTATAAGACGGGGTTTTTACCGCCAGAATACCCCCTAATTTTTACACCCGTCTTATAACCGAGATCTCGGGCATCCTTGAAATTTTCCGCAAAGAACGGAAGGAAAATCACGTGCGGTAAGTACTTGTGTATACCTGTTGCGTAACTATATGGGTCTGTGAAGTGATGAGCGGGAGCGTGATTCCAAATAAATAATAATAAACATCGGTAAAAGAAACCAAAAGATCGTGAAGAACAGTTATAATTCAAGCCTAAAGTTGTTTTTTTATCATAATTGGATTTATTCCCATGCGTTTTCAATGGATACATTCCCCGGAAGGTGCCCCGGAACGTAATAAGCATGCGCGAATTTTCATTGGTTTATGATAATGAGTTCATAAATATTAATGAGGCGAAAGTTTCACTCCATTTGCATAAGAAAATAAGTTGATGATGCCTTACGTTTTTTTTTATTATTGTTATTATATTTTTCCATAAAAGCCCAATGCAGCAAAATAAATCTCCGGTCTATCTATCTATCTATCTATCTACAGATACTGCATCGGTCACATTTTGACCATTACCGCCGACAGCCCCCGCCCATAGGGGCTTGAAGAAATATATGGGCTGCATGATGCTTCCACGCAGAGCTGAATCCGGCCCGCACACTAGTACTGGTAAACCGCTTAGAGGATCTAAGCCTGTCCAGGAACGGCGGTGTGAGGCGGACCGTCCATGCTAATAAACCCTATTGGTTTCATTGGGCGACAGGGCTTGAGATGTCATTTCATCTCAATGTCGGGTAAAAGTCCCACAAAATTGGAAGCAACGTCTCCAAAATGACCTTTACAGTGTTGACGGGGACGTTAAACCTCAAACCAAACAAACAATTGACCATTATCGCATGTGTATTAAACATTATGGATGCATAGGCTATTCTGTCTCTTCCTATATCACTCTTGATTAGCAATGGCCTGTTTTTTAATCTATTTAATCTCTTATATAAACACACCAATTATCCAATAACTCCCTGCAGAGTTAATCACCTTATTAACTGTCCGATAATGTTTACACGCGTCAGCAGTTCACCACAGGTGTAAATCTGTCAACCGCATAGGTATTTTACTGCCGTAAATACTAGAATGGTCGGGCGGCGAAATATTTCTTAAGGAAAATTGTCTTGTCAGGAGATTGGGGCCATCGGGTGGAAGACCGGGAGATAGAGTTCGAAATCCTGTTATTTCGATGAAATCGGGAGATATCAAATGTATGCCGACGCACATGTATTAAACTGTAGAAAATGCCAGTTATGCGTAGTTGCTTCCCTTAGTTACTGTCAATCATTTTACTTTCCTTTCTTCATTGGTTTATGATAATGAGTTCATGAATATTAATGAGGCGAAAGTTGTGACGTTAATAAACTCAAATTTCAGACACAAAATATAAGTGATTACAAATTCTAGGTAAGAAAATTTATTCAGGGACTTGCTAGGTACCTACAACTATCTGTTTATCATTGAAGTCGGTCTAATATAAATTTTATTTTAGTAAAGTCGTCATTATAGCCCCGCTTGAAAAGTGGGGCTATATTGGATTTGCCCTGTCATTCCGTAATTCTGTAATTCCGTAATTCTGTAATTCTGTAATTCCGTAATTCCGTTATTCCGTTATTTTTTCGTCACAGTTTTCCCCGAAACTAAGAGAGCTAGAAAACTAAAACTTTGTATACACGTGGACAATGGGTGCCTCCACGGACCTTACCGAAATTATGACCAAGGGCCCATAACTCTTGGAGTTATCTCCCCTGATAGGTTTTTTTAAATGAAAATGTTTGGTCACAGTTTTCTCAGGAACGAAAGAAGCTAGAAAGCTCAAACTTTGCATAAATGTGGACAATGGGTGGATATAGGGAGCTTACCAAAATAATGGCCAAGGGCCCATAACTGTTGGAGTTATCTCTCCTGATAGGTTTTTTAAATAAATGAAAATATAGGTTTTTTTTAAATGAAAATGTTTGGTCACAGTTTTCTCAGGAACTAAAGAAGCTAGAAACCTCAAACTTTGCATAAATGTGGACAATGGGTGGATATAGGGAGCTAACCAAAATAATGGCCGAGGGCCCATTACTTTTGGAGTTATCTCCCCTGATAGTATAGTTTTTTTTAATAAATGAAAAGGTTTGGTGACAGTTTTCTCAGGAACTAAGAAAGCTAGAATACTGAAACTTTGTATGAACATGAAAAGTGGGTGGATGTATGGCCCTTACCAAAATAATGGCCAAAGGCCCATAACTCTTGGAGTTATCTCCCCTGATAGGATATTTTCTGCAAGTAAAAAAATCATTTCACTTTTCTAACCATCAAACCATGAAAAATATTTTCGATACAGTTTTCTCAGGTACTAAGAAAGCTAGAAAGCTGAAACTTTGTATAAACATGAACATTAGGTGGATGTAAGTAAATAATGGCCAACAACATTACTCTTGGGGTTATCTCCCCAGCAAAGAAAAAAAAAAATATTAAAGTTTTCTCTGGAACTAAGAAAGCTCCCCTGATAGGTTAAAAGCTTTTAGAGTCAATGTGTCTTACTCCTCTGATAGCGCTATAGCGGGGCTATAGTCAGATCCTCTGACAGCTCTAGTTGTCATTAGATTTCGCGACCGCAAAACACCGAGCGAAATTGATCAACCAGTGTCTCACTCTGAAATGTTCGGCACTTTCTACATCCGCGCAACCCTCGTCAGATTGTTAGAATTTATACCCGTCTTATAGCCGAGACTAAGCAAAAATCACCCAAAGAAAAGCCAAAAAATACCCCCGTCTTATAGCCAAATCGTCTTATAGCCGGATCATTACGGTAACCGGAACCACACATATATTTTTTTTTGGCCTTATTTGCTGGCTCCCAGCTTGCACATTGTCAATATTGGAAATACGGGTAACCAGACCCCCCTGACCTCTCAAGGTCAGGGGGGTCTGGTTACCTGTTTTTCCAACACTGATAATCTTCGGACTAGGAACCAGCAGATAATGCAAAAAAGGTGAATATCCTAGAGTGACCAAAGTTCATTACACTAAGCCAAAGTGGTCTACATATAATAATATAAAGCAGTACAAATCAAATCATTTCACTCACCTCACTAGCTTATCATACCGTATTTCTGAGTAACAAAGCAATTCCCCTACTTTCGTTCCCCGTACAATTATATAACAACAGTTTCAAATGTAAACAAATATGGCCTCTGCAACATTTTCTGGTCCTAAGTTCGTGACCCCATGACGTCATCATTTTTTGTGCTAAACTGCTAGGCTACAGTACGTATTTCTTAGGTTTTCAGTATTTATACTCAATATTTGAATAAATGACCAGTTCAAAGTTTAAACAGCAGACTGATCAGCATGAAGTCTTGACTTAAAAAAAAATGCTAAAACAGAAAGTTTTACTTTTTCAACATCAAAGACAGTAAAAAACAACTTGAAAACATAACTTGTATTTAATAACAGATTTATTCCTTATATGGGGCAACTATGCAATGAGGACACAGGAACACTATGTGACGCCTTACAACTGAGAAATTAGTGCAGTATTTGAGATGCACCCAGTGTTTACATGTGTACCCGTTACACAAACCGTCCCTCTGTACTCTAAGAACCAACAGAATTTTGGAAACGATGAATTTCTTTATCTTAGCCTGATTTTATTTGACAGGTCATGTGACCTTAACCCTTTACCACTCAGATACGTTTTTTCCTGACTCGATCCATTACCACTCAGACCCGTATATTTACGACTTTATCGATTAACGTACAGATACGGATATCCCCGTGTGTCGCCATTTGAACAAATACGTGTTTGCCCGCGTCTCAAAATCAATCGCGTTATTTTTACCTTTTTCCTAAATATAAAAACGCCGGATGTTTATTAATGTTAAGTTTGGTCTTTTGCCAACAATATTTGCGAAAAAAACAAATATGTTTCTATACTAAGTTTTTGTGTAATTTACAACCAAACACACCAGGGGTTTCTTCTACTGAATCAAGATGACCTTGCCTGACCGGAATGGAAAATTACTGGGTTGAGTTACTGAATGACGCAATATTTGTGTGTCGGTCGCGCATGATTTGCATGATTTAGGTAAAGACAATTAGCGCTGTATAATCAGTTAGATTCAAGGGATTTATGGTTCAAGATAATTAGTTAATTGGGGATTATGATACCCTAGGAATGTTTATACAGCAGATGCCACCCGGAGCGTGCCGAGCTTTGAGCCGCAATAAATTACGTAACAGTACCCAAGAGTGTACCCAGGTGGTCATTGGAAGGGCAATAAAACCCACAGATGGGTAGAAGGCCTTTCATTGGTCATTAGTTTAAGCCCCTTTAATGAATATTAATTTCTAAAAAAAAAAATATGCGACGTCTGATCAGGGTCTCACCGCTGACACGTTAACAGACAAACAGATGCAATTTTTAAGCGGCACCTGATCAGGGTCTTCAGGTTTTTGGACCTTATAATGCTACGGCACCCGGATCAGACCCTCCACAATTATTGCCGCGACGTCTGATTCAGCTCCAACCGCCGACGTTTCATTTTATTTTCCGCGACCGAATAGGTTTGGAGGATATAGCGACCGTCCAAATGTCCGTCCGTCCGTAGACACAACAGACAGATGCAAACAATGCAGACTCGGATCAGACGCCGTACTATTATTGAACGGCGTCTGATGAGGATCAGCATGTTTGTAGAAGGCATCTGAGACGGCGCAGACCCGGACAAGACGCTGCGCAACGGTTATGCGGCGTCTGATCAAGGTCTTATCGGCGACGGTGGTGTTTTTTATCCCTAGTCTAAACAGGTTCGGAGCCTGGCGTCCGTTCGTTCGCCCATTCGTAGACACAAAATTATGAGTGACAAGACGCTGCGCAACGGTTATGCGGCGTCTGATCAGAGTCTTATCGGCGACGGTGGTGTTTTTTATCCCTAGTCTGAACAGGTTCGGAGCCTGGCGTCCGTTCAAACGTCCGTCCGTAGACGCAATAGACATATGAAAACAATGCAGATCCGGATCAGATGTACAATTATTAAACAGCGTCTGATGATGGTCTACATGTATGTAGACGGTATCTGAGACGGCGCAGACCCGGACAAGACGTTGCGCAACGACGCGGCGTCTGATCAGGGTCTTATCGCCAACGGTGGTGTTTTTTTTTTTAACCCTAGTCTGAACAGGTTCGGGGGATATAGCGATCAGCGTGGCGTCATTCACCCAACCGTCTGTATAACAAAAGACAGAACACAAAGGTGCAGATTTGAATCAGACGCCATACAATTATTATACGGCGTCTGGATAGGGTCTACAAGTTTGTAGACGGAATATACGACGGCACAGACCCAGACCAGACGCTGTACAATGATCATGTGGCATCTGATCATGGTCTGACCGCCGCCGGTGCGTTTTATTTTTATCCCCTGACCAAATAGGTTCGGGGATATAACTGTCAGCCTGGCGTCCGTCCGTCCGTCCGCAAACAAAATTATGAGTCTGGCGTCCGTACACATGTCCGTCCGTTCGTCCGTAGACACAACAGACAGATGCAAGCAATGCAGATAAGAATCAGACCTGTACAATTATTAAACGGCGTCTGATGAGGGTCTACAGGTTTGTAGACGGCATATGGGTCGGCGCAGACCCGGACAAGACGCTACACAACGATAATGTGGCGTCTGATCAGGGACTAATTGCTGACGGTGGTGTTTTTATCCCTAGTCTGAACATGTTCGGGGGATATAGCGATCAGCCTGGCGTCATCCACTCAACCGTCTGTATAACAATAGACAGAACACAAAGGTGCAAACAGTGCAGATTTGAATCAGACGCCATACAATGATTATAAGGCGTCTGGATAGGGTCTACAGGTTTGAAGATGGCATATGCGACCACACAGACCATGCGACGTCTGATCATGGTCTGACCGCCGCCGGTGCGTTTTATTTTTTATCCCCTGACCAAATAGGTTCGGGGATATAACAATCAGCCTGGCGTCTGACCGTCCGCAAACAAAATTGAGTCTGGCGTCCGTTCACATGTCCGTCCGTCCGTAAACACAACAGACAGATGCAAGCAATGCAGATTCGAATCAGACTTTAACAATTATTAAAAGGCGTCTGATGAGGGTCTACAGGTTTGTAGACGGCATATGGGTCGGCGCAGACCCGGACAAGACGCTGCACAAAGGTAATGCAGCGTCTGATCAGGGACTCATTGCCGACGGTGGTGTTTTTAGCTCACCTGTCACGTAGTGACGAGGTGAGCTTTTGTGATCACTTTTTGTCCGTCGTGCGTGCGTGTGTGCGTGTGTGCGTGCGTGTGTGCGTGCGTAAACTTTTTCTTCAAACAACATCTCCTCCTAAACCACTGATCGGATTTTGACCAAACTTCACAGGAATGATCCTTAGGTGGTCCCCTTTCAAAGTTGTTCAAATGGTTCCGGTCTGTTGCACATCTAGGTCACAGGAGCTAAAAAAAGATTTTTTAAATGAAAACTTTAAAAATCTTCTTCTCTGAAACCGCAAGGCCCAGGTCTTCGATATTTGGTATGAAGCTTCATCTAGTGGACCTCTACCAAGATTGTTCAAATTATAGTCCTGGGTCGAAAATCGTCCCCGCCCCGGGGTCCTTTGGTTTTACATAGGCTTATATAGGGAAAATCTTTAAAAATCTTCTTCTCTGAAACCGCAAGGCCCAGGTCTTTGATATTTGGTGTGAAGCTTCACCTAGTGGACCTCTACCAAGATTGTTCAAATTATAGCCCTGGGGCAAGAAATGCCCCCGCCCCGGGGGCCTTTGGTTTTACATATGCTTATATAGGGAAAATCTTTAAAAATCTTCTTCTCTGGAACCGCAAGACCCAGATCTTGGATATTTGGTGTGAAGCTTCACATAGTGGACCCCTTTCAAGATTGTTCAAATTATAGCCCTGGGGCCAAAAACGCCCCCGCCCCGGGGGCCTTTGGTTTTACATGGTCTGATATAGGGAAAATCTTTAAAAATCTTCTTCTCTGGAACCGCAAGGCCCAGATCTTGGATATTTGGTATGAAGCTTCATCTAATGGACCTCTTTCAAGATTGTTCAAATTATAGCCCTGGGGCCAAAAATGCCACCGCCCCGGGGCCCTTTGGTTTTACTTGGGCTTGTATAGGGAAAATCTGTAAAAATCTTCTTCTCTGAAACCGCAAGGCCCAGGTCTTTGATATTTGATATCAAGCTTCATCTAGTGGACCCCTACCAAGATTGTTCAAATTATTTTGCTTGGGCCAAAAATGCCCCCGCCCCGGGGCCCTTTGGTTTTACATGGGCTTACATAGGGAAAATCTTTAAAAATCTTCTTCTCTGAAACTGCAAGGCCCAGGTCTTTGCTATTTGGTATGAAGCTTCATCTAGTGGACCTCTACCAAGATTGTTCAAATTATAGTGCTGGGGCCAAAAATGCCCCCGCCCGGGGCCCTTTGGTTTTACATAGGCTTATGTAGGGAAAATCTTTAAACATCTTCTTCTCTGAAACTGCAAGGCCAAGGTCTTTGATATTTGGTATGAAGCTTCATCTGGTGTACCTCTACCAAGATTGTTCAAATTATAGCCCTGGGACCAAAATGCCCCCCCCCCCCCCCCCCCCCCCCCCCCCCCCCCCCCGGCCGGGGCCCTTTGGTTTTACATAGACTTATAATGGGAAAATCTTGAAAAATCTTCTTCTCTGAAACCACAAGGTCTAGGTCTTTGATATTTGGTATGGAGCTTCAGCTAGTGGACCTTTACCAAGATTGTTCAAATTATAGCCCTGAGGCCAAAAATGCCCCCGCCTCAGGGCCCTTTGGTTTTACATAGACTTATATAGGAAAAATCTTTAAAAATTTTCTTCTGTGAAACCACAAGGCCTAGGTCTTCAATATTTGGTGTGAAATTTCATCTAGTGGACCTCTATCAAGATTGTTAAAATTATAGCCCTTGGGCCCAAAATGCCCCCGCCCCAAGACCCTTTGGTTTTACATAGACTTATATAGGAAAATCTTTAAAAATCTTCTTCTCTGAAACTGCAAGACCCATGTCTTTGATATTTGGTATGGAGCTTCATCTAGTGGACAATCAAGCCTTTATTGATATTTGGTATGAAGCTTCACCTTTTTAGACCTCCCTCAACATTATACACATTATAACCTTGGGGTCAATAATGGCCCTCCCAGGGCCCACTTGTTACTCTATGGATCAGGTGAGCGATCCAGGGCCATCATGGCCCTCTTGTGTTTTATATTAGGATCACTTTTTGTATGTCATCCGTGCGTAAACAATTTCTTCAAACGACATCGCCTCCTAAACCACTGATCGGATTTTGACCAAACTTCACAGGAATGATCCTTATGTGGTCCCCTTTCAAAGTTTTTCAAATGGTTCCGGTACGTTGCACATATAGGTCACAGGAGCCAAAAATAGATTTTTTCACAGAAAACTTAAAAAATCTTCTTCTCTGAAACCGCAAGGTCCAGGTCTTTGATATTTGGTATGAAGCTTCATCTAGTAGACCCCTACAAAGATTGTTCAAATTATAGTGCCGGGGCCAAAAATGCCCCCGCCCCGGGGCCCTTTGGTTTTACATAGGCTTATATAGGGAAATCTTCAAAAATCTTCTTCTCTGAAACCACAAGGTCCAGGTCTTTGATTTTTGGTATGAAGCTTCAACTAGTGGACCCCTACCAAGATTGTTCAAATTATAGTGCTGGGGCCAAAAATGCCCCCGCCCCGGGGCCCTTTGGTTTTACATTGGCTTGTATAGGGAAAATCTGTAAAAATCTTCTTCTGAAACCGCAAGGCCCAGGTCTTTAATATTTGATATGAAGCTTCATCTAGTGGACCCCTACCAACATTGTTCAAATTATAGTGCTGGGGCCAAAAATGCCCTCGCCCGGGGCCCTTTGGTTTTACATAGGCTTATATAGGGAAAATCTTTAAAAATCTTCTTCTCTGAAACTGCTTGCCCAGGTCTTTGCTATTTGGTATGAAGCTTCATCTAGTGGACCCCTACCAAGATTGTTCAAATTATAGTGCTGGGGCCAAAAATGCCCCCAGCAGACCAGGGCCCTTTGGTTTTACATAGGCTTATGTAGGGAAAATCTTTAAAAATCTTCTTCTCTGAAACTGCAAGGCCCAGGTCTTTGAAATTTAGTATGGAGCTTCATCTAGTGTACCTCTATCAAGATTATTCAAATTATAGCCCTCCTGCCACAAATGTCCCCGCCCCGGGGCCCTTTGGTTTTACATAGACTTATATAGGGAAAATCTTGAAAAGTCTTCTTCTCTGAAACCATTAGGCCTAGGTCTTTGATATTTGGTATGAAGCTTCAGCTAGTGAACCTCTACCAAGATTGTTCAAATTATAGCCCTGAGGCCAAAAATGCCCCCGCCTCGGGCCCTTTGGTTTTACATAGACTTATATAGGGAAAATCTTCAAAAATCTTCTGTGAAACCACAAGGCCTTAGTCTTTGATATTTGGTGTGAAATTTCATCTAGTGGACCTATATCAAGATTGTTCAAATTATAGCCCTGGGGCCAAAAATGCCCCCGCCCCGAGACCCTTTGGTTTTACATTGACTTATATTGGAAAATCTTTAAAAATCTTCTTCTCTGAAACTGCAAGGCCCATGTCTTTGATATTTGGTATGGCGCTTCATCTAGTGGACAATTATAGCCTTTGTTAATATTTGGTATGAAGCTTCACCATTTTAGACCTCCCTCAACATTATGCACATTATAACCTTGGGGGTCAATAATGGCCCTCCCCGGGGCCCACTTGTTACTCTATGGATCAGGTGAGCGAATCCAGGGCCATCATGGCCCTCTTGTTTTATTCCTAGTCTGAACATGTTCGGGGGATATAGCGATCAGCCTGGCATCATCCACCCGTCTGTGTGTATAACTATAGACAGAACACAAAGGTGCAAACAGTGCAATTCGGGATCAGAGCCCAGAAAATTATTATAAGGCGTCCGATCAGGGTCTACATGATTGTAGACGGCACAGACCCAGACCAGTAGCTATCAACCTGACGTCATCCACCCGTCAGTCTGTATGACAATAGACAGAACACAAAGGTGCAAACAGTGCTGATCGGGATCAGAGCCCAGACAAATATTATAAGGCGTCTGATCACGGTCTACAGGGTTGTAGACAGCACATGCGATGGCACAAACCCAGACCAGACGCTGTACAATGACCATGCGCATCAGATGTCATTGCACCTCAGTGTTGGGTAAAAGTCCCACCAAATTGGAAGCAATATCTCCAAAATGTCCTAAATAGTGTTGATGGGGATGTTATACCTCTAATCAAACAAACAAATCTTAATAAAAAAAAAAAAATACAGAGACGGCTCTTTGGGGTGAGCTGGCTATGGGGTGGTTGATACATTTATTTAAAAAAAAAAGGTAAAGTTGGGGATGGGGGTTCAAAAAAGGATAGATAGGCTGTAATAGTTATTTTAATCTTATGCAAAAGTACTGATTTTTTCATAAACAAAACACACCCATGTGTCATAGCACATTCTTTAATTTCTCCAAAATGGCTACTTTTCCATTGAAAACTTTTATATTTTTCTTATTTATACTCAGAACATAGGTCGTGGGTGCCGATTGAGGCAGTTCTAACGAGTACCCACAACCTTGGTCTTGGTGCAGAAATAAGTAAAATAATGTATACCGGGTTCAGATAGATGTTCATTTCACAGACTTATGAACATGATCTTATTTCTGCATAAAAAGTATGTTATGGAAACTTGTTGGAAGACCCTCAGTGACATGCCCTAATGATTACCTACAAATACGTTTTTGTGCGGAAATAAGAAAAATAATACGTGGATACCCCCTCTTTTCTGGTGGTTAAAAATACTTTCTCTGACCAACCCAAAACAGAAATTTTTGCTAAAGAAAATATTTTGCTTACTTTGACACTTCATATTTTCAAAACGCAAAGAGAAACTATAATAAATTTAGTACCATTGGAAAGAAAATTTAATTTCCTAGAAACTTTACATTTACATAAATATTGTCAAATGTACAGAAAATACTAAAATATAAATCATTTTTGTAACATAAGAGTGAAAATCACACAAAAATGCAAATATCTCTGTTCAGATAAGACTGTCAGGCCTATCAGCCATATATGGACTATTGGTTATTGATTTACCTATATCAGTGTTCTGTTAAGATGCTGTATTGGATAATTTTCTGAGTGGTAAAGGGTTAACCCAGAAATGGTAAACAAAACAGACGACAGGTCGTTGCCGCACATCAGATTGAAAAATATTTTTATTAGTATTTTTTCAAACGACGAATTTGGGAATAGTGAAAATGGCTTTCTTACAAAAGAAAAATCAAATATGGATGTAAACTCATTTGTATGAAAGCCATTCTTGACAAAACTTTGTCCAGGAAAACTTCTAGTCGACAGCTAATAATAACCGTATATGAAAGTCACGTGAGAACGAGGTCAGCGCGAGGAGCACAGAAAATGATGACGTCACGGAGTTAAGGCAGTAACAAACTTAGGGCACCCGACGATATCTCCATCGTCAGACCGTCATTAGAGTACTGCTCCACAGTCTGGAATCCATACCAGAAGGATCAAATCCACAAGCTAGAAATGGTTCAACGCAGAGTGGCTAGATACGTAACTAATCGGTATCACAACACAAGTAGTGTCACTGAAATGCTTGACCATCTAGAGTGGGAATCTCTGGAATCCAGACGAACAAAGGCTCAGCTCACCATGATGTTTAAGATTGGGAACAACCTGGTTGACAACCCGGCACAGCAGTACCTCACGCCAGCATCGGGTCAAAACAAGATCAGCAAATTCACAGAAAATACGCCAGATATCGTCATCAACATCATACTAACAAAATAGCTTTTTCCCACGCACTGTCACAACTTGGAACTCACTGCCTTCAGCCATTGCTGATGCCCCTGACTTGGTATCATTCAAGCAGGGGTCCACCATTAAATACTGATTCTGCAGTCGGCGCCGGCTGCAAGTAATTCCTAGGGATGCTCAGAGCTATGCCGGCGGGGCGACCATACCCCATTGCGGCCACTGTTTTGAGTTGAAGGGATGAAAAAGCAGCCGCGCCAAACTTTCATTCTTTTTTTCTGCCTTTTATCTATCGGGTCACTTCTATCTTTGCTATCTCTATCTCTTTTCTTTTTGACCTCCACCACCCATCGCATAATAGTCAAGTGTGACTGCGTTGACGTATCGATGTGCATGTTTCACGTCTGCCATGTTTATGATAGCCCATTTAAAGAATATTTAAAAGTTCTTTTCTTAGCAAATACAGGAAATGTTTGCTTTACTGTAGAGAGGCTAGAACAACATACTTAGGCACCAAAATCAAGCCTGGAATTTGGTTCAATTTCTCACGATAATCCACCATCTTTACAGAGTTCAAGAGAATTGTTTTCGCATAAAAAAATAATTGCTTCTCAAAACCAAAAAGAGTCAAGTCCCATTGCAACCAAAACCCAATAAACGTCAAAATAATTTTAAAGGCACATTTTTGATTGCATAACACCCTAATGACCATTCATTGAAAAATTCTGTTTTGAGAAAAGATACATTTCGGGTATTCTGACTGTCAAACAGGTAGGGTGCCAAAAGAGAGCAATCAATTACCTAGAGAAAATTCACATCTTTTCATTTGCTTGTTTGATAACTACGTCCTGGTTTTAATTTCCGCACTTTTATTATTTTTCTTTTTAGAAACAATTATTTATAATCATTACAAAAACATGCATAATCAAATAATTTTGTAAAATTTTATGACCAAAAATGATCAAAACCCTGATATCTTTAATATTTCGGCTCAAACCATATATTGTGGGTACTTGTTAGAACCGCCTCACCGTAGAACAATCTGTGAGGCAGTTCTAAAGAGGACCCACAATATATTTTTTTGAGTAGAAATAAAAAAATAATGTTTACCCGTTCTAAATTCCAGTTTTACTGTACAATATTGTTAAATTGTGAGTACTCGTTAGAATAGCCACTGTGAGGGGGTTCTAACTAGGACCCACAATATATTTTTTTAGTAGAAATAAGACAATTAATGAATACTCTCTAAATCCCAGTTTTACCCAACAATATATTCTCAGAGAGTCTGTGCTCTCACCTCATAAGCACTTAGATAAGATAAGCCTTTGATGTGCACTATGGTCCCAAGGACTTGTTTACTGCAGACCATTAGACAGGCCACCCCTTTTATATAGAGAAAAAATGTGTCTTTGAAAGGCTCTTTTCAAAGACCGTTCCATCAAACACTGAAGCTTGATCACAGGAAAGTTTCGAAACCACGTCACATGTTTAAATGAACTGAAGCATACCACACTATGCCGGTAAAACCCAGCAACGTGCTTGGGCCAATGAGTTACCCGAGCATTTTAGCAAACACACAAAGTGTTTGCTTTACGGTAGAGAGGCAGGAACAACATACTTAGGCACCCAAATCTCGCCTGGAAGCTCGTTCAGTTTCTTGCGATAATCCACCATCTTTACAGAGTTCATGAGAATTGTATTCACATCCAAAAGTTGCTTCTCAAAACCAAAAGGAGTCAAGTCCCGTTACAACCGAACCACAATCATCAACGGATTTTTTATTTAACGTGCAGGTACAGGGGCAACATCCACATAAGTGGGCCCCCTTCCAGGTAGCTGGCTTGCTGCACACATTGCAGATCTTACACCAGATCTCCAGGCTTGTCTATCATGAGGTTCGATAGCAGAGAGCTTCCATTTTCTGCAATATCTTTCTGTTAGCTGCTTCCAGGTCATCTTGGGCCTTCCTGGCCCCCACTTTCCACCTACCTACAAAAAGCGTCAAAATAATTTTAAAAAGCTCTTTTCGAAGACCGTTCCATCAAACACTGAAGTTTGATCGCCGGAAAGTTTCAAAACCAATCACACGTTAAAATGAACTGAAACGTACCACACTGATCCGAAAAGGTTAGCCAGTGAAACCCAGTACCGCACCTGGACCAACGAGTTACCGAAGCTTCTCGGTAGGATGGAAAGCACTTCTTGTCTGGCCAGGCAATTTAAACTATTCACAAACTCTTACTCAGGGACATAAATTAAAGCCCTGGGACAAGTAAGAGACACATTGAGCTATCTGGATACCTGTGAATTTCTACCTTCCCAAGATTTATAAAGTGATGATGAGCCTCAAATCCATAGCATAACGCTAGTGCATCAGGATACTTTAAAGTGTCCATACTGCAAATTAACTGAGTCCCCCTATGTAATTTTCTGCCCATGAAGTGCACACAGGACCATTATTGGAGCATTGTCATACTAAGGCTATGTGCAAAGCGGTGGTGTAGCTCAAACAATTGTTTTTGGTTAAACGACACGTCAACCCTGGTCGGTCAGTTTGTGTCATCTCCCAGAGAAAGGGACTAAAGAGATAGAAGAGGTAGCGGAGAAGAGGATGAGGGACAGTGGAAAAAGGGGAAAATAAATAAAAGTGTCCAAACAGAAGAAGTAAAACCGCTCCCCCTCTACCCCTACCTGCTTTAAGGACAGTAGGCCTTGCCCAACTGTAAGTAAATATAACCTTTGCCTCACAACAGAACAAATTAAAAACTTAGAAAAACAGTTTTTGTCGCGCCTGCTATTAGCATGGCGCGATATAGGCGCCCGGTTTTCCGTCCGTTCATTCGTCCGTTTCGTCAAGGGGTCAACATTTGCGACCACCCTAGCGTTCACCCTAATGGTCAAGTTTATTTCTTAAGAACTATAAGAGCTTCATTATTGATACCTGGTACAAACTTGTGTCTGGGGATGGCAACTTACTTGAAGCATCCATATTTGACCTTGACCTACATTTCATAGTTCACTGACTTTGTAAAATATTGCGACCACCCTAGCGTTCACCCTAATGGTCAAGTTAATTTCTCAAGAACTAATAGAGCTTCATTAATGATACTTCATACAAACTTGTGTCTGGGGATGACAACTTACATGGAAGCATCCATATTTCACCTTGACCTACATTTCATGGTTCACTGACTTTGTAAAATATTGCGACCACCCTAGCGTTCACCCTAATGGTCAAGTTTATTTCTCAAGAACTATAAGAGCTTCATTAATGATATTTGGTACAAACTTGTATGTAAGTATGTGTGTGTGTGTACATACGCCCGTCGAGTTTCTATGGAATGGATCACCTCTGAAACGGATTAAGATACATTTTTCAAACTTTGCCTGTGGATAATAAATGGAATGCAGATGGCACTGGGCTACTTTTGGCGTGACCTTGACCTCAACATGGCCCTAAGGTCAAAGGTCAAAAAGTATTATTTTGCCATATTTTCTTAACTATAGGAGTAACACTTCTGGAACTTTGGTTATTGGATTACCCTTGGAATATAGAATAAATTGGGCTCCTTTTGGTGTGATCTTGACCTCAACATGACCCCAAGGTCAAAGGTAAAAAGGTATGACTTTGTCATATCTTCTAAACTATCGGAGTTACACTTCTGAAACTTTGGTTATTGGACGGCCCTTGGAATATAGAATATATAGGGCTACTTTTGGTGTGACCTCGTTCTCAACATGACCCCAAGGTCAAAGGTCAAAAAGTATGATTTTGCCATATCTTCTAAACTATTGGACTTACACTTCTGAAACTTTGGTTATTGGATGGCCCTTTGAATATAGAATAAATTGGGATACTTTTGGTGTGACCTCGACCTCAACATAACCCCAAGGTCAAAAGTTAAAAAGTATGTCTTTGTCATATCTTCTAAACTATTGGTGTTACACTCTGAAACTTGGATATTGGATGGCCGTTGGAATATAGGATAAATTGGGATAATTTTGGTGGACTCAATATGATCCCAAGGTCAATGGTAAAAATGTATGACTTTGCCATATCTTCTAAACTATAAGTTACACTCCTGAAACTTTGCTTATCAGTTAGAATGTTCTTTGCAACTTTTTTTTAACTTATATGTAGTTTTGGCTAGTTAATACATAGTCATTAGTGTTATTCATAGAAAAAGCGGGTATTTGCGATGGTATACCATCGACTGCGCGATCTAGTTTACCTTTAATTTCATTAAAAGATTTCATTATTGTGCATGTCTTTAAAGGGTTGGACCTAATACATGAGAATGAGCCTTTTCTTACCGATTCATTATAGGAAAGGTTTTCTAAGGCCATTCCCAATTGCGGGCAGTACAAATCATAAACAGAGGCGGAAAAAGAGTATGAAACATCGCGAGCAGGTCAAAAAGAGCATTTCGCCGCAAATAAGCAACAGAATACTTTTGGAATGACTTCAAAATTATAGCTTTGAGATCTATCTGTCACCAGTCAATGACACATTACATGATTGTTAGTTATTATCCCCTGATCGATACCATACGTCCTTGTGTGGGTGTTTGTGTGGGTATCCGTGTGTCCGGAAACTTGTGAACAGGATTAAAGACAATGCCATCATCGGAGAAGCATCATACCTTCCATAAATGGTCCCCATGGAGAGAGAATAAATCCTATTGATTTTCAAGGTCAAGGGTCAAATGCCAAGTTAACAATGGATTTGACATTGAAAACATTGTGAACAGGATAATAGGCAAAGCTTTCATCATTGAAGTATCAAACATTCCACAAATGTTTCCCTTGGAGCGATGATGAACACTATAGATTTTCGAGGTCAAGGGTCAAATGTCAATGTCACGATGCACCGTGTGAAAAACACGGAAGTGTCCTATGCACTCTGAGGTGAGTGACTCTATATTTGCCTTCTGGGATGACCCTAGGAAATGCTGGTTATTCACATACCAGAATCAGCATTCGGAATTATTACTGAGAATACGTCAAATGCCATTCAAAGATCAGGACCTGTGATGTTATCCCTGGCTCTCATGAAAGAGGCAAAATTAGCTTCAGTATTATCAGCACCTTCAACTGTGGAAATGATCGAATCGGAAAGAGCATTTCACTCTCTAATGGTCCGACGAAAGAAAGATACTTTGTACATACGGGACAATTGGGATCATCATGCCTCATGTCAAATTAAGGGACTTTACCTGTACTGGCATTTTTCCAGCTCCGAAAATCCCGAAAAAATTAAAACAACCTCAAAATGACCCAAATTGTTTTTATTTGATTTTCTCAAATTTAACATTGGATGAAAGAAAAAAAATTGTTCTACTTAAATTTTCAGTCCCATTTTTCATTGCATAATGAATGTTTTAAATACTGTAGTTTAAAATCAGTATGAGAATATCAATAACCCAGCAGGCACACGTCGCAAGGGCAACGTCAACTCCACGTCGGTGCAATGTCACGACGTTGCACCGACGTAGATGTGACGTTGCATTAAAGTCATGACGTTGCACCGACGTTGATGTGACGTCACAATTTCGTCATGTGCCTGATGGGAAGTAACCAACAATGTCGGAACTCACTGTTAATTCCACCCCTCCCAGACCCAAGGTAATCAAGGTAAGGATCATTTACAAAATAAAAAAAAATTGCCCCCGCCCATTGGGGCTTGAAGAAATAGATGGGCGGCATGATGCTTTCACGCAGAGCTGAAACCGACCCGCACACGAGTACTGGTAAACCGCTAAGAGGATATAAGCCTGCCCAGGCAAGGCGGTGCGAGTCGACCCGTCCATGCTTATAAACCCTATTGGTTTCATTGGGCGGCAGGGCTTGCGTTGTCTTTTCATCTCAATGTCGGGCGGCCCCCGTCAAGCGGGGCTTGAAGAAATAGATGGGTTGCATGATGCTACCACGCAGAGCTGAAATCCGACCCCACACGAGGACTCAGTCGTAAACCGCTTAGAGGAACTAAGCCTGCCCATGTAAAGCAGTGCAAGTCGGACAGTCCATGCTTATAAACCCTATTGGTTTCATTGGTTAAACCCTATTGGTTTCATTGGTCGACATGGCTTGAGATGTTATTTCATCTCAGTGTCGGGTACAAATCCCACAAAATTGGAAGAACCGTCTCCAAAATGACCTTTACAGTGTTGAGGGGGACGTTCAACCTCAAATCAAAAAAAAAAAAAAAAAAAAAAAAAAGCCGCGTTATTTACATCTTAGAGAATTATCTGTAGAATCTGGACTGCAATCATGTGTTGGGTTTTGTAAACAGTGTATACCCATATCAGAACGCAGTGTCTGTTCAGGGTCTACACTGTTTGCTTAGGGTTAAGGGGCTCTTACACTCACGACTTTAACCACGATTGTCCACGACCAATTGGGACCATGAAAATCGTGGCAAATCGGGGCATACACGGTTCCGATTTCACTACCCTACGAATACTCACGACATTGCTACGACACTTCTACGAACAATCACGACTGCTGTCCGATAGTGGAGCCGATTTACAACGATCCTCTACAATCGACCATGATGTCTTACGACCCTCTAGGATTCTTCTACGACTGCACCACAATTGCTTCAAGATATCAGACGATCAAACACGATTTCTCACGATCCCTGCAAGACTGCTCTACGACCAAGGCACGATGATCAAAGACTCAGTACGATCATGGAGGATTCGATACGATTTACTCACGATTAACCAAGACTTCTCCCGATTCGTCAGGATTTATAATGATCTGGGTATAAAAATGTGTTCATCAAATGCACAGTGTCATTCAGTTTCAACCATTTCTTTAGAGAGCATCTGATGAAAATGTGTTTTTGCAGACAGGTCAAAAGCTTCTGTATCTTCAATATTTAGTTCAGCTCGAACAAGACACGATCGAAAATGACATTGCAATGGCTGAACAACTGGAGGTGCAGAGGAACAGGAGGGACAGGTGACAGTTGACCATAGTTACTTGGGTAATTAAATGTACAAAGTTACGTGGAGAAAGTAGTGCGTTCGACGTAGCGTCGGGATAAATCGTGCTAGCGACGTCATCAATCGTAGTGCATTCCTGATGAATCTTGCATTGTCGTGAGCAATCGTCATGATACCGTAGTAGATCGTACGGCAGTCGCATTGAAATCGTAGCGGCGTCGTAGATGATCTTGTCTCGTCGTAGCACAATCGTGGTAGAATTCAGTCACGATTATTCACGATTGGCCACGATTACCACGACGACGGCTCACAACTGAGCTACGATTTCTCTACGACCGCTCTACGATTTGAAAAATGATGCCGACTCGTCACGAATGTTTTGAACATGTCCAAAACAGTCGTGGTCACTCCCGAACTATCACGATCAACCATGATTCCTCAAGATCTCTGCCGACTTCTCTACGACGTTGTTCACGATTTACCACGATTTAAAAAATCGTGGTGAGTCGTGGCCAAAATCGTGACAGTGTAAGAGCCCCTTAAAGGGTTAAACGAAACAGTTCAAGTTCCCCTTCAGGGCCATTTTTTCAATCTACACTAAGAGATTCTCGACCTATCAGTGCTGTCAGTGCTTTGATTTATTTACACCCATCAACCCTTCCACCCCTGAGTTATCGGCGTGGGCTCTACCATCACTGACTTTGGGCACGTCCATTCTACTTTATATAGTATCTAGCTTAAAAGCGTCATCAGGATGCCAATTAATATATCCCTATAAGGTGGCTCATTATGAGTCATCTCATCAGGATCTACATGTTTGCATTAGTATCTGCGCCGGGCTTCAGGGTTGAAAGGGTTATCCTTTGCTGTAGTAACAGTCTTAAATATTGCGCAGTAAACAATCATTGGAATCGAAAGGGATACGTTTAAACCGTAGATTGTACCATTCTGTGTAGAAGCACTGTCATCTATTTAAAACACGCATAGACTTCTGTCATCCATTTCAAACAATGAATTTTAATTTTTGGATAATTCAACAATGAAATATCAGGAGTATATTCAGGACTGTACTGACTGAAAATAAAATAATATTCAAAACCGAATACCCTTTCGATGATTAAAACAAAAAACATAGTTCGTTATTAAAAATCCAGAATGTATCAAAAATAGAATTCGAATGGCAAAAATTCAGATTTCAAATGTATAATTGAATGTAGTAGCAAATTAAAATTGTTAAAAAAGTGTTTTAATTTTATCAATAACGCGAACTTCTGTAACTGACAATTCGCTTACATCATTGAAAAGTCAAGTTTCATGATTACATAGTCCGTGTCTCAAACTCATTACAAATGGCGCTGCGTTGGTACGCAGCGCAATAAATTCTTTCAGATGGAAAAAGTGCCTTAGCTGGAGCAATGTTACAAAAAGCTCAATTAACCATTTTTGTACCAAATGGAATCTTCCACCTTATGTACAACAGGAGTCCATTTCAAAATTTAGGGGTGTCAGGTTATGTTTATACCCCCCAACATACAAAGTATGCTATGGGGGTATATAGTTTTCTTCTTGCCGTTCGTCTGTCTTTCTGTCCGTCCTTCCATCCGTTAACATTTTGGTTAAAGTTTTGCGTTTAAGTTTCTAAGAGATTGTATCTTTTGGAACCCTTTGATAGATTGAGTTGCTACTTACACTGAAGTTACGTACTGGTCTAAAGATTTCATTGATGCATGTCCCACCCTCCACAGTAACCTTGAGGTCAAGGTCACAGACTTAGAAATTTTACATTTGGTTAAAGTTTTATGACAAAGTTTATAGATGCCTGTATGTTCTTCAGTTGATACTTGATTCAGTGTTGCATAGCAGTCCAAAGATTTCTTGATGCATGTCCCTTCCCACCCATGGTGACCTTTACCTCAAGGTCATGGACTTAGAAATTTTACATTTGGTTAAAGTTTTATGACAAAGTTTATAGATGCCTGTATGTTCTTAACTCTAAGGCGAATTCATTTGATACTTGCATTGATGTTGCATACCATTTCAAAGATTTCATTGATGCATACCCACCCTGCTGCTTCAGTGACATTGATGCCCCCACCCATTCAGTAACTTTGATGCCCTCACTCCCTGGGTCCATTAAAAATTTTATGTTTGGTTGAGCTTTTACAAGCACATTTATAGATTCTTATAGCTTCTTCACTTCTTCATTCATATTACACACAAGCTCCAAAGATATAACAGAGGTTGGTGCTGGCGGGGTTATACGTGACCCACTGGTCGCTTTCTCTAGTTTCTTCCTGATCAGACGCTGTGCCTGCACTGTTTGCCAACTACACTACAGGTCGCGCATAAAAGCCAGTTTTCTTTTTCACTCCGAATGCAATTTTCACAGTACTCCAAACCACTCCGCATATTTTCATCAAAACACTCGGAATGAGGAAACAAACCACTCCCAAACACTCCACGAAATATCGAGTATACTCGGAGTTTTCCGAACGACTATACAGGTAATGTTTGGTCAATAATGCCCGGGGCTAATATTCCGAATGTAGGTAGAAATACTCCGAGTGGTTCAAGTTTATATTTATTCATATGATATTGGTTGTATATTAATTGTTATTATTATTATTATTATTATTTTACTGACAATTTTTCATTAGGTCGTTTTTCCTTCCCCTATCAAAATTTCACCTTTCTAACATGCCTCGCCAACTTTCGCGCAGTCTAACATGTATCATTTGACCCAATCTTTTTTCATGCCGGTTGGATTTTCAATTTGCACGTGCAACTAATATACCCCAGCACGGAAACGGGACCATAACGGTATAATGCCTTACTTGAAGTTGTAATAAACAGGCATATAATGAGTATAAGGTACTCCTCGTGATATGTTCCCAAATGCAATATATATATTTATATATTTTTTTCTTTTTTTGGTTTGATGTTCTGTTGAAGAATTCACTTCTTTCGACCAGATCGTTGTTTTAAAGGCTGGCGGAATCCAAATTTCAAGGAGAGGAAGTGAAAAAGGAAAACATCCGAATCAGCATCTACAGCAACCGTAGCCGAGCACGTGTCCGTCAGGTGGACAGGTCCGTGAGATGAACACCTAGCTTATATAAAGCAGTGGGGCTTACGAGGATTGGGGATATTCATTAGTTCTCTTATTTTTAGACAGAAGCTTACATGTACCGATTTATGGATCTCGTAAGGATCGGCTAATTGTGGCTGTTCTTACGAGCACCAGTAGTTTACATTTGAACTAGTTTTGTAAAAACATTACGGAAGCACGCCTATTCAAATATATAGGATAATTTTACCACCAAATTGAAATTTTTTCAGTGTAAAAACGTGAGTTTTCTTATTTCTGCTCAAAATATGGATTATGGATACACATTGGAACCGCCTGATCGAGGCGGTTCTAACGAGTACCACTGGCTGTGTTATAGAGCAGAATAAAGAAAATAACGTTTACCCCTCTAAACCCCAGTTTTACTGTATAAAAGTGGGGTTAAAGGGGGTCAGAATTATTTAGACATGTTTTCGCGATGATACCGAACTATGTCATCTTAAAAAAAAAAAAAAAAAAAACAAACAAAAAAAAAAAAGTTAGTTCTAGAGATAAGGAAGACGATGAGAGCCTCCCCTGCAAGAGCAATGATTTGGTCTCTCACCGCTGTTGGGTCTCACTCGGGCATGTAAAAAAAACAACGGCTATCAGGTTCTTATCTGGGTACTCCAGTTTTCGCCCATCTCAGATTAATTAGGATTTTGATAGAAATAAATGAAATAATCTTGAGGGCCGCGAAACACTCCCACCCCTTAGCTCACAGTCTTGTTATCGTCAAGACAAGTTATATGAGAAATGACTCTATTTTATCATATTCTATGTGATTTGTTGAGTAATAAATCACAGTTTGGAGGCATTTGTAAAGAAGACTAAACCACGATTGGTGTATCTACTTTAAAGTAACCGGCAGCTTGAACTGTGATTTTTTTTTTTGCAATGGTTCACAAACTGGAGCTGATCTATTTGGATTCTAACACACTCATATTCGACAATACCATCAAATTCTCCCAACTTTTCAACTGTTTCTTCCTTTTCTTTCTACTAATACTGCGATCGGTCACATCTTACCATTACTCGCAGATGTACATTACATACACACCAGTTTTGCAGGATGAAAGCCAACACAGTAATCATGTAATTACGGTAGGGGTCTTCAACCTGCATAGGGCATGACTCTCCCTGCACAGGGGGCTTCCAGATAGCGTCCCGATCCGAAGGACGATGCCCTTTATGACATTCGTCCCTGCAAATGATGCCAATGGAACGTGTTCGGACATCGAAATTTTATCGCCGCTGCCGGGGATCGAACCTGGGACCTCTAGCATCAAATGCAAGTGCACTAACCACCGAGCTATCAAGGCACGTAATATGTTAAAAGGAATCCCGGCAAATTAAGTGATTCAGGGGGATGCGGATTCAATACCTGCCAGGAGTCGGTAGCTTTCTGTCGTGGAAATCGATCATTACAACTTTTCTACAGTCATTCTCTCCATTCCGCTGACGGCCCCCGCCATCGGGGCTTGAAGAAATAGATGGGCTGCAAGGTGCTTCAACGCAGAACTGAAACCAACCGCACACTAGTACTGGTTGACTGCTTAGAGGATCTAAGCCTGCCCAGGCAAAGCAGTGCGAGGCGGCCGTCCATGCTTGTAAACCGTATTGGTTTCATTGGCCGACAGGGCTTGAGATGTCATTTCATCTCAATGTCGGGTAAAAGTCCCAAAAAATTGGAAGCAACGTCTCCAAAATGACCTATAGAGTATTAACGGGGACTTAAACATCAAATCAAACAAACAAACAAATCCATTCCGCTGAGTCAAGGGCACTTGCCAGTTTCTGGTGAAAGAATTTGCACACTGCAGCCTATTAGTTAAACGCTTACGTAGCCAATAGGTCTGCGCAGGAAGTGTTGACAGCTAAAAGAATGACCTAAAATAGTATTGACTGGACCGTCAAACTCTTATACAAAAAAAGGAGTGACGTTCTACAACTGCGGCTTTTCGGTCACGCTCTTCTTCGCTGAGATTTATTGCACAATAAAACACTCCATTTCCATTGCCGTTATGGGCGTCATTTTTTAACTGATCAGTTTACCCATCAGCACTATTCCTGGGCAGTCTTTTACTGTAACCAGCACAGTGCGTATTCTTTCGCCAGAGAATGACAACTGCCCTTCTTGATAACAGCGGAAAGGAGAGAAAGGCCAGAACAAATTTCATGATCAGTCTCCACAACAGAATGTTGCCGACCCGGCAAGTATCGGACCCACGTTCTCCTGATCCCAAGTCAGACGCGCATCCGAATGAGATACCGAGGCTGGGCGTGATGTTCTAGAATAAAATGATTATAGAAGAAACTGTGTTTGTTGGTTTTGAACATTCCAGGATGAGCAACGTAGCCATCAAAAATGTATGACCGGAAAGCCATACGGCGTAGTAACCTTCCAATGTGACCTTGACCTGGTGTTAGCAAGATTCATTTATGAACTCTGCACATGAGCTCACTGAGGGGGATAATTGATCACAGTTTAATGAAAATCCTTTGAGTGGTCTAGGAGATATGGAACGGACACAAAATTCAATGTTTCAAAGTCGTGACCTTCAAATGTGACCTTGACCTTGTGTCGGCATGGTTCATTTATTGGTTCTGCACATAAGCTCACTGAGGTAAAAGAATGGGGTAAAAGAGATATGGAACGGACACAAAAATCAAAGTTTCAAACTCTTGACCTTCAGCTATGACCTTGACCTTGAGTCGGCATGGTTCATTTATGGGTTCTGCACATGAGCTCACCCAAAAGAATATTTGACCAAAGTTTAATGAAAATCGTTCCAAGGGTAAAGGAGATATAAAACGGACAAAAAATTCCAAGTTTCAAACTCATGACCTTCAACTGTGACCTTGACCTTGAGTCGGCATGGTTCGTTATGGGTTCTGAACATCAGCTCACTGAGACTAACACTTGACCAAAGTTTAATGAAAATCTATCAATGGGTAAAGGAGATATGGGGCGGACAAGAAAGTGTTACGGACAGACAGACAGACAGACGGACATTCCTGTTATCCCGTCGCGAAGGACGGATAGACGAAAGACATTCCTATAATCCCCGCTCCGCTTCGCGGCGGGGGATTAAAAATTGTTGATTTCACAAATCCTGGTATTGATAGCCGCGCTATTCTAATCGCTGTGAGGTCAGAGTGTTGCGCAAATGGGTTAATTATCTCTAGAATCTGGACTGGAATCCTGTTGTCGGGTTTGAAGACCCAGATCAGACGCCGCATGAAATTGGAAGTAAAGAAATTTAAAATAATAATGATTTGCCACTATTACATACCTTTATCTGTAGTCAGTTAACGGACCCCTTAACATGAAATCTGTCATTGAGGAATAAATTATAATAGCCGGTGTATAGTTGTTACGTTACTCGCCTCATAAACCAGGGATTGTCGGATCAATCCCGGGCCTCTCCAGACTTTCGGATGCGTCTTTTAACCGAGGACCCGGCTCTGTATGACATTAGCTGTTGGTGTGTGTGTGAATTCGGGTTTAACGTCGCTTTCAACAATTTTTCAGTCATATCACGACGGTGTCTGGTTGCGACAGGGAGCTCAATGCTCACGTTTATAGTGCTGCCTCACTGAAGTATCATGTCCCAGACACATTACATGATACCACACCCAGTCACATTATCCTGACACTGGATCGACCAGTCCTAGCTCTACCCCGTAAATCTGAGTGCCAAACGAGGAGCAGCTAGTACCATTTTTAACGACTTTGGTATGTCGCGGCCCGGGATCGAACCCGAGACCTCCCGTTCCCCAACATTAGCTGTTGGTGGGACGAAAAACTAAAACAGACACATATGAAGACCGCATTCTTATACATTTTCCTTGTACATGAGCCGGCGAACGACAAAGACTTTTTTTTCTACTACAGAAGTATCGGATCAGCATTTGCATCTAGACAACATGTCCAGTCTTCGCTTGTTGCTCTTTGAATAGCCCACATAGTAGGCTTATTCGAACAGCAAAGGCTCTGATCAGACTGCACGGATGCGCAGGCTGATCTGAGTCTTCAATGGTTACACGTCTTATCGAATTACGTGTTCCCCCATCTATGCATCCACTTTGGTCAAAGTCTTCACTTGTTGCTCTTTGAATAGCCCAGAGATCAGAATGCTCACAGGAACAGCAAATGTTCTGATCAGACTGCACAGATCAATTCTCAAACGAGCAAATATGTTTCCTGTAAGTGCCTTTTCAAACGCAATAACTGTGCGCGTGCTCACTAGTATGACGTAGTATGGTTAATCTGCACGTGCTTACATGACGAACTGCGGTAAATCGTGGGAATCATGTGCTCAGTCGGAGACAGCGCATGGAAAAAAGCAATCTGTCACACTGGTTGTTCACGAGAAGCGAGAGATGTTTAACCCTTTTTGTACCAAATGGAATCTTCCAGCTTATATATGGCAGGAGTCTATTTGAAAATTTAGGGGCGTCAGGTTGTGTTTTCTTCAAAATTGATTAGGAAAAGGGCTGAACTTTTTGCAAACAGTGTAGGCCCTGATCAGACGCCGCATTCTTCGGCGTCTGATCTGGGCCTGCACTGTTTGCCAGGGTACCCGCTTAGGGGTTTCCAGTCTGAAATGGGTTAATGGAGAAATAATGAAAACAGCATTACAATAAGATGGTTTAATCGAGGCATTGATGATTTGGGAAAATGGCCCTGGATGGGAGCTCAGACATTCGTTCGTTAATCCCTTAAATGCCTTAACTCTAAACAATGCAGACTCTAATCAGAGGCCCTTTATTTGGCTTCTGACCGGGATCTACCATGTTTGCCATTTCCAGACCAGATCGATTCTACAGGTAAACCTTTACACACTACTCTGGCCTCACTGATACGAACAGCGTGGCTTTAATAAACCGCTACCTGGATTTCATACAAATAAGTGACACTCATTTAGAATTAGTATCGTAAAGCTACTGCACTTCGTAAATTTTGGTCGACTGTCAATCTACCGAAAACTTTCTATGGTGCTGTGTAATAATAAAAACCTTTTCCGAGATGGTATGCTACTCTTGAATTGGCCCCCGCCCATTAGGGGCTTGAAGAAATATATGGGCTGCATGATGCTTTCACGCAGAGCTTAATCCGGCCCGCACACTAGTACTGGTAAACCGCTTAGAGGATCTAAGCCTGTCCAGGAACCGCGGTGCGAGGCGGACCGTCAATGCTAATAAACCCTATTGGTTTCATTTGGCGACAGGCCTTGAGATGTCATTTCATCTCATTGTCGGGTAAAAGTCCCACAAAATTGAAAGCAACGTCTCCAAAATGACCTTTACAGTGTTGACGGGGACGTTAAACCACAAATCAATAAATCAATCAATCAATGCTACTCTTGAAGGAAAGAATTTGCTCCCGAAAGGCAAGTATTTTTTTTTTACTTTACGCACATGCGTAATATGTCTGATGAGCCTTTCGCCTATGAATACACTGGAAGTCGCTGGAATGACACACGCACCCACCTTTCATGGACGGTTTTTCCAGGTTTGCGTGCGCATCCATGCAGTCTGATCAATATTCAGCCATCACAAGTGGTCGCAGTTCTACCCAAGGTGAAATGATACACTTACCTTTGCCAGTTATGTTATTCTGGGTTTTTGTTTTGTTTGTTAGTTTGATTGAGGTTTAACGTCCCCGTCAACACTGTAAAGGTCATTTTGGAGACGTCGCTTCAAATTTTGTGGGACTTTTTGTCTTTTACCCGACAATGAGATGAAATGACATCTCAAGCCCTGTTGCCCAATGAAACCAATAGGGTTTATATGCATGGACGGGCCGGCTCGCACCGCTTTGCATGGGCAGGCTTAGATCCTCTAAGCAGTTTACCAGTACTCGTGTGCGGGTCGGTTTCAGCTCTGTGTGGAAGCATCCTGCAGCCCATATATTTCTTCAAGCCCCGATGGGCGGGGGCCGTCTCGGTCTTTGTAGTAGCACGGGTTTTATGTCGAGCGCTAACTAATGTACGATCTCAGTGTTTTGTTACATTCTGAACATGAGGCCGGCTGCGAATTTATTTTCAGTAAGAGGTATACAATTCCTAGGTCGAGTCTACTGATTAAAATAGGGGTGTGTTGTTGATTTTAATATACGCGTTTTTTTTTTTTTTTTTTTTTTGGAAGAAAAAAAACATGGGTATATTATTTTCGTCATTGTTGTTCGTCCGTCCGTCATAAGTGGCCGCAGTTCTATCCATGGTGAAATGAGCGAAAACACTTACCTTTGACAGTGCATGTTATTCTAGGTCTTTGTTCATGCCGAGCGCTAGCTAATGTACGATCTCAATGGTTTGTTTTAAAACATGCTGAACATGAGACCGACGGTCAAAACCAGTCAGCTTCGGCTACGACATTTTATTTTTCAGCTAAAGGGTATACGATTCATTGGGTGGTGTCACTGGTTATTGTTTTTTGGGGGTATATTATTTTCGTCACTGGTGTTCGTCCGTCCGTCCGTCCTTCCAACTGTCACAAACATTGTGAATGCAACTACTTTTTTTATTCATCACGCAAACATGCCTATATAGTTTTGACCCCCTTCAACCCCACTTTTATATAGCGAAGCTGGGGTTTACAGGGGTTAATCTTTATGTTCCCTATATAGATTGTGGGTAACCGTTACAACCGCCTCGTAGAGATTGTGCTAACGAGTACCCACAATCTATGTTTTGAGTAGAAATACGAAAAATTATCAGGATTTTTATCTGAAAAAATTCCATTTTTGGAGGTAAAATTTTGCCGATGTATTTCAATAGGCGTGTTTTCGTAATGTCTTAGCCTATGGTGACCAAACTGGACTGTAAAACTCGCACGAACTGCAAAGACTCGGGACTTGTAGACCGGAAAAAAAACCTGCGCGCTCATATTTCAAACGCCTCGGTGAGTCGATAAAGTAAGCCGTGTAGTGAGAAAGATTCTGACTGATCAGTGTTTGTAAATCCGACCCAGTACCTAGCGCCGGCCAAAGCCTGCACGCTCCTTTTGAAACGCCTCGGTGAGGTGATAGAGATAGCTATGTAGCCAGAAAAGTTGTGACTGATCAGTCTATGAAAACCTCATCGGGTACTCGGATAAGGAACTGAACTGTTTACGCAAATAACAAAAATTATGTATGTTTTGTTTGTTTGATTTGAGGGTTAACGTCCCCGTCAACACTGTATAGGTCATTTTGGAGACGTTGCTTCCAATTTTGTGGGACTCTTACCCGACATTGAGATGAAATGATATCTCAAGCCCTGGCGCCCAATGAAACCATTAGGGTTTATAATCATGGACGGTCCTACTCGCACTGCTTTGCCTGGGCAGGCTTAGATCCTCTAAGCGGTTTACCAGTACCCGTGTGCGGTCGGATACAGCTCTGGGTGGAAGCATCATGCATCCCATTTATTTTTTTTCAGCCCTGATTGGCGGGGGCCAAGAGGTTGTGGTGTATATAGATATCTAGAGCTTTGGGAACAATTCGCTATGTGCTCAAGAGCGATTTCGATTTGGCCATTATAAACAAGCAAGTACTCGTGTGCGGTCGGTTTCAGCTCTGCGTAGCCCATCTATTTCTTCAAGTCCCGATGGGCGGGGCGTAATTATGTAAGCTAAGGTCATGACTGATCATTCTTGTGAACGTCACTTTAACCCATCAGACCCAGTGCTTGCACGATCTGCAAAAACTCAAGAGTAACCTGCAAATCCTGCCTAACCAGCGAAGATCAGCCTTTCGTATGCGCAGTTTGATTAGCATTTCCGTTTTGTAGGCATCTGATCATGATCTACACGGTTTCAAAAAAAAAAACACACAAAAAAAAACACGCACACACACAAACAGGAGTTATTACAAGTTATGCTATATATATAAATGTCATGATTTTTATTATAAATAATGGAATCGCCTCGTTAAACACGAAGCTAAGTTCGAGCGAGCGCCAGCCAAATACAATAAGATTCACATGACCGGTAAAGACGTAGATTGGAGCCTGACTAGAGTTGATCAGCCTGCACAACCGCGAGATCTGATTAGAGACAATCATCGGGCATTCAGATTGGGATAACGCTGGTCATGTCATAGATACGTTTACATGTATCGCAGCGACGAATAAACACTACAAAAAATGGAATCGCCTCGCTAACTGTAGTTTGAGCCATTAAGTCCTGAACGAGCAGTAAAGACCTCACAGCCTGTGCACCCGCTCAGCCTCATCTGGACCAGCCTGCGCATTCGCGCAGTCTCATCTGCAGCATCTGAGGAATGAAAAGAGGGAAGTGAAAACATGCTAAGTTCTGCACGGAAAGGTCAAGCGGATTTTCTCCGGGTAAGCCGAGTTTCGCCGACCTTTGATTAACGATCGACATCTTGAAAGAGCCATATTACCACACTACACCTACCAAAAAAGATGGGTCAATTTAGGAGTGTTTACGAGATGCAATCTTGCATTTTCTAAACTCTATCTGTCTGTCTGTCCATTGGTCTATCTTGTCTGTCTGTGCCTATATGTTTGTCTGTCGGTCGGTCGACCAATGTCCAAGACGGATGTCCGAATTTTGATCGAAAGGCAAAAAAACATGGAAACTTCAAAACATCTAATGCGACGTCAAATAGAAATATCAAACAACACGCGACCAAACATCGGAAGACAAAACATCTTGAATGTCACACACGCAGACACAGACACATACACAAAGACAAAACATCGAAAAAAATCGTCTTTTTTTGTATACAGAAAACGGACCGGGAAAACACATGAGCATATAAAAGATAAATTCTTCAACACTGCGCCATTCAACCGTGTTTGTTTTAAACCTTTTCCCTTTTTCATTTCCAATAACTTTCGTTATTTTTTTTTTTTTTTTTTTTGTTCTTCTTCTTCTTCTTTTTTTCATAATTAATTATCAGTTGTACACACAGGTAATAATTAAATATACTCCGCGTAACTTTCGCATGGATTTCGCGGCAAAGATAGCCTGCTGCAAAGAGGTAAAGCTTCCGAAACACTCGGAATATGCTCCGCGAATCGCGAACTACGACGGTTCGCGGAGTGTTTGCGAGTAAAACACTCCGAATAATTTTCAGATTCGGAATGTTTTAGAGGGCCAAAAGAATCATGCGAAATGAAGAAATTCGGAATAAAGAGTCTTTCGGCTGTTCTGCGCGACCTGTACTGTACCTGTTTGGGGTATCCGGTTCTAAATGTGTTAAAACCAGTATACAGTAGAACTTCGATGGCTCGAACACCGATGGCTCGTTTAACATGGTTGAATCGAACCCGTTCTTGAGTCCCTAGGGACTTTCTGTACATAAGGATATTCTCGTCTTTTATCTTGCAAATGTATGCAGTGTGTACTCATTAGAATCGCCTCGATGAGTATACACAGCATACATTGTTCATTATAGAACAAAGAAAAAGATGTCCTAAAGTATGTCGTTATGAATCCTGGCATTAGCCCTCAGTGGCTCGAACTCCCCCTGTCTCGAACAGATTTTCATGGTCCCAAAGGTGTTCGAGCCATTGAAGTTTGTCTGTATAATGCAGATGTATGACTTGGTGTATATTTTTATCTTTACAGGAACTGAGTTGAAGCCAATTAAATAAAAGCCAGTGATGGCTTACAACTATGTGATCGGCCCTGGGGGCCAGCCAATGATTCTGATGCAGTCATTGATGCAGGTACCTGCCCAGGCCCAGATTCCACAGGTGCCCCCGCCCCAGCCACCCCAGCCTCCAGTGCCGCCACAGAGAAGTCACGAAAGGATTCCAGACTACATGTCAGAGGAGAAACTGCAGGATAAGGGTAAGTACATGTGCACCTAACCATTGTCCTGTTGAATAGATTGATTTAGCCGCACCTATTTCTGACTTCCAACCAATCATATTACTTGAATGATTTAGCATTTGCTTACTTCAGAAACTGCATTTCAAACAAGCCATCTGATCTTGATCTACACTGTTAGAGGGGTTTCATGTTCAGCAAGAGTGGTACACGACCACATCCTTAACACAATTGTTAAGGTCCAAAGCAAAAATAGTGTTGATTAAAGAACCGTGTTATACCAAAACATTAATGTACAGATTACATGTGAATTTATAGAAAAAACATTACCGCAGATGGTCTATACATTATCTATACATTCTTGGGATCCAGCTTTAAGCCATGTTATATCCAAAACTGTGTTACGATGAACGTTGTTCCAAAAAGGTTTACTTTCCAGCATTGTTGTTTTTGGTGTCAGCATTGGAAATGTGCGGAATTAAGTCCACTACTGATCTTGGTCTGCACTATTTGTGAATGTCCAGTTTCTGTCTGTACTGGGTTAAACATATCCTAAGTATTGGGATTGAAAGGCCTAAGCAAACAGTGCCGACCGAGATCAGATTGCTCCTGAAGGAGCAGACTCCTTGCTTGGAGAATTATAGCAAGAACTCAAGGTGTCCGTATTTTTAGAATTTTTACGGTACATGTTAATCCTTATCTTGCTGTTCATGACAACCACTATCTTTGCAAACAGTGTAGATCCAGATCAGATGGCGTTCAGTTTATGAATTTGTAGCAATAAATTACATCGAGTAATTTGATTGGTTGATAGACAGAAATGGGTGTGGCTTAAATGAATATTCAACAAGATAAGGGTTAAATTTACTTTACCCTTATCCTGCTGTTCAAAACAACCCTTACCTTTGCAAACAGTGTAGATCCAGATCAGATGGCCGGCCCCCGCCCATAGGGGCTTGAAGAAATATATGGGCTGCATGATGCTTCCATGCATAGCTGAATCCGGCCCACACACTAGTACTGGTAAACCGCTTAGAGGATCTAAGCCTGTCCAGGAACCGCGGTGCGAGGCGGATCGTCCATGCCAATAAACGCTATTGGTTTCATTGGGCGACAGGGCTTGAGATGTCATTTGATCTCAATGTCGGGTAAAAGTCCCACAAAATTGGAAGCAACGTCTCCAAAATGACCTTTACAGTGTTGACGGGGACTTTAAACCTCAAATCAAACAAACATTAACCCTTTATTAACCCTTATCTTGCTGTTCACGACAACCCTTATCTTTGCAAACAGTGTAGATCCAGATCAGATGGCTTCTGAGGAAGCCATCTGATCAGGATCTACACTGTTTGGCATTCAGTTTATGAATTTGTGGCAATAAATTACATCAAGTTATTTGATTGGTTGATAGACAGAAGTGGGTGTGGCTTAAATTAATATTCAGCAAGATAAGGGTTAAGAAGGGAAGCAAAACTATTTTGGAAAAGTTGTCTCTCCCTAACTAAAACTCTTTACCTGTTCAGTACTAATCAAAACAAACAGGCAATATTTTCAAAGAAGTTTTTCCCTGTTCTTTTTTTTTTTTTTTTTTTTTTTTATTTTCAGAGAAAAATAAGGCATGTCACATTGCATGTGAATCACTTGCTGCAGATGTTTCATATAGAATGTTGGGGCTTTTTTGCTGAACAGAGAATTCACAAGGAGTTTCTAGTGTATTTTCCCTGAAAAAAATAAGAAAGAAAAAGATAGTCGTCTGCCATAGCATTTTCAGTGAAAATAAGGCTTAACTTTTCATGTGAATATCAGGCCTGAGCAGACGATTCACATGGAATATCAGGCCTTATTTTTTCAGAAAAAAAAAGAGAAAGGAAAAGGAAAAAAGTGGGTAGTTTTCTGCCACAGCATTTTCTGCAGTGCTTTAACGCACCATGTTGAATATTCAGTTTAGCCACACCCATTTCTGACTTTGAACCAATCAGATTACTTCATGTAATTTATTCTTAAAATCCATAAACTTCATGTCAAACAGTGTAGATCCTGATCAGATGGCTTCTTCAGAAGCCATCTGATCTGGATCTACACTGTTTTCAAAGATAGGGGTTGTCGTGAATAGCAAGATAAGGGTTAACACACCATGTTGAATTGTATCTGAAAATGTCTTCACTGTTTGTCGTCTGCTGCAACTTCTTCTTACAAACTTTCCATGCATATTTTGGCATACAGGCAAAAGTTTGTCGTCTGCTGGTTTTTACAAAACTTTTTTGAAACATTTTTGCATACAGGCAAACAGTGTGGGCCCAGATCAGATCTGGTTCGACAGTGTTTGCAACAATGACTTTTAAAATTAAAGTATCCAGCATACAACAAAGGAGATGACAATCATTTTGATTGGCATTTTGAGGGTTATCATATTTTACAGCAAGAAAATGGCAACAGCTGCAGTCAAAGCGCTACAGCGAGAAAAGAAAGTTTGGGTTTGTGGATGCCCAGAAAGAGGACATGCCTCCAGAACACGTGAGGAAGATTATCCGTGACCATGGCGATATGACGAGCAGAAAGTTCAGACATGACAAAAGAGTCTATTTAGGGTGAGTAGTTAGGCTGACACGATTTATCTAATTATCGATGTATCAATCAATAAATTCCTCAAAAATGATTATCATTACTGATTTGTTTATAATCGATTATTTGATATTAAAGTACAATTTACTACCCAAAGTTGTGTCTGAAAAAAATGCAGAATGAGTGGCAATCAGTGCAGACCCTGATGAGACGCCGCATTCTGCGGCGTCTCATCTGGGTCTGCACTGTTTGCTCAGGCCTGTCTGTTCAAATACATGTACTACATACGGTAGGAGTCATGCTGACAGGTAAATTTATGACCAAATCTTCAGTATTACCAATCGATTATCAATAACAACGGTAGACTGATAATCGATTATCTTTTCAGCTCCGATTAGCCAGCCCTATTGAGTAGTGCTTTTTGGTAAGAACTAAGATAGCCGCATGAGAAGTAGAACAAATTGAGTTTTACTGTTCTATGCCCTACCAACAACTAAGGTCATGTGGAGACAGGAGCTTGATTTACCGTAAAAATTCGGCTATAAGGGGATTCGGCTATAAGACAGGACCCCTTTTTCAGATTTTCTAAGGTGGGTTTTGCTTATACTCTTTTATAAGACGGTTCAAATTTTTGCCATATCTGTCGGGGCCTATCTGCTACCGCCAGATGCTGTTTAGATGTGAGAAATCGGACTTTTTTCGTCAGAAAACCCCTCTACTTACCCCTCAAGATCCCGGCAACCCGGGACAAGACCGAAATCGCGCCGGGCAGGTGCACTTTTACCTTATGACGCCCGGTCGGACAAGTGCAAAAAAAAAAAAAAATCGTCTACAACTCAGTCTGTACGGTAAAACTAGACCAGTAAGTAAATCGCAATACATGTAATTGCTGCACTGTCAATTCAGAGACAAAACCATCTGTGTATTTATTACGGTTCAAGTATGACACTATTGTTAATACCAGTCATATAATTGCCACCCTGCGGTGCGTGTCGATAAGGTGTGAAAATATGGTCAAGTTAAGTCTCTAATTTACGTTTATCCTCCAATCATAAAATTTAATCCGCAATCAATGTGAAAATGATTTAATCGCTCCCAAGACAATTAGCTACATCTAACGGTAGATATTTGCCTAATAAAAACGGACTTTTCTATGATCTCATGAATGGTTATGTTTTGGCGGGCAAAGTGGAACGCTATTGTTGTTTATTGACACGGAGCTTCTGGGGATAATTCGGGAGCTTTGCAAAGCGCTGGTTTTCTATCCACCTCTATTCACAACCGTTTAGCTATCCAGAAAATATTTTTTAACGGTTCCAAACATTTTTTATCCCCCGACCGAATAGGTTCGGGGGATATAGCGATCAGCCTGGCGTCCGTCTGTCCGTCCGTCCATCCATCCGTCCGTCAGTAGACGCAACCTTGTGATGGCCATAACTCCTATACCCTTTGAGATTCATTGATGATTCTTGGCACAATTGTTCACAAGGCCGAGACGGCGTGTCATGCGCAAGAACCAGAACTATGGATGCCAAACTTTTTTAGTTATCTCCCCTTTTAATAAAATAAAATGACTGCTTTGTGATGGCCATAACTCCAATACCCTTTGAGATATATTGATGGTACCTGGCACAGTTGTTCACAAGGCTGAGACGGCGTGTCATGCACAAGAACCACAACTCTGGTTGCCACGGTTTTGGAGTTATCTCCCCTTCCAATAAAATAGAGTGACAACCTTGTGATGACCATAACTCCTATACCCTTTGAGATTCATTGATGGTTCTTGGCACAATTGTTCACAAGGCTGAGGCGGCGTTTCATGCGCAAGAACCAGAACTCTGGATGCCATACTTTTTTAGTTATCTCCCCTTTTTATAAAATAGAATGACTACTTTGTGATGGCCATAACTCCAATACCCTTTGAGATATATTGATGGTACCTGGCACAGTTGTTCACAAGGCTGAGACGGTGTGTCATGCACAAGAACCACAACTCTGGTTGCCATGGTTTTGGAGTTATCTCCCCTTCCAATAAAATAGAGTGACAACCTTGTGATGTCCATAATTCCAATAGACTTTAAGATATATTGATGATACCTGACACAGTTGTTCACAAGGCCGAGACGGTGTGTCATGCACAAGAACCACAACTCTGGGTGCCAAGGTTTTTTAGTTATCTCCCCTTCCAATAATACAGAATCACTACCTTGTGATGGCCACATCTCCAACACTCTTTGAGATATATTGATGATACTTGGTACAGTTGTACATGAGGTTAAGCAGGTGTGTCACATGCAAGAACCACAACTCTGGGTGCCCTGGTTTTTTAATTATATCCCCTGACAATATAACCTTGTGATGGCCATAACTCCAATACCCTTTGAGATATATTGATGGTACTTGGCACAATTGTATACAACGTTGAGACGGCGCTTCATGCCTAAGAACCACAACTCTGGGTGCTATGATATTTGAGTTATCTCCCCTTCCAATATAACAGTATGACAACCTTGTGACCACCGTACCTCCAATACCCTTTGAGACATATTGGTGGTACTTGATGCAGATGTACATGAGGTTAAGCAGGTGTGTCACGCTCAAGAATTACAACTCTGGGTGCTCTGGTTTTTTAGTTATCTCCCCTGGCAATATAACCTTGTGATGGCCATAACTGTAACTCCCTTTGAGATATATTGAAGGAACTCTGCACAATTGTATACAAGGTACAGAAGGGATGTCATGTGCAAGAACCACAACTGTTGTTGCTGTGGATTTGAGTTATCTACCCTTCCAATATAACAGTATGACCAGCTTGTGATCACCATATCTCCAATACCTTTTGAGACATATTGATGGTACTTTGTGCAGAAATACATGAGCTTAAGCAGGCATGTCATGCGCAAGAACCACATTTCTGAGTGCCCTGGTTTTTTAGTTATCTCCCCTGACAGTATAATCTTGCGATGGCCATAACTGCAATTTTTGTGATATGTGGTTTAATTCTGGTGCACTTTCTATTGGTGAACAATCTTCTGAAGGCCATATTGGCTTTTGGTCGGGGGATTTGCCATCTCTTCCGATGGCTATTTTTTATGAAAGAGAACCACGCAATGTCATTAAACACGTGTTGGGGTACTGGCGTCAGATGACGTCATTTACCGATCACATGCAGAAAAATGGTAGCGGTGGTTTGTGGGCGGCGATTTATATGAATTAAAAAATCACCGATCGGCATTTTCAGTATGTCTGGTCTTCGCCGGACATTGCCGGAAAAAAGCCTGTAGTCCATGACCTCGGCTATAAGACGGGGTCATTTTTTTTGGGCTCATTTTGGAGGGAAAAATCCTCGTCTTATAGCAGAATTTTTACGGTAACCCTTATCCTGCTGAATATTCAGTTTAGCCACACCCATTTCTGACTTTGAACCAATCAGATTACTTGATGTAATTTATTCCTACACATTCATAAACTGAATGTCAAACAGTGTAGATCCTGTCCTGATCAGATAGCTTCTGTAGAAGCCCTGGTCAGATGGCTTCTGTAGAAGATCTATACTGTTTGCAAAGATAGGGGTTGTCGTGAAGAGCAGGATAAGGGTCAAAGACTAATCTGCAAGTCAGGAAAACACCAATGTCAAACCCCAAACTCCTGATTTATGAGGCAAGTAGTTTTACCGCTGTCCTATTTGGAGGCTTGTGCAAATATCTTCACTGAAAGTAAAGTTAATGTATTAGGCACTCTTGCTACATGTGCTGAAATTCAACTTGTATCTGCATTGATTTGTTTGTTTGTTTGATTTGAGGTTTAAAGTCCCCGTCAACACTGTAAAGGTCATTTTGGAGATGTTGGTTCCAATTTTGTGGGACTTTTACCCGACATTGAGATGAAATGACATCTCAAGCCCTGTCTCCCAATGAAACCAATAGGGTTTATTAGCATGGACGGTCCGCCTCGCACCGCGGTTCCTGGACAGGCTTAGATCCTCTAAGCGGTTTACCAGTACTAGTGTGCGGGCCGGATTCAGCTCTGTGTGGAAGCATCATGCAGCCCATATATTTCTTCTAGCCCCTATGGGCGGGGGCCATTCTGATAATTGGACCGTAGCAACAGATAAGGTGGGGTATTAATTGAAGGATAATTTTCCTAATTTCTCCATATAAAACTATGTTGTTGGTATCCATTTGAACTGCCTCGCCAAGGGGGTTCAAATGAATACCCACAACAATGGTTTTTAACCCATTTTGTACCAGAATGGTTTTTAACCCATTTTGTACCAGAAACCCCAAAACGGGTAGTTGCCAAACAGTGCAGGCCCAGATCAGACCCCGGGTCTGATCTGGGCCTACACTGTTTTGCGAAAAGTTAAGCCATTTTCCAAATAAAATTTGAAGAAAACACAACCTGACAACCCTAAGTTTTGGAATGGACTCCTGATTATCACTGTTTGCCAACATTCCCTTTTAGGGGTTTCCCCGCATACAATTACAAAAAATGAGAGAGATGATAAACCCTTTTCCTGCTGATTAAACTAATTATGCTGCAACCATTTCTGTCATCCAATCAAATTACTGTAGATCCTGATCAGATGCTTCCTCTGGCCGGCCTCGGTAGCTCAGTTGGATGAACGTCTGACTTGATCAGGAGGACGCAGGTTAGATTCCCTGCCGGGGTCGGATTCTTTCGCGGAGATTGATCATGAAATATTTCCTATGGTTATTCTCTCCCTGCGGCTGATTCAAGAACGGCAGTTGTCAGTTTCTGGCGAAAGAATGTGCACTGTACTGGTTAACGGCTTATATATAAGCCTGCCCAGAAAAAGTATTGATAGGTAATCTGACTGCTCAAAAATGATCTAAATAGTGTTGACTGTGCCATTAAACTCCAATACAAACAAACATATGCTTCTTCAGATGCCATCTGATCTGGATCTATAGTGCAAAGGTAGGGATTATTGTGTTCAGCAGGAAAAGGACTGACTTGAAGTTGTTCTTATTTTCAGAAATATAAACAGCTACAGTGGAACTTCAATGGGTCGAACACCTTTGGGACCTCAAAAATCTGTTCAAGACAGGGGTAGTTCGAGCCACAGAGGCTTACTGCCAGGAGGCATAACGAGTTACTTTTGGATATCTTTTCGGTGTTCTATTATGAAAATGTATGCTGTGTGTACTCATTAGGATCGCCTCATCGAGGCGATTAGAATCGCCTCATCGAGGTGATTCTAATGAGTACACACAGCATGCATTTGCAAGATATCAAGACTAAAATCTCCTAAATTATGCCCCACTTTTATGTGGAGGATTTCCCTAGCGGCTCAAGAATGAGTTCGACTTAGCCATGGTAAACGAGCCATCGGTGTTCGAGCCAACGAAGTTCAACTGTATGTTGTGCCTGTGTGGGAACAATATCATTGGAAAAAAAGTCCAAATATCCATTTATCATTCCTTCTACTTAAATGCAACAATTAAAATTAATCTGTAAGTTTTTTTTTCCTCAGGGCTTTGAAGTACATGCCTCATGCTGTTCTAAAACTGATGGAGAACATGCCGATGCCCTGGGAACAGATCCGAGACGTTAAAGTGCTGTACCACATTACAGGAGCCATTACGTTCGTTAATGAGATCCCTTGGGTGATTGAGCCTCTCTACATTGCGCAGTGGGGGTAAGTATGGGTTCTGTGTGACCGGCATTATGAACATGTATTGTTGCAATTCTCCAGGCAGCGAAGCCTGATAAATATCAGCCATCACAGTTGTTTACAAAAGCACTGCTTTATCTACGGAGCACTGCCAGCCTCGGTAGCTCAGTCTGATGCGCGTCTGACTGGTGATCAGGAGGATGCGGGTTCGATACCTGCCAAGGTCGGCAACAATTTCGGGGAGATATATCATGAAACCTTCCCTACAGTCATTTTCTCCCTTACGCTGATTCAAGATGGGCAGTTGTCAGAATGTGCACTGTACTGGTTAACCGCTTAGGTATAAGCTTGCCCAGAAAAAGTGTGGATAGGTAAACTGACCGGCTTAAAAATGACCTAAATAGTGTTTACTGGGCTGTTAAACTCCAAAACAAACAAACTAATATCTACAGAGCACTTCAGTAGAATCATTTGGGACCTCATCCAGAGAGCAAAAGCTGGTCACACTAGCCCCCGCCCATAGGGGCTTGAAGAAATATATGGGCTGCATGATGCTTCCACGCAGAGCTGAATCCGGCCCGCACACCAGTACTGGTAAACCACATAGAGGAGCTAAGCCTGTCCAGGAACCGCGGTGCGAGGCGGACCGTCCATGCTAATAAACCCTATTGGTTTCATTGGGCGACAGGGCTTGAGATGTCATTTAATCTCAGTTTCGGGTAAAAGTCCCACAAAATTGGAAGCAACGTCTCCAAAATGACCTTTACAGTTTTGACGGTGACGTTAAACCTCAAATCAAAACAAACCAAAAAAAAATGTGAATTTGTGTGTATGCTGATCTGTAATTCACGGGCTGCATGGTATACAAATGTTTCATCAGGTGCATCAGTGTTTTGTTGAGGCTGTCATGCTGTCCAGGTAATCTATGGGCTCACATCTCCTCGGGAGGGCATTTTGATCTGGAACAACAAAATTCTACCTACTTAACCCATAAAAATGCCATTCACAATTATTGTCGTCTGCTTTGTCGTCTGCCGGTTACCTTAAAAGTGTTTTTTTGCAAACAGTGTGGATCCAGATCAGACTGCTCCTAGAGGAGCAGTCTGATCTGAGCCCACACTGTTTGCCTGTATGCAAAAATATTTTTAAAAAGTTTGCAAAAAATTTCAGCAGACCACATAAGCAGACGACATTTTCAGATGTAGTTTTTCTCAGGGTCTTAAGGGCTAAGAGCAGAAAATTATTGCATGTCTTTCAATAGACAGGATAAGATTTATCAAGTCTTGCATAGGTATAAGTCACTAGAGATTCTTTCATATTTGACCATTATTGAACATGTATGTTTATAAACAAAATGTATTTCTCCACTTAACCAAATGTTGTGGGTAGTACTTTTCTTTCTTTATATACTGCCTCGTGGACATTCTAGGCAGGTGTGTATATTACATACACTCCAGTTTCGCAGGATGAAAGCCTACACAGTATCATGTAATTATGGTAGAGTTCTTTAACCTGCACTGTTGGATGGTTCTCCCTGCACAAGGGGCCTCCAGTTAACGTTTCGATCCAAAGGACGGTGCACTTTATGACATTCATCCCTGCAAATGATGCCAATGGAGCGTGTTCGGACACCGAAATTTTATCGTCACTGCCGGGGATCAAACCCGGGACCTCTAGCATCAGAGGCAAGTACACTATCCACTGAGCTATCATGCCCCACTGGTAAGGAGTATGGTAAGGTGTTTGGGTGTCCAAATATTTAGGGTAGATACAGTAGTCTGGATCACAGCCACCCACCCACCACTTGATACAGTTTGGAATGTGGAAAGTCTATGGCCACCTCATCTAGACAAGGGCTTGACCAGACTGTTTAGATATACAGATTGTGACAAAGATGATTCTGGGTTAAAAGGTCTTATTTCTACATTAAACTGCATTTGTGGGTACTTGTTGGTATCCACAACATTTATTTCTAGGAACAAATACAGAAGTTGACTTTCATTATACTCCCGGCATACGAAGTATGCTATGGGGGTATTCCGTTACAGTCCGAAAAAAGTAGCCAACAAGATTTTCTGCTTTGTTGGGTAGTTTAGGGGTATTTTTTGTGTCTTGTTGGGTACTTTTTAACATGGAAGTACCCAACAAGTGTCCATCTGTGAGGACTTCCGTCTGCCCATCCGTCCGTCCGTCTGTCCGTCCGTTAACATTTTGGTTAAAGTTTTACATCAAAGTTTCTAAGAGATTGTATCTTCTGAACCCTTTGATAGATTTAGTTGATACTTACACTGAAGTTACATACTGGTCCAAAGATTTCATTGATGCATGTCCCACCCCCCACAGTGACCTTGGGGTCAAGGTCACAGACTTAGAAATTTTATGTTTGGTTAAAGTTTTATGTCAAAGTTTCTAAGAGATTGTATCTTCTGAACCCTTTGATAGATTTAGTTGATACTTACACTGAAGTTACATACTGGTCTAAATATTTCATTGATGCATGTCCCACCCCCACAGTGACCTTGAGGTTAAGGTCATAGACTTAGAAAGTTTACATTTGGTTGAAGTTTATGACAAAGTTTATAGATCCCTGTATGTCCTAAACTCAAAGACAAATCCAATTGATACTTGCATCGATCTTGCATACCAGTCCAAATATTTCATTGATGTTTACCCAACCCTGCTGCTTCAGTAACATTGATGCCCCCACCCCTTCATTAACTTTGATGCCCTCAATCCCTTAGTCCATATAGAAATTTTATCTTTGGTTTAGCTTTAACAAGCACATTTATAGATTTTTATAGCTTCCATATTACATACAATTAAGCTCTAAAGATAAATTAGAGGGTGGCGCTGGCCGGGGGTATACGTGACCCACTGGTCGCTTTCTCTAGTATTAGCAATAGCTTAATGTCAGATCTTTAAATTAAGATTTTGATTGATTGTAAATGTACAATCAACTTTTGATGGCTTGAACCTTTTTGACCATGAAAATTTGGTTGAAACAGTGGTAGTTTGAGCTACAGAGGGTCACTATTAGGACAGTACAAGGTGCCATAATGGAGGTAATTGTTGGATATCATTGTGGTGTTCTATATTACATATATGCTGTGTGTACTCATTAGAATCGCCTCATCGAGGCGATTCTAATGAGTACACACAGCATACATGTGCATATCCAATTTGCGTACATAAAATTTACATATTGTATATGGAGGAATTCCCTACGGACTTAAGAACGGGTTCGACTCATCCATGGTAAACGGGTCACCAGGGTTCGAGCCATTGAAGTTCTACACACAGCATACATGTGCATATCCAATTTGCGTACATAAAATTTACATATTGTATATGGAGGAATTCCCTGCGGATTTAAGAACGGGTTCGACTCATCCATGGTAAACGGGTCACCAGGGTTCGAGCCATTGAAGTTCTACTGCTCATTGTTCTTGATAAATAAATACTCTTTAAACCAAGAAATACAGAAAAGTATCCCTGGATAATACGAGGAGTAACAGTTATCTCCCTTCCGCTGATTCAAGAAGGGCAGTTGTCAGTTTCTGGCGAAAGACTGTGCACTGTACTGGTTAACCACTAACATATAAGCCTGCCCAGGAAAAATGTAGATAGGTAAACTGACCAGCTCAAAGATGACCTAATTAGTCTTGAATCGGCCGTTAAACTCCAATTCAAGGTCATACATATCAGGCCTCAGTTCGTTTCTAAATTTGCAGATCTATGTGGATTATGATGAGAAGAGAGAAGCGTGATCGACGTCATTTCAAGCGTATGAGATTTCCTCCTTTTGATGATGAAGAGCCCCCGCTGGACTATGCTGACAATATCTTGGATGTTGAACCTTTAGAGGCGATACAGATGGAACTGGACCTCGAGGAAGACAAATGTGTTGTAGACTGGTTCTATGAACATAAACCACTTATTGATTCCAAGTGAGTGCTGCATATTAACCCATCAAATGCCTATTACAACAATTTTCGTCTGCTTTTCCATCTGCCAGTTACTTTAAAAGTCATTTTTGGCAAACAGTGTGGGCCCAGATCAGACTGCTCCTGTAGGAGCAGTCTGATCTGGGCCCACACTGTTTGCCTGTATGCATGAATATTTTAAAAAAGTTTGCAAAAAAAATCAGCAGACGACATTTTCAGATGTTGTTTTTCTCGGCGTTTATGGGCTGGCTTATCAGAGCTGAGAAGATAATTATTTATCAGTCCTGTCATTGTGATGGATAATCATTTAAATAGTATTTGCCCCCGCCTATCGGGGCTTGAAGAAATAGATGGGCTGCATGATGCTTCCAAACAGAGCTGAATCCGACCTGCACACGAGTACTGGTTAACCGCTTAGAGGATCTAAGCCTGCCTAGGTAAAGCGGTGCAAGTCGGACCGTCCATGCTTATAAACCTATTGGTTTCATTGGGCGACAGGGCTTGAGATATCATTTCAACTCAATGTCGGGTAAAAGTCCCACCAAATTGGAAGCAATGTCTCCAAAATGACCTATGCAGTGTTGAAGGGGACATTAAAACTCAAATCAAACAAACAAAAGACTCTTACCATATGTTAAAGCATACGTTACCCTATGTATTCGGACTAGACATGCTTTAGCAAACGGTGAAGACCCACATGTGATGCCATAGAACACGCATCTCATGACTCTCATCAAGATCTACACAGTTTGTCACCCATCCAGCTATTTTTAGACACAACATTTAGTAGTAAATTGTACTTGTTCAAATTTTAGAAAAAGTATGGTAAAGAGTTGCAATTAGGGCTGGCTAATCAGAGCTGGAAAGATAATCGATTATCAGTCCTGCCATTGCGATCAATAATCGATTGGTAATCGCTACAGTTTTTGTCATAATTTTACCTGTCTAGCTTTTGGCTGAGCATGGCTCTTACCATATGTTGCACTTTACCACATGTACATTTGAACAGACAGGCCTGAGCAAACAGCGTAGACCCAGATGAGATGCCGCATAATGTGGCGTCTCATCTGGGTCTACACTGTTTGCCACTCATCCAGCTATTTTAGGCATAACTTTTGGTAGTAAATTGTACCTATCAAGTAATCGATTAAAAGCAAATCAGAAATGATAATCATGTTTGTGGAATTTATCGATCAATTATACGATTAATCGTGCCAGCCTTAGTTGCAATGTCTGATACTTTGGGTTAATACAGTAATGTGACAGACAAAGAAATCAAGTAATTGATCATTAGCAAATCAGTAATGCTAACAATTTTTGTTGAATTTATTGATAGATTTATTGATTGTCTGAATTATCATGCCAGCCTTATTGTATATCATAAAACCAATGATTTCAGAGAACATTGTACAAACGTTTAAGGGGAAAGGATAAATTTTGGTGATTTTTCAGTCTTTTTTCAAAGGGACACAGCTTTTGGGACTTCCTCTTCTCTCTTCTATAAAATCTATCCCACAGGAAAAGGGGTCTACTTTGAAAGGAAAGAATTCGCTTAAATTCTTTCCTTTAAGAGTTGACACCTACTGACATGGGAGACAAAATTACTTTTGCAGGCATTGCTTCCCCTGAAGGTGTATCCAGCCCCTTTGAAAGCTGACCTCGGTGGCTCAGCCTAATGGGTGTCTCACTAGTGATCAGAAGAACAAGGGTTTGATCCTGTGGATCTTGCAACATTCTTTTGTGGAAAATTGACCATTAAATACTTTTATGGTCAATCTCACGTGGCTGCAGATAGGCAGAGTAAAGAGGATAATTTTGGGATACTTTCTTGAAATTCTTCATTAAAGGCCTTTTAAGGGAGACACGCACAAAAATTAACTGTCACTTTAAAAAAATTGCCTTTGATGAGGCAAACATTTTGGTACTTTATGAAAATCTGTTGAGCGGTTTTGAAATTATGACCTTTTGAACATTTTACAATTGCTGTCTGTGAGGGCCGCCATTTTGTTAATCTAGTCACGTGACCAAAATAGAAAAATAATAATTTACAGCATACTTTTCAGATTTTGTACTTAAAAACAGTAAATTATCATCGCATTGAATAAATGGAATGCATACTGAACTATTTATTGCTGTTTTATTGCACAAGAATTGCTGTAATTCAAAGTTTTCCAATTGTGAGTTTATGACGTCATTTACTCACAGCCTCGTTCTGGACTAACAAAACCAGAAAATGTGAAATGTTCAAAAGGTCTTAACTTCTAAACCACTCAGTCAATTTTCATAAAACTTGTACCAAAATGTTTGTCTCCTCAAAACCTTTGTTCTGAAGTGAAAGTTAATTTGTAGTTGTTTTCCTTTAAACCATATTAGAAGCTTCCGTTTTGCAGTGGTTATGCTATTTGCCTTGTAAACCAGGGGTGGCAGGATTGATCTCCGGCTTCTCCAGTCTTTCAAATGGGTCTTTCAACCGAGGTCCCATCTCCGTATGATCTTAGCTGTTGGTGAGACGTAAAACTCAAACACTCAATCACTCATTAAACCATATGATGTTACACATAGCCCCAGATTAGAGGGGGTATCCACATATTATTTTTCTTATTTCTGCACAAAAACATATGGGTACTCATTGGAAGCGCCTTGAGGTTTTTCTTACGAATATCCACAACTGATGTTTTTGTGCAGATAAAAGAAAAATATCAGTACTTTTCGGATGAAAAAAGCACCATATCTAGAGCTGTGGAAGTAGATACTTGATGATAAAACACCATGATGATATGGGCCCCGTCAAGCGATTTTGGTACTTATCGCCTATGCGAGCGGCGAAGGTTCAGGCGAGCCTGCGCATCCGCGCAGTCTCACCAGAACCTTCGCTGCTCGCTCATACAAGCAGTGAATCAAGAGGAACCTTCAGACAGAAAGCCATATCCCTGGCCCCTCTGAATGGCTAGGAAAGCGCAGTTGAAATTTGTCATGATGGAATGCTCGAAGACACAAATTCGCTTGGCGGGGCTCATATGCCCTATAACATAAGTTTCTGATAAGAAATGAAGAACATTATCTCCTGATTGTCCTTGATAAGCCTTTATGAGGCTAAGTCATCGTTGTGAGGCATATAAACCGCCATTGGCACAACATTTTAATCCTTATCTTGCTGTTCACGACAACCCCTATCTTTGCAAACAGTGTAGATCCAGATCAGATGGCTTCTGAAGAAGCCATCTGATCAGGATCTACACTGTTTGCCATTCAGTTTATGAATTTGTAGCAATAAATTACATCAAGTAATTTGATTGGTTGATAGACAGAAATGGGTGTTGCTTAAATGAATATTCAGCAAGATAAGGGTTAATTATACCCCCGGCATACGAAGTATGCAATGGGGGTATATAGTTTTTGTCTTTTCCGTCTGTCTGTCTGTCTGTGTGTCCGTAAACAATTATTTTGTGTCAAAGATATCTCAGGAACTGCTTCACATAGAAACTTGAAATTTTGCACACATGATCAGTATGACTACTTGTATTGTGGGAAAGAAAATAAGGGCCAAGGGGTCAGGCCTTTTAGAGTTATTTCCCTTTGTAGTTCTTGCTGTTTAATAGTGTATATTTATGCCCCCGGAATCTAAGAGATTCGGGGGCATATAGTTTTTGGTCTGTCTGTCTGTTTGTCTGTCTACAAAAACCCTAACATTGGGCATAACTTTTGAATGGTAATAGATAGAGCTTTCATATTTCACATGTGTATACCTTATCACAAGACCTTTCCAGTGGTACCATAATTTTTGATCTCGTGACCTTGAACTTGACCTTTGACCTATTTTTTACAAAATTTTTAAAAACATTAACATTGGCCATGACTTTCGATTGGTAAGTGATAGGGCTTTCATATTTCACATATGCATTCCTTATCACAAGACCTTTCTAGTGGTACCATAATTTTTGACCTTGTGACCTTGACCATGATGTTTGACCTACTATTTAAAAACTTTAACATTGGCCATAACTTTCGATTGGTAAGTGGTAGGGCTTTCATATTTCACATGTGCATTCCTTATCACAAGACCTTTCTAATGGTACCATAATTTTTGACCTTGTGACCTTGACCGTGATGTTTGACCTACTTTTTAAAAAACTTAAACATTGGCCATAACTTTCGATTGGTAAGTGGTAGGGCTTTCATATTTCACATGTGCACTCCATGTCACAAGACCTTTCTAGTGGTACCATAATTTTTGTCCATCCAGACATCCCCCCCCCCCCCCATCAAGGTCAAGGTCACTGTGGCTATTTTTAGAAAAACTTTGTCATCGCTCTAGCGCCAACATTTCTTTACTGATTTCAATATATCTTCACACAAATGTTCCTTATGACAATATCTCGAGCGAGTTTGACTTTCAAGGTCATGACCTCAAGGTCAAGGTCAATGTGTCTATTTTTAGAAAAACTTTGTCATCGCACTAGCGCCTACATTTTTTCACCAATTTCAATATAACTTCACACAAATGTTCCTTATAAAAATATCTTGAGCGAATTCGACTTTCAAGGTCATGGCCCCAAGGTCAAGGTCACTGTGGCTATTTTTAGAAAAACTTTGTCATCGCTCCAGCGCTTTTATTTCTTCACCGAATTCAATATAACTTCACATAAATGTTCCTTATGACAATATCTCTAACGAGTTCTACTTTCAAGGTCAAGGTCACTGTGGCTATTTTTAGAAAAACTTTGTCATCGCTCTAGCTCTTACATTTCTTCACCGATTTCAATATAGCTTCACACAAATGTTCCTTATGACAATATCTTGAGCGATTTGGACTTTCAAGGTCAAGGTCACTGTGGCTATTTTTAGAAATTTTTGTAATCGCTCTAGCGACTACATTTCTACACTGATTTCAATATAACTTCACACAAATGTTCCTTATAACAATACCTCAAACGAGTTCCACTTTCAAGGTCAAGGTCACTGTGGCTATTTTTAGAAAAACTGTCATTGCTCTAGCGCTTACATTTTTTCACCAATTTCAATATAACTTCACACAAATGTTCCTTATGACAATATCTCTAGCGAGTTCCACTTTCAAGGTCAAGGTCACTGTGGCTATTTTTAGAAAAACTGTCATTGCTCTAGCGCTTACATTTTTTCACCAATTTCAATATAACTTCACACAAATGTTCCTTATGACAATGTCTCAAGCGATTTCGACTTTCAAGGTCAAGGTCACTGTGGATATTTTTAGAAAAAACTGTTATCGCTCTAGTGACTACATTTCTTCACTGATTTCAATATAACTTCACAAAAATGTTCCTTATGACAATACCTCGAGCGAGTTCGACTTTCAAGGTCAAGGTCACTGTGGCTATTTTTAGAAAAACTTTGTCATTGCTCTAGCGCTTACATTTTTTCACCAATTTCAATATATTTTCACATAAATGTTCCTTATGACAATATCTCGAGCGATTTTGACTTTCAAGATCAAGGTCACTGTGGCTATTTTTAGAAAAACTTCGCTCTAGCACCTACATTTAATAATGGATTTTAATAGAACTTCACACAAATGTTTCTTATGATGACATCTCGAGTTGCTTTGACTTTCAAGGTCATGACCTCAAGGTCAAGGTCACTGTGGCTATTTTTAGAAAAACTTTGTCATCGCTCTACCGCTTGCATTTATTAACAGATTTTAATATAACTTCACACAAAAGATGCTTATGATAATATCTTGAGCAAGATCTACTTTCGCGGTCAAGGTCACTATGGCTATTTTTAGAGAAACATTGTCATCACTCTAGTTTTACCTCGTTACCTTGATGTTTGACCTTTTTTTTTAAAATTCAACATTGGCCATAACTTTCAATTGGTAAGTAGGGCTTTCATATTTCACATGTGCATACTATGTCACAAGACCTTTTCAACAATCCCATAATTTTTTACCTTGTAACCTTGACCTACTTTTTTAAGACTTGAACTTTGGCCATACCTGCTTTCATGTTTAACATGTGCTGTCTGGGGGCATCAGTGTTTCACAAACACATCTTGTTTTATTTTGTGTCAAAGATTTCTCAATAACTACTGTACATAGAAACTTGAAATTTTGCAAACATGATCAGTATGACTAGTTGTATTGTGGGAAAGAAAATAAGGGCCAAGGGGTCAGGCCTTTTAGAGTTATTTCCCTTTGTAGTTCTTGCTGTTTAATAGTGTATTTTTTTATTTTTTTGTGTCAAAGATTTCTCAATAACTACTGTACATAGAGACTTAAAATTTGGTAGCAACAACCAGTATGACTACTTGTTTCAGCTGAGGTGATGGCACTGGCCGGGGGTATACGTGCCCCAATGGACACTTTTGTCTAGTATCAAATATAACTACCCATCACTACAATTATAGCCTTTTCACCAGACACAGATCTGGGACAGTCTGACAAAAAAAAAAAAAATACCAGAAAAATGCCACAGTCATGCCCCATCTCCATAAACAACTCATGCGACTTCCTTAGAGACGAGTCCTGATTGGTTGCTGAGGTCACATGTCTAATACAGCCAATCGGCAGACGATACTGGTCATGTGACCCGCGCTCGCGCTCAGCATGAGAATGCTTGTATTTCAATCAGACTCGTTGTGGCCTTTATGAGGTTAAGTTGTTGTTGTGAAGCATATAAAGCACCATTGTCACATCATGTTAACAAGCACAGGTAATGAACACCACTTCATATAGAGAAACCTGGGGTTTACGGGGGTAAACACATAGGTTATAGGTTCTCATTAGAACCACTTCATTCAGGTGACTGTAAGGCCAGAGAAAATTAATTGCACGACCCGCAGAAAAAGCGACCGACTGAAGTCGATTTTCTAAGAGTGCCCTAAAATCACTGTGTCATTCTGTCAGTCTGTCATTCTGTCAGTCTGTCATTCTGTCTGTCCGTCCGTAACCCGTTTGTGAAAATTGGTGATAGTGACTTAACCGCTTGGAATATTTAAACAATTTTTGGCATACTGATAGATATCAATGAGATCTAACCAATGAACTTGCGAAATATTACATTCCATTTAGTACAGCCTCGCCGAGGCGAAAAATGTAAAAATTTTCGAACTGCTTCTCCTCGGAAACCGTTGGGCCGATTGAAGTCAAATTTCATATGGAGCCTCTATGGGATGGGGGAAACCAAAATTTGCTCATGGGGTTCAGGTCACATGACCAAAATGGCCGCCAAGCCATATATGGTCTGTATGTCTGTCCGTCCATAACCAGTTTGTGAAAATTGGTGATAGTGACTTAACTGCTTAGAATATTTAAACAATGTTTGGCATACTGATAGATATAAATGAGATCTAACCAATGAACTTGCGAAATATTACATTCCATTTAGTATAGCCTCGCCGAGGCGAAAAATCCGTAACCCGTTTGTGAAAATTGGTGATAGGGACTTAACCGCTTGGAATATTTAAACAATTTTTGGCAAACTGGCAGATATCAATGAGATCTAACCAATGAACTTGTGAAATATTTCATTCCATTTAGTAAAGCCTCGCCGAGGCCAAAAATGTGAAAATTTTCGAACTGCTTCTCCTCGGAAACCGTTGGGCCGATTGAAGTTAAATTTCATATGGAGCCTCTATGGGATGGGGAAAACCAAAATTTGCTCATGGGGTCTAGGTCACATTACCAAAATGGCCGCCAAGCCATATATGGTCTGTCTGTCTGTCCGACCGTAACCCGTTTGTGAAAATTGGTGAAAGTGACTTAACCGCTTGGAATATTTAAACAATTTTTGGCATACTGATAGATATCAATGAGATCTAACCAATGAACTTGCGAAATATTACATTCCATTTAGTATAGCCTCGCCGAGGCGAAAAATGTGAAACATTTCGAACTGCTTTTCCTCGAAAACCGTTGGGCCGATTGAAGTCAAATTTCATATGGAGCCTCTTTGGGATGGAGGAAACCAAAATTTGCTCATGGGGTCCAGGTCACATGACCAAAATGGCCGCCAATCCATATATGGTAAAAACCCTTCAAAAAGAACCACAGTGCAGATTTCCACGAAACTTGATAAATAGCATCTGGGACGTAGGCCCATCATAAATTGCTAAAATGCTGACCCTGGGTTGACCTTGGCTTTCTTTGTGCCTAGGTCAAACTTGGACACATATGCTTTTGTATTGGAAAAGTGAGAATGCATTTTATCCTGCAAACGATTCAGAATACAGTACTAAAGTATAAGATATATTTTTGCTCCTTGCGATAAGGCGCATTTATTGGGGGAACCGTTTTAGGTCCAGGTCACATGACCAAAATGGCCACCATACCCATATATGGTAACACTCATAAAGCTAAAAGCATCCGGCGGGTTGTGCACTTCAGCTGAAACACTGGTTATTAGATTCTCATCCAGATATAAGAAAAAGATGGGGTGGGTGGGTGGATTTTATTTTTATACCCCCGGCATACGAAGTGGGGGTATATAGTTTTTGTCTTTTCCGTCTGTCTGTCTGTCTGTCTGTTCGTAAACAATTATTTTGTGTCAAAGATATCTCAGGAACTGCTTCACATAGAAACTTGAAATTTTGCACACATGATCAGTATGACTACTTGTATTGTGGGAAAGAAAATAAGGGTCAAGGGGTCCGGCCTTTTAGAGTTATTTCCCTTTGTAATTCTTGCTGTTTAATAGTGTATATTTTTATTTTGTGTCAAAGATTTCTCAATAACTACTGTACATAGAAACTTGAAATTTTGCAAACATGATCAGTATGACTAGTTGTATTGTGGGAAAGAAAATAAGGGCCAAGGGGTCAGGCCTTTTACAGTTATTTCCCTTTGTAGTTCTTGCTGTTTAATAGTGTATATTTTTATTATTTTGTGTCAAAGATTTCTCAATAACTACTGTACATAGAGACTTAAAATTTGGTAGCAACAACCAGTATGACTACTTGTTTCAGATGAGGTGATGGCACTGGCCGGGGGTATACGTGCCCCACTGGGCACTTTTGTCTAGTTTATTTGAGCCAGCGCATGACAAAACCTACAAGAAGGCTTGAGCAACCAGCGAAGACTCAGATCAGCCTGCGCATCCGCGCAGTCTGATCAGAGTCTTTACTGATCGCATGTACTTACTAAAGGCTACGGTCTATGGAAAGAGACATACGCTAAAGGTCTTGTCATAGTGGATGGACCCGCAGATTGTTTTTTGTCTTTGCTGGTTGCACCGGTGTAATTGTAGGCTTTGTCATGCGCTGGCTCATTTTTATTCCTGGGTATTCAGTCGTCGAGATAATTTATTCCAAAACTGGACGGCTGACACTTGCTATCACTTTGAAAAAGAAGAAAACCAGGTCTTATTCTCTTTTCATGTCAAGCAGATGATTTGCAATTATGAAAAGCCTAATAAAATATGTATTTGACTCCAGTATGCCTCCGTGTCAAAAAGTTTTCCGCCCCAACTTTTATTATTTTGTCAGATTTTATAGGGGCAGGTGGGGATGAGAATCTAATAATTTATTTCCTCTGGCCTAACCTATTTTTGGAGTATAAATAAGAAAAATACCACAAATTTTCATTGAAAGTAGCCATTCTGGAGATATGAAAGAATTCACTTTGTCACACGGATGTGTTGTGATAATAATATGATAATTATAATTGTAAACAAGTTTTGAAGTGTGATTTCAGCGAGATCCACAAACTGCATGTTTTTTTAATATTCATAAATTTTGTATGAATTATTCACTCCGACTACTTGTATGTTATCAGATTAACAACACAGGAGACATATCGTACAGGGCTGGTCTTTGCTGTGTACCTCAGTCTCCTTTAAGAGTTGAGCCCTATTGACATGGGAGACAAAAATACTTATACAGAAGTTGCCCCCCTCTACCAGAAGGTGTTCCCATTCCCCAAAGTTCTAAATTTTTCATTTTACTTTTCAGATATGTCAACGGCTCAACTTACAGGAAGTGGAATCTTACCCTGCCAATCATGTCCGTGTTGTACCGACTGGCCAATCAACTCCTGACGGACCTTGTTGATGACAACTATTTCTACCTGTTTGATCTGAAGTCATTCTTCACGGCCAAAGCTCTCAACATGGCTATTCCTGGCGGTCCAAAGTTTGAACCTCTTGTCAAGGATAAGGAAATGCAGTAAGATTTATGAACAGTTTACCAGTACAGTGCACATTCTTTGGCCAAAAACTGAAACCTGCCCTTCTTGAGTCACTGGCAGAGCAAACCACGGTCTGATCATTCTTCACTTCTTCATAGCTCAATATAAGATACTTTTTATACCCCCGGCATACGGAGTATGCCATGGGGGTATATAGTTTTCGTCTTTTCTGTGTGTGTGTGTGTGTGTGTGTGTGTGTGTAAACTTTTTTTTGTGTCAAAGATTTCTCAGGAACTACTATACCTAGAAACTTGAAATTTGGTACAAACAACATGCATAACTAGTTGTATTGTGGGAAAGAAAATTTGGGCTGTGGGGCCAGGTTCTTTAGAGTTATTCCCCTTTGTTATATTTGCTACTGAGATGTGCATTTTGTGACTTACCTTAAATTTTGTGTCAAAGATTTCTCAAGATCTACTGTACCTAGAAACTTGAAATTTGGTACAAGCAACATGCATAACTAGTTGTATTGTGGGAAAGAAAATTGGGGCTGTGGGGCCAGGTTCTTTAGAGTTATTCCCCTTTGTTATATTTGCTACTGAGATGTGTATTTTGTGAGTTACCTTAAATTTTGTGTCAAAGATTTCTCAGGAACTACTGTACCTAGAAACTTGAAATTTGGTACAAACAACATGCATAACTAGTTGTATTGTGGGAAAGAAAATTGGGGCTGTGGGGCCAGGTTCTTTAGAGTTATTCCCCTTTGTTATATTTTTTTAATAAAATTTTGTCAGCAAGATATCTCAAAAACTATTGGAGCTAGAGCCTTGAAAGTTGGTGAATAGATTGGTGGTGATGAGTAGATGAACTGATTAACTTTTGACAAAATTCCGAAAAATACTTTGTGAGTTATGGCCCTTTGTCATTTTGGTAATTTGTGCCATTGTACTGTATGGTAAAAGTGATGCATAGCATAACTTTAGAACCGTGTATGCTAGGGTTTTGAAATTTCATATATGGATTCCTCATGGAAAATTAGCCGACACATATTTTTTTTCTCGTCCGGATTATGCTCCTTTCAAGAGTTATTGCCCTTTGAAAAACATCTGTTCAAGATCTCATTAGTTATCAGGTGAGTTATTTAGATGTAATGGTATTCTCCTTACTTTTGCAAGATTAATTCTGTGTTCATAATAGGTTTTTGTCAAACTTGATGGCTTTGAATTGCCAGAAAGTTACCGATGGCTTTGGCCGGGGGTATTAGTGAGCATATGCTCACTTGATAGTCTAGTTTAATCAGTAAAGTAGCTGCCCCACCCATCAGGGCTTGGAGAAATAGATGTGCTGCATGTTGCTTCCATGCAGAGCTGCAACTGGCCACACAGGAGTACTGGTAAACCACTTAGAAGGACTAAGCCTGCCTAGGCAAAGTCTTGTGAGTCAGACCGTCCAGTGCATATAAGCCTTTGCTTTCATTGTGCGGCAGGGCTTGAGATGTCATTTCATCTCATTGTCAGGTAAAAGTCTCACAAATTTGGAAGCAAAGTCTCCAAAATAACCCAAAAAGTGTTGAAGGGGACGTTAAACCTCAATTCAAACAAACAATAATCAGTAAAGTATTGGTATTTTTCTTATTTCTGCAGGAAAACTTATCTTGTGGGTACCGTAATTCCCTGTGTATACCACGCACTTTTTTCACCCAGAAAACGGTAAAAACAATCCCCTGCGTGTAATACAATGGCATAGAAAAATGACATTGTTTTTCTCGAAAAGTCGGCAGGTCACGAAAACCAATTACAAATACAATGTGACACTTTGAGACCCTCATAAAGTTCGTTTGACATATTAATTCATTGAATCATTCATACCATTAAAAGTGCAATCAATATTCCTACCTCAGACATCAACCTTTCATCCCTTTTTGGGACATCGGCAAACAGTGCAGTCCCAGATCAGACACCTCAGAAAGACGCCGCAGACATCTGATTTGGATTTACTCTGTTTGATGATTTATAACAGTTCAATTATGACACTATTGTTAATCCCTGTCATATAATTGCCACCCTGCGGTGCATGTCAATAAGGTGTGAAAATATGGTCAAGTTATGTCTCTAATTTGCGTTTATTCCCCGATCATAAAATTTAATCCACAATCAATGTGAAAATAATTTAATTGCTCCTAAGACGAGTTGCTACGACTATTCTACTATCTCGTGAATGGTTATGTTTTGGCGCCAAATAGTAGACGCTTGGCGAGAAAAGTTGAACGCTTACAATTGTGTTAACACATCTGTATGCTGGTGTTGGTTATTGACACGGAGCTTACAGAAAGCGCTGTTTTCCACTACCGTTTTGCTATCGAGAATTTTTTTACCGTTTCCAAACAATTTTTATGAAAGAGATACGCCTCATTAAGATAAAACAATAGACACGTGTGGGGTTGCTGGGGTCCGATGACGCCATTTACCGATTGCGTGTCGATTCGCCCCAGTCAATTTCGGATGCGCGGAAGTTCTATGCGCCGGATTCAAGTCTGCGGGTTGTCAAAGATCTATTTCAGCGAATCAGCCGATTCGCCCCCGTCAATTTCGGACGCTCGAAAAAAATCGGCCGGTTCGCCCCAGTAAATTTCGGATGCGCGGAAGCTCTACTATGCGACGGATTCAAGTCTGCAGCTTTTCCCAAATCTATTTTAGCGAATCGGCCGATTCGCCCCCGTCAATTTCGGACGCTCGAAAAAAAATCGGCCGGTTCGCCCCAGTCAATTTCGGACGCGCGGAATCTCGCCCGACGGAAAAAAAATCGTACGTGATTTTTATTTTCTTTGCGTGATTCACGTAAGATTTTGCGTGAGTGGGAACTCTGAAATTTAATTATGATAGTTAATGCATGTCAACAAAGTTTCAAATTGCACAGGAAATCGGGTTCCTTGAAGTCAGGCATGAATCACCGTTTTATTAACAGTAAATGCAAAATGGGCTTCTTTAATTGAGTGAGATGTTTGACTCACGCTGAGAAGGTGTTAATTATGGGATTAGCATAGAGAACGTGTGAATAACCAGAGGTGTCAAAATACTCAATCTACCTGTAGAAATTTCTGTCAATAACGCTATGGAGCACCTGCCTTGGAGGCATGTTGTCACAATTTTACCTTTGGAAAGAAACCTGTTTCTATCTTTCCTTGTTAAAGAAAACTGGGAAAACGCATTGTCATCTTTCATAACAAATGAATAACCGCACCCTTAAAATGTCACCTTGTCACACACCACCGTTATGGGTAAACGGAGAACTGCCTATGTTGCAAGAGAGAAACTAACCACTATTCTATTCTATAACTACTAGGAAATATACCTATAACCAGTCAGGCTATTTTGATAGTAGCCAATCAAAATTCGTGTACTTTCATTTTCAATCAAAATGGCGTCTGAGAAAAGCATTCTGTGATACTTGGGAAAAGCATGTGCGTGTTTTAGACTGGAATATATTTTTTTCACATATCTTGGACTCAGAATTGAGGTGCGTGTTATAGATGAGTGCGTGGTATACACAGGGAATTACGGTACTCATTAGAAGCGCCTTGATGAGGCACCAACATTTAATGGGTACTTGGAGGCACTTCTAAAGAGTACCCACAACATGTTTCATATAAGAAACTGCTGAAAATTCTGTCATAGAAGAGAAGGCTATGATCAGGGGCAATTGTTCAAAACTATTGCTGTCGTTAGTTAACATATCATTAATACTTTGATCATTTAATATGGCAAATATACTAATATTTTTGCTGAAAAATGTGAGTAGCTTTTGTGTATGTTGTACTTGCTAGAAGAGTTAACAATATGACAACTAACAAGCTCGCTAAGCTAACAATGCTTTGAACAACTGGCTCCTTGATAAATGAGTTTGCTCCTGAGGAAAATGTTTTTACTTAAAAAGCAGACCATTTGTTTGAGAGGCTTAGTAAGGTAAAAACAGAAAATCTTGAGTCTTTTCCCTTGTAAAAAAAAAAAAAAATGTCAGGCGTAGCCATTCACCTTTAATGATTTTTTTTTTTTAGGGATGAAGATTGGAATGAGTTCAACGACATCAACAAGATTATCATCCGGCAGCCAGTGAGAACAGAATACAGGATTGCCTTCCCATACCTGTATAATAATATACCTTTCCAAGTTCATCTCTCATGGTAAGTCTATGTAGTGTCTTCTGTCCACACTGGTTTGACCAATTTCGTAGGTCCCATAATTCGTACTATATTAAGTAATTTGATTGTTTGATATTCAGAAATGGGTGTGACAAACTTATTCCACAGACATTAAATCTTAAGAGGCCGAGAAAAACTAGATCTGAAAATGTTGTCTGGTTATGCCGTCTGCTGAATTTTTTTGCAAACTATTTAAAAATATTTTTGCATACAGGCAAACAGTGGGGCAGTCTGATCTGGGCCCACACTGTTTGCAAAAAAAAATGCTTTTAATGTAGCTGGCAGACGGCAAAGCAGATGACAATTGTTGTGATTGGCAGTTTATGGGTTAATTTATTCATGGTGAAGCGGCTGTGCCAAAAACATACTTTTGTTTGGTACAGTTTAAGATCCATGATACAGAAACAGACTACAGATATTGCTGGTCTGACTGAGCAGTAGTCAGCCCGGTGCTGGATATGTCTTACAACCAAATAAACAGAACTTTAACCCTTGTCCTGCTGAGCCCGGATATGTCTTTTCTTGCACAACAGACAAGGAAATCCGTGATTTTACCCTATGATAGAAATCTATGTTCTGACCCTGGTGTTCCGACCCCAAATCGAATATAATCGCGTGTTTGATAAATGCACTGGTTGATTACAACCTCATGCGCAGCGTCGTCATGCGTGACGTCACTAAACATTCCTGTTGTGTCATCACAAAAAGGCGGACGTCGGTAACCGAAGTGACAGCTGCATCAAAAATTCGCAATAAAAATGGAAGGTATGCAAGAAAAAGAAACCTAAATGGGTGTGAGGGGTGGATAGAAAAATCCGTCCCTCGGGATCACTGTCCGGCATCACTCGGCAAGCCTCATGATGCCGGACAGTGACCCTCGGGACGGATTTTTCCATCCATCCCTCACACCAATATAAGTTTCTTATAATCTTTCAAACAATGTAGATCCAGATCAGATGGCTTCTGAAGAAGCCATCTGATCAGGATCTTCGTTGTTTGCCATTCAGTTTATGAATTTGTTGCAATAATTTGCATCAAGTAATCTGATTGGTTGATAATCAGTAGTGGGTGTGGCATATTTAAATATTCAGCAGGTCAAGGGTTAAGATCTTCATTTATGGTACTTGTTAGAAACTTGCATCTTAGGATGGGAACTTTTATATTATACAAGCATCCATATTTGACCTTGACCTACTTTTTATGGTAGATTGACTTTGTAAACTATTGCATCAACCCTACATACCTCCTTGTAGGTCTTGTTTCTAGAGTTTTCTGCGCCAGAGTAGCTTTTCCTGCTTAATTGAAGGCAGGACATGAGAATAATGTCTCATACAACTGTCTGCAATTGAATTTGCTTTTGTAATCGTGCAGTTATTGAGCAGTAACAACTAGCATGAAACTGCATTAGAACAAATCCACCTTGGATCGATGATCTCTCTGCGCAGGTGCAATAATTAATTTACCATCTCTATTTCTGGTTTTGGAAACATGATGTGGAAAATTTTCACAATTCATGCATTTTGCTTCCACATTTAATAGTTTTAAATATAATTTGATAGTTTTAGAAAATGCTTTCCTGAATGACATGATTAGACATTTTCATGGTGGAAAACTCACTCTACCGGCAGGGCAAGCCAGTAACAATTCTCATTCGTCCTTACCGACAAACTACTCGTACATACGAGAGGACGAGTGTAAATTTCAAGCCCTCTACTTCTTTGTTTTAATTACTTGTTTAAAAGGTTTCTGATGATTTTCTTTCCACATGTTTCTTCACTTAATGTCTCTGGTAATAAAACACCTTTTGAACTGTTCAGAAGTGGTCTAAATTTTACTTTACAGTAAAATTCCTATAATAAGACCACCTTTGGGACTGTTCAAAAGTGGTCTTTAAGACCACTTTTGAACAGTCCCAAATGTGGTCTTCCACTAGAGCACTTTGGAAGTAGAAAACACAAGGAAAATGAACCTGAAACCTTCTAAATACAGGATCTTACATGAGTGCTCATGTATTATTGAATTTATTAAACGAGTTGAGAAAAAGGGATAAAATGCGAGGCTTTGCCGAGCATTTTATCCCTTTTCCTCAACGAGTTTAATAAATTCAATAATACATGAGCACGAATGCAAGATTCTATTTATCATATGACATTTTAAACTCATTTTATTCACGATTTGTTTACAAAAATGTCAATATTCCGCCGTTAGTAAACGCGACGTCGTTAAGGACGTCGTACATGTACCATTACGGGACATATCTAGCTAATTTGCATATTTAATCCACTAGTGGATTATCGAAAATAATACATGATGTTATTACACTCTCAGATGCGACGTCATATGATAAATATGCTTTTAAAAACATAATTTGTCTTAATTTGAGGTGGTCTTAATAGCGGAATTTCACTGTATTTCCTTGATATCGTGTATCACATTCTCAATGTATAATTTGTTGACTTTTTTCCAGGTACCATACCCCCAATGTGGTATTCATCAAGACAGAGGATCCTGACCTACCAGCATTCTACTTTGATCCTTTAATCAACCCAATATCACACAGACATGCTAGCAAGGTGAGTCCAGATTCAAGCACTGCCAAAGTTTAGCTTGTTTACAAGTATCTTAAGTTTATTCTATTTTATATGCAAAGCCCCAAAAAAGTGCAGACACAACAGAATGTAGTGCTTGATCAGGCCTTGCATATAACAGGCCTCAATATAAGTTTGTTTTTTTAAGCCATTTCGTAAAACCCATTTGTACCAGAAACCCCAAAATGGATTTGTTTCGCGATCTAGCAAGGAGTCCAAAAAGTGGAGATGGAATGTAAATAGTGTATACCCTGCTCACTCTGATCTGGGTCTAGACTGTTTGCATAGGCCTGTCTGTCCCGATACTTAGGATCATTACAATATGATCATTTTTTCTGTACAATCAGTATATTTTTGGGATCCATCTTCAAACAATGTTATATCCAAAGTGGTGTGTGTTTTGAGTTTTACGTCCCACCAACAATTAAGGTCATAAGGAAATTGGACCTCATTGTAAAGACATCTGAAATTCTAGAGAAGCCCAGTTTTGAACCTATGACCCCTGGTCTGTGAGGCAAGAAGCTTAACCACTAGACCACGGAGACTTCTTTATTGAAAACAGTGTTTTAGTTGAAGAGGTTTATGAAGTTTCTTCTGAAAAAGTACTGTGCTACAGAATTGTGAAAGTAACAGTTTATATTTACACTTCAGACTGCTGAGCCTTGGCCAGTAGTTTCTTCCGAAAAATGTAGTGAGCTACAGATTTCTTAAAATAACAGTTTATATTTACTCTTCAGGCTGTTGAGCCTTTGCTAGTAGTTTCATCCAAAAAATGTAGTGTGATATAAATTCTTAAAATAACAGTTTATATTTACTCTTCAGGCTGTTGAGCCTTTGCTAGTAGTTTCATCCAAAAAATGTAGTGTGATATAAATTCTTAAAATAACAGTTTATATTTACTCTTCAGGCTGTTGAGCCTTTGCTAGTAGTTTCATCCAAAAAATGTAGTGTGATATAAATTCTTAAAATAACAGTTTATATTTACTCTTCAGGCTGTTGAGCCTTTGCTAGTAGTTTCATCCAAAAAATGTAGTGTGATATAAATTCTTAAAGTAACAGTTTATATTTACTCTTCAGGCTGTTGAGCCTTTGCCAGATGATGATGAAGAATTTGAACTTCCAGACTTTGTGCAACCTTTCCTGAAGGAGACGCCCCTCTACTCAGACAACACAGCTAACGGCATAGCCTTACTTTGGGCCCCTAGACCTTTCAACCTGAGGTCTGGGCGGACGAGGAGAGCTCTGGACGTGCCCCTGGTAAAGAGCTGGTACAGAGAACACTGTCCGTCGGGAATGCCTGTGAAGGTGCGGGTGTCCTACCAGAAGCTGCTAAAATACTATGTGATAAATGCTCTGAAACACAGGCCGCCAAAGGCACAGAAAAAGAGGTAGGTACCACAGTTACGCTATATATTCGGACACCTTGACTAGGGCTGGCTAATCGAAGCAAATAAGATAATCTATTATCATTCCTGGCATTGTGATCGAGATGGTCGATTTGTAATCACTAAAGATTTTACCATAATTTTTCCTGTTTGACTTGAGTATTGCATAGCTCTTTAGTTAAGGAAAATTAATGATTAGAATTGAACCAGTACACGCCCATTGGGGCTTGAAGAAATATATGGGCTGCATGATGCTTCCACGCAGAGCTGAAACCGACCCGCACACAAGTACTGGTAAACCGCTTGGAGGATCTAAGCTTACCCAGGCAAAGCAGTGCACAAGTTGAACTGCCCATGCTTATAAACTCTATTGGTTTCATTGGGCGACAGGACTTGGAGATGTCTTTCCATCCCAATGTCGGGTAAAAGTCCCACAAAATTGGAAGCAACGTCTCCAAAATGACCTTTACAGTGTTGACGGGGATGTTAAACCTCAAATCAAACAAACACAACAAAATCTACAGTATGATATGTGTGAACAGCAAAGACTCAGATTGGCCTGCACATCCACCAAATTATGTCAAGAGTTGTCATTAATCTCTCTCCTTGGATGGTCCAGACATTGTAGAAGGTTGATGGGCAGGCTAATCTGAGTCTTTGTTGGTCCAACTGGGCCAAGTTGTTCAAAGCATCGTTAGCTTAACGAGCTCGTTAATTGTGAAATTGTTACTGTTCCTAGCAAGTTATATATGTAATACAGTGATATTTTTTGCTGAAAAAAAAAAGGGATTTTTATGCCCCGCCATTCGAAAAATGGCGGGGTATTATGTTATACCCTCCGAATTTTTGAGTGTCTGTCCGTCAACACCTCATAGTTTCCTATGACATGTGACCTACTTTAATGAAAAAGTTAACATTGGTCATAACTTTTGAACTGTTTGAGATAGAGCCTTCATATTTTGCCTGTAGGTTCTTTGTGACAAGGACTTCATACAGAAATTATGACCTTGACCTTGACCTGTGACCAACTTTAAAAAAAAAATTTAACATTGGTCATAACATTTGAAACGTTTCAGATAGAGCCTTTATATTTGGCATGTAGGTTCCTTGTGACAAGGGCTTCCAACTCTTACCAAAAATTTTGACCTGTGACCTTAACCTTGACCTACATTAAAGAAAAAATTGTCCTCTGCCTGGGGGCATGTTTGTGTTTCACAAGCACGTCTTGTTTAATTGGCTCCTGCTATATATTGTTTTTAGGACTTAATGGGTCAATTAAGGTTTTCTTGTTAACAGGGTCAGAAATTTATGATACATGTATTTTCTTTCTTTCAAAGGTACCTGTTCAGATCCTTCAAAGCCACAAAGTTTTTCCAGTCTACCCAGTTAGATTGGGTGGAGGTTGGGCTACAGGTGTGTCGTCAAGGTTACAACATGTTGAACCTGCTGATCCATCGTAAAAATCTCAACTACCTTCACTTGGACTACAACTTTAATCTCAAACCAGTCAAAACTCTAACTACAAAGGTATGTAATCTCAAACCAGTCAAAACTCTAACTACAAAGGTATGTAATCTCAAACCAGCCTTTACAATGCTCATAGTTTTAAAATAGTTGAATTTCACTCTATACGACCGGCCCCGATAGCTCAGTTGGTAGAGTTTCCGCTCCGGGGAACGGGAGGTCACGGGTTCGATCCCGGGCCGCGACATACCAAAGTCGTTAAAAATGGTACTAGCTGCTCCTCGCTTGGCACTCAGATTTACGGGATAGAGCTAAGACTGGTCTACTCAGTGTCAGGATAATTTGACTGGGTGTGGTATCATGTAATGTGTCTGGGACATGATACTTCAGTGAGGCAGCACTATAAACGTGAGCATTGAGCTCCCTGTCGCAACCAGACACCGTCGTGATATGACTGAAAAATTGTTGAAAGCGACGCTAAACCCGAATTCACACACACAGATCAGTCTGTGCATGGTTAGTAGTCATGGTCAAATTGTTATCTGTTTTAGCAGGTATAATATCTATAATTTTGTTATTTTTGCTGGAAAAATGTGAGTAGCTTTTGCATTTGCAAAAGGTCCTCACATTTTTTCAGCAAAAATCTTAGTAAATTTGCCATATTAAATAATCAAAGTCTTAAGGATTCATTAAATAATGATGCCATTAGTTTTGAACAACTATCTGGCCCCTTGGCCCAGTTGTTCAAAGCATCGTTAGCTTAACGAGCTCATTAGTGGTCAAATTGTTAACTTTTTTTAGCAAGTACAGTACCTAAAATTCTGGTATTTTTGATGAGAAAAATGAGAGCAGCTTTTGCATCTGCAAAAGCTGCTCACATTTTTTCTTCAAAAATATTAGCATATTTGCCATAGTAAATGACACATTAGCTAAGAACAGTTTTGAACAAGTGGCCCCTTGCCTCCAAACTCATCAAAAGAATAAACTATCTCAAACTAGTTCCAGATTTTAAACAAAAGGAATTCTTCCATATGCTGAGGGCCAAACAAAAGATTTTTTTTTTTTTTTGGTTTGGGTTTTACGGCCGGCCCTTTCAAGATTCACTCATATCGAGCCGATCGTTAATCACAGGTGGGCAAAAACCGGAGTACCCGGAGAAAAACCCCCTGACCTTCCGTTGCAGAACTTGGCGTCTCACACGTGACCCGAGCGAGGCTCGAACCCACGGCGGTGAGAGACCTAATGACTAAGAGTCAGCTCTCTTATCCATTAGGCCACGGAGGCCCATTCCAAACAAAAGATAAAGCCAATTTTACGTAGTATTGTTTGACAGTCTGTGGGACAAATTTCACCCCATGGTGATTTGAAAACAGGCTGTGTACCAAGTTGCTGAGACCAGTCATTCTTTCCTTAAAAGTAAAAACTTACACACTAAAATCTGGTCAGTTTCAACTATGAGATCATATATAAAAATTCAAATGAGTAGTAAAGGCTCATGATTATCAGTCACCCACTATATTGATTGCATTGCAGCACATTGACCTGATAAACATATGCTATCTCAGGACAAGTGAGGTTTATCACGTCAACGTGACATTGCACTTTTATGAATGAAACAGACTACCGGCAAAAATGGCTAAAAAGTTATAATTTCTAGAAAAATTACATTTAAAAATATTAAAAAAAAATAAATAAAAATAACGGTCAGCTGATAGTAAATATATTGACCCATTATATTCCGCGCCGGATTGGGACGCAATGACTGATCGTAAATTGCCGATTTAAAGAGTTAACAAGGGGATAAACAGGGTTCATACGCATCAGGGAAAAGTCAGGGAAAAAAATTTTTTTTCAAGGTCAGGGAATTGTCAGGGAATTTTACAAAATGTCAGGGAAATTTTGAAATTTAGAAAATTCAGGGAAATATCAGGGAATTTTCTGATCTGGGAACACCATTTGTAAAGGTTAAGGCAGTTTCTCTAAATATTTCCTTTTTCATGAAAGCTATAATCACACTTACAGCAATTTAAGCATATGCTGTTGTGCTGGATTTGTGGCTGATCTGCTTGCTTGTATATAATAGTATGCAATACTGTCACTTAGTTATGTAGGGCGATATATAAAATCGAACATAATATTATCTACTGTATAATACCTTAATGACATGCTTTTGCTACCAAGGTGTTTTGCATGGTATGTATCCTATAGATGTTAGTCTTTTTAATTGGTAATTAGAATGACAATTCCATTTTAATGTAATTTAGTAAAGCTATGTTCAGAAAAACAGTTATGTTCAGGTTTCCAAAAGTAATTGCTTTATTGTCTATCAGTCATAGCATAAAAACATTTGTTTGTTTGAAACAGTGTTTTTGATTACTTTTTAATGCATAATAATTCATGTCATTTTGCTTACCAATGTGTATTGTATAATCACCAGCTCCATATCCAGTTGATTTGGAATAAACAAACAAAATATTGAACAATGTAAATGTTTGTCAAAAAAGGATTGTTTGTTTCATTTGAGGTTTAACGTCCCCATCAACACTGTAAAGGTCATTTTGGAGACGTTGCTTCAATTTTGTGGGACTTTTACCCGAGATTGAGATGAAATGACATCCCAAGCCCTGACGCCCAATGAAACCAATAGGGTTTATTAGCATGGACGGTCCGCCTCGCACTGCGGTTCTTGGACAGGCTTAGATCCTCTAAGCGGTTTACCAGTACTAGTGTGCGGGCCGGATTCAGCTCTGCGTGGAAGCATCGTGCAGCCCATATATTTCTTCAAGCCCCTATGGGCGGGGGCGATTGTCAAAAAAGGAGGTAAGGGTTGGCTGTAGGGTTGGTGGAGGCCAACATTCTATTTTTCATTTAAGATTGAACCACTAAATATGCACATTTTAAAATAACAAAAGTTTGTATTGTGCCAAACCAAAATGTCAGGGAAAAATGCTTTCATGTCAGGGAAAAGTCAGGGAAATGTCAGGGAATTTTGTCTGAAAAAATTTGTATGAACCATGATAAACTGATAAATAGAATACCAGATTCCTGTTTTTTGATATCAAGTCTATCAGGCTCGGCTTCGAGAACGCATGCAGAATCGCTCGGCAAGCCTAGTGATTCTACAAGCGTTCTCGAAGCCTTGCCTGATAAACTTGATATCAAAAGATACAAACCTTGTATTCTCTATTTATATACCGTTGGGCTCGATTTATGGCTTGAACCGTAATATGCAATGGTAGCATTTTGTGACTCTCTTTCTACTTTGTAGAAGAAGGGTGCAATAAAACTTAAAAAAAAAGAAGGATAATATATTGACTCTACTTTTGCAGAAGCGTGCAAGAAAACCTTCATAAAATTAATAGTAACATTTTTAGCTCACCTGAGCCTTTAGGCTCATAGGTGAGCTTATAGTATAGCCATGGTCCGTCGTCCGTCCGTCCGTCCGTCCGTCCGTCCGTCCGTCCGTCCGTCCACCATTTTCAAAGATCTTCTTCTCCTATACTGCAGGGCCAATCAAAGCCAAATTTCATATGGAGCCTCAGTGGGATGGGGGAACGAAAGTTTGTTCGCGGGGTCTGGATCACATGACCAAGATGGCCGCCATGCCCATATATGGTAAAAAGCCTTCAAAAATCTTCTTCTCCAGAACCATAAGGCCAATGGCCTTGAAACTTGGCATGTAGCATATGGTACTCGGGCCCATCATGGCTTGTACAAATGGTGACCCTGGGTTGACCTTGACCTATTTTACAGCAATGTCAAATATGCCAACTTAGGCTTTTGCATGGAGAAAAGTGAAAATAATGGATTTTTAGGAAACCATTGAAGACAGTGTCACCAAAATTTGTAGATCAGGAAAAGTAATTGAATACATGAAGATCTATGGGTTAGAAAGGTCAAGGTCATTCATTGACCTTAGACCAAGGTCATTCAGGTTCCAGATTTCAAACATTTTTTTCTCAGAAACTACCGAACCAATTGAAGTGAAATTTGATATGGAGCCTTTGTGAGTTGAACAAATGAAAAGTTGCTCATATGGTCTAGGTCACATGACCAAGATGGCGGCCACGCCTATATATGATAAAAAGCCTTCAAAATCCTTCTTCTCTAGAACTGTAAGGCCAATGGCCTTGAAACTTGGCATGTAGCATATGGTACACGGGCCCATCATGGCTTGTACAAATGGTGACCCTGGGTTGACCTTGACCTATTTTACAGCAATGTCAAATATGCCGACGTAGGCTTTTGCATGGAGAAAAGTGAAAATAATGGATTTTTAGGAAACCATTGAAGACAGTGTCACCAAAATTTGTAGATCAGGTAAAGTAATTGAATACATGAAGATCTATTGGTTAGAAAGGTCAAGGTCATTCATTGACCTTAGACCAAGGTCATTCAGGTTCCAGATTTCAAACATTTTTTTCTCAGAAACTACCAAACCAATTGAAGTGAAATTCGATATGGAGCCTTTGTGAGTTGAACAAATGAAAAGTTGCCAATATGGTCTAGGTCACATGACATAGATGGCGGCCACGCCTATATATGATAAAAAGCCTTCAAAATTCTTCTTCTCTAGAACTGTAAGGCCAATGGCCTTGAAACTTGGCATGTAGCATATGGTACTCGGGCCCATCATAGTTTGTACAAATGGTGACCCTTGGCTGACCTTGACCTATTGACCAGCAATTAAAGTTTGTTTGCGGGGTCTGGATCACATGACCAAGATGGCCACCATGCCCATATATGGTAATAAGCCTTCAAAAATCTTCTCCAGAACTGTAAGGCCAGTGGCCTTGAAATTCGGCATGTAGCATATGGTACTCAGGCCCATCAGAGCTTGTACAAATGGTGATTGTGGGTTGATCTTGACCTATTTTACAGCAAAGTCAAGTTTGCCGACTTAGGCTTTTGCATGGAGAAAAGTGAAAATAATGGATCTTTAGGAAACCATTGAAGTTAGTGTCACCAGAATTTGTAGATCAGGTAAAATAACTGAAAACATGAAGAGCTATGGGTTAGAAAGGTCAAGGTCATTCATTGACCATAGACCAAGGTCATTCAGGTTCTATATTTCAAACATTTTTTTCTCAGAAACTACCGGGCCAATTGAAGTGAAATTCAATATGGAGCCTTTGTGAGTTGAACAAATGAAAAATTGCCAATACCATCTAGATCACGTGACCAAGATGGCGGCCACGCCCAGATATGGTTAAAAGATTTCAAAATTCTTCTTCTCCAGAACCGTAAGGCCAATGGCCTTGAAACTTGGCAAGTAGCATATGGTACTCAGGCCCATCATAGTTTGTACAAATGGTGACCCTGGGTTGACATTGACCTATTTTACAGCAATGTCAAATTTGCCGACTAAGACTTTTGCATCGGAAAAAAGTGAAAATAATGGATTTTTAGAAAACCATTGAAGACAGTGTCACCAAAATTGGTAGATCAGGTAAAGTAACTGAATGCATGAAGATCTATAGGTAAGAAAGGTCTAAGGTCATTCATTGACCTTTGACCAAGGTCAATCAGGTTCCATATTTAAAAAAAAAAAAACATTTTTTTTTCTCAGAAACTACTGAGCCAATTGAAGTGGAATTCAATATGGAGCCTTCGTGTGTTGAACAAATGAAAAGTTGCCAATATGGTCTAGATCACCTGACCAAGATGGCTGCCATGCAGATATATAGTAAAAAGCCGTCATAAATCTTCTTCTCCAGAACTTCTCTAAAAATCTTCTTCGCCAATGGCCTTGAAACTTGGCGTATAGCATATGGTACTCGGGCCCATCATAGTTTGTACAAATGGTGACACTGGGTTGACCTTGACCTATTTTACGGCAATATCAAAGTCAACTTAGGCTTTTGCATGGGAAAAAGTGAAAATAATGGATTTTTTGGAAACCATTGAAGAAAGTCTCACCAAAATTTGTAGATCAGGTAAAGTTACTGAATACATGAAGATGTATAGGTAAGAATGGTCAAGGTCATTCAGTGATCTGGGACCATATTTCAAACATTTTTTTCTCAGAAACTGCTGGACCAATTCAAGTGAAATTTGATATTGATCCTTTATGTGATGAACAAATGAAAATTTGCTGATATGGTTCAGGTCACATGACCAAGATGGTGGCCATGCCCATATATGGTAAAAACCCTTTAACATTCTTCTTCGGAACCGTACGGCCAATGACCTTGAAACTTGGCACATAGCACTCAGGCCTATCATAATTTGTTCAAATGGTGATTCTGGATTGACCGTGACCTATTTTACGCCAATGTCAAATTTGCCGACTTAGGCTTTTGCATGGGAAAAAGTGAAAATAATGGATTTTTATGAAACCATTGAAGACAGTGTCACAAAAATTGGTAGATCATGTAAAGTAACTGAATACATGAAGATTTATGGGTAAGAAAGGTCTGGGACCAAGATCACTCAGGTTCCATATGTCAGAAACTACTGGGCGAACTGAAATAAAATTTGATACGGAGCCTTTATGCGATGAACTAATGAAAACTGCTAATACGGTCCAGGTCACATGACCAAGATGGCGTCCATGCCCATACAAAGTAAAAACCTTTCAAATTCTTCTTCTCTGGAACCATAAGGCCAATGACATTGAAACTTGGCAAGTAGAATTGGGTACTTGGACCATTATTGGACGGATTTTTAAAAAAAATTGGACTTATTTACTCGGACCTATCATAGTTTGTTCAAATGGTAGCCCTGGGTTGATGTCAGGTGAGCGTTTACAGGACCACTGGTCCTCTGGTTCTTTTACTTAGGAAAGAAAGAAGTCCCGATTCGGAAATGCATTTCATCTGTGCAGGGAGATTCTGCGACTGACGAAGTTAGTTGTGGACAGCTTTGTACAGTACAGACTTGGAAATGTTGATGCCTTCCAGGTAAAATTTTGTGAATTACCTACCATATTGATAAGTTTTCCAGTTCAAATATTCATATTGATTTATATCTTTTGCATCTTCTTTTGATAACTTAATGGAGACCACAACCTCTTTGTAATACTATTGATGGGGTCCAAAGCAAAAACCGTGTTTGTTTAACAACCGGGTTATATCCAAACAAAAAATGTATATATTTTATAGCAAAATGACCATTTATGGTCATTTTTCTATATATCTATACATTTTTAGGGATCCATCTTGAAACCTTGTTATATACAAAACGGTATTATAATGAACCGTGTTGAAATAACGTTGTGGTGTATTGTGTTTGCACCAGTAATACATTTTATCAGAAAGTGAACATGTGCTTAACAAATTTTGTGTGATTAATTGTTGGAAGATGCCATCAAATGGAACTTCACCTAACAGTCAGTTAAATTAAAAGGCATGGAAATTTAAGGGGAATGGATACAACTTCAGGAGAGAAAACTCCTGCAAAGGTATTTTTGTCTCCCATGTCAATAGGGGTCAACTCTTAAAGGAAAGAATTTGCTCCTGAGGAGCAAATTCTTTCCTTCAAGAGTAGACCCCCTTTTCCTTGGGACAGAGTTTGTAGAAAAGCAAAAAGCAAGTTCTGAAAGTTTTCTCCCTTTGAAAAATGTTGGAAAAATCTGCGAGGTATTCCTATTCCCCTTAAGTTCAAGTGATGACATCACGTTTGATCCTTGGAAGATTTTATCGTTCGTTACTTATCATACAATACATCACGAAAACACGCCTATAACGTTGACCCCCTTGAACCCCACTTTTATATAGTAAAACGGGGGTTTACAGGGGTAAACCTTATTTTTCTTATTTCTGCTCTAAAATATAGATTGTGGGTACTCGTTAGGACCGCCTCGATGAGAGGGTTCTAACGAGTACCCACAATCAGTATTTTTAGGTAGAAATAAGAAAAATATCACAATTTTTCATCTTGAAAAAATCAATTTCGCGGAGGTAATGTTTACAATGTATTTGTATAGGCGTGTTTTCATATATTTTGAGCAGAAATAAGAAAAATATCACAATTTTTCATCTAAAAAATTTCGATTTTTCGGAGGTAAATTTCACAATGTATTTGTATAGGTTTGTTTTAGTAATGTTTATACCTACATCATAGCTCCAGATCAGGAATTTTTCATCCGAGAAGTACTGATACTGTCCGAAAAGTACTGACACTTTTGTTATTTCTGCATGAAAACATATGGTGTGGGTAGTAATTAGAATCGCCTTGGTGAGGCACTTCTAATGAGTACTGACATTTTTTGAGCAGAAATAAGAAAAATAAAAGTATGTGGATACTCTCTCTAATCTGGAGCTATGCTATATTGAATAAATGAGCCAGCGCACAACGAAACCTACAATAAGACATAATCGCCAAGCGAAGAATCAGATCAGCCTGCACATCCATATAGTCTAACCAGTGACTTCTTTTGCTGCATGAAGGAGAAAAATGGGACCGTAGTTATCCTTAGAGCGCACAGTGAAGACTCTGATAAGAATGAAAGGATGGGCAGGCTGATCTGAGTCTTCGCTGGGCGCACATGTCTTATTGTAGGTTTTATAGTGCGCTGGTTCAAATAGCTACATCATATAATTTCAGCTTGCTGATGGCCTGCAGTATGTATTTGCCCACGTTGGTCAGCTGACAGGAATGTACAGATACAAGTATAAGCTAATGAGACAGATCAGAATGTGTAAAGACTTGAAGCATATCATCTACTACAGATTCAATACAGTAAGTGGAATTTTCTAAAGACTTAAGGAACATTAGTTAAGAGCACTGATTGTCGCACCTGCTTTAAGCATGGTTGGATAAAGGAGTCCGGTTTTACCAGCCGTCAGTCTGTCAAGATTGGTGTCAACCTTAGCGTGAACCCAAACTGTTCTTGAAGAACTATAATAACAGGAGCGACATGGCCATCAGCGGAATTCGTGTCTTGAGTACTGATCTTGAAGTCATTTCTTTACCATCAGCCATTTTTCTCATGTTTTTACCAGTACTCTCCATCTGAACTAAACATCCATTTAAGGGGAATGGGAACAACTGGCAGATTTTTCCGCCATTTTTCTAAGGGACACAGCTTTCGGGACTGGCTGTTCGCTTTTCTATAAGGCCTGAAAAAGGGGTCATCTCTTAGAGGAAACAAATTCTTTCAATCATATAAGAGTTGATCCCTATTCACATGGGAGACAAAAACACTTTTGCAGGAATTGCCGCCCCTGAAGGTGGTCCCATTTCCCTTAATCATATTCAGATGATGTCTCCTCTAGTGTCTGCATTTAGCTTACCTAATTATTAACCCAATTAGTACGGGAAAATCCAAAGCAGGAAACTGACAAACAGATGCCACAGAAAGCAGGGCTTGAAAATTATTACAGGAATGAATTTCATTTTTAGCTTGGCTGTTTTCGAAGAAAACAACAAGGTATTGTCATAACTCTGGTGTCGTCTGCGTCGTCGTGCAAAAACTGGGACATTTTGTAATATCTCTGTCATTACTGAACATATTTACTTGACACTCGGACTAGTTGTTCATCATGAAAAGGGGAACTCATACCAATAGGTAGGGTAACCCTCAAAATATTTTTGGCACAGTTATGCCCCTTTTCTGACTTTTTTTTTTGCAGCTGAGCGTTGGCACCCGCATGCAGTGCTCTTGTTGTTGATTTTATCAATGTGTAAACTCCAGAGAATTCACAAACTTAGCATAAAGCAAGGGCTTCATGCTAAGTTTGTGAGTGATTCGCCGGAGTTTACACATTGATAAAATCTACAAAAATGATAATTTGTTCCTTACAATTCCAACTTTCTAAATGAAACATTACAAATGACACCAAAATGGAATGTTTTTGAATTTTTTTTCGAAAGCTTAAGACTACACCAACGACCACAGTGGAATGATTATTCAATTGGAAGCTGCCATCTTCGAAAGAATCCCAATTGAAAAAAAATCAAGTCTTTAAAATCAGTTTATTTGTCTTCTAACATTTACATTTTCAATAGTTTTCCTTCTTTTAATAGAACGCTGTTGACATCGCTTCATAAACAATGACGTAATGCACAGGTTCTAAACGTGCTCTCAAGACATCACATCATATTACTACCTGTCGCAATGTGAAACAGATCTGAGATTTTTGCTCATGGCATTTATCGAAGTATAAAACTTTTATTTTAAACAGTCAAATCACTTAAAACACATATAATGATGGAGAATTGGAATTGTAATTGAAAAAAAAATAAATAAAGGGAGTTATTTGGGACTGAAGGAAACCACTATTACTTGCCAGTGATCTTATTTTGTGATGGTCTTAGTAGTGACAGTTTTGATGTACATATACAGTAGAATTTCGATGGCTCGAACACCGATGACTCGTTTACCATGCCTGAGTCGAACTCATTCTTGAGCCCCTCGGGAAATCCTCTACTTAAGGAAAAGTGGGGGATACTTTAGGAGATTTTAGTCTTTTATCTTGCAAATGTATGCTGTGTGTATTATTAGAATCGCTCGATGAGGCGATTCTAATGAGTACACATAGCATACTACATTTTCATCATAGAACACCGAAAAGATGTCCAAAAGTATTTCGTTATGCGTACAGACTGTAACCCTCAGTGGCTCGAACTACCCCTGTCTCGAACAGATTTTCGAGGGCCTAAAGATGTTCGAGCCATTGAAGTTCCACTGTACATATAAATGTTAATGCATTCTGTTGTTATTTCAGGGTCCCGTAGGTAAAGGTCCGGGCTGTGGTATCTGGGCCCCAGGCTGGAGAGTGTGGCTGTTCTTCATGAGAGGGATCACACCCCTGCTGGAGAGATGGCTAGGTAACCTTCTGTCCCGACAGTTCGAGGGCCGACACTCGAAAGGTGTTGCCAAGACAGTAACAAAACAGAGAGTGGAGAGCCACTATGATCTAGAGTTGAGAGCAGCTGTAAGTACACCAAATTCACTTTATAACACAGGCCTCATATTTTTCAGGCATTTGTACAATTTCAGGCTTTTAGAGCTTCATTTTGATTTTTCCTCCCATATTTTGTTTAAAATGACTATTTTTGCGTTATCCTGCTAAACATAATTAATTAACCACACCGATTTCTGACTATTCACCAATTTGTTAAATTTACAAACTGCATTACAAACAGTGTAGATCCTGATCAGATGGCTCTGATCTGAATCTATACTGTTTTCAAAGGTAATGGTTGTCGTATTCAGCAGGATGATCGGGCCTTTCAGGCATTGAAAAGCTTGGTCAGTATGAGGCCTGATAACACTATTAATGGGGTCCAAAGGAGAAACCGTGTTAGTTAAACACCCGTGTTATATCCAAACAGAAATGTGTTGATTATATAGAAAAATAACCATTTATGGTCATTTTTAGCTCACCTGTCACGTAGTGACGAGGTGAGCTTTTGGGATCACTTTTTGTCCGTCGTGCGTGCGTCTGTAAATTTTTTCTTCAAACGACATCTCCTCCTAAACCACTGATCAAATTTGGACCAAACTCCACAGAAATGATCCTTAGGTGGTCCCCTTTCAAAGTTGTTCAAATGGTTCCGGTCCATTGCAAAAATAGATTTTTTTCACCGAAAACTTAAAAAATCTTCTCTGAAACCACAAGGCCCAGGTCTTTGATATTTGGTATGAAGCTTCATCTAGTCGATCCCTACCAAGATTCATCAAATTATAGTGCTGTGGCCAAAAATGCCCCCGCCCCGGGTTCCTTTGGTTTTACATAGGATTATATAGGGAAAATATTTAAAAGTCTTCTTCTCTGAAACCGCAAGGCCCAGGTCTATGATATTTGGTATGAAGCTTCATCTAGTGGACCCCTACCAAGAGTGTTCAAATTATAGTGCTGGGGCCAAAAATGCCCGTGCCCCGGGGCCCTTTGGTTTTACATGGGCTTATATAGGGAAAATCTTTAGAAATTTTCTCTGAAACTGCCAGGCCCAGGTCTTTGATATTTGGTATGAAGCGTCATCTAATGGACCTCTACCAAGATTGTTCAAATTATAGCCTTTGGGCCAAAAATGTCCCTGTGCTGGGACCCACTAGTTTTACATAGGCATATATAGGAAAAAAACGTTAAAAATCTTATTGTCAGAAACCAGAAGGCCCAGGTCTTTGATATCTGATGTGAAGCTTCAACTAGTGAACCTCTGCTGAGATTGGTCAAATTATAGCCCTGGCACCAAAAATGCCCACGTGCCAGGGCCTGCTGGTTTTACATAGGCTTATATAGGGAAATCCTTCAAAAATCTTCTTTTCTGAACATAGGCTTATATAGGGAAATCCTTCAAAAATCTTCTTTTCTGAAACCAGAAGGCCCAGGTCTTTGATATTTGGTCTTAAGCCTTATCTAGTGGACCGCTACCAAGTTTATTCAAATTATAGCCCTTGGGCCAAAAATGCACTAGAGACACTGATACTCAGGTGAGCGATTCAGGGCCCAGAGTGGCCCAGGCTCTGGGCCCTCTTGTCTATATAATCTATACATTTCCGGGATCAAATGTGTAGATTGTATAGAAAAATCACCATTTATGGTCATTTTTCTATAAAATATAAACATTTTTGGGATCCATCTTGAAACCGTGTCATACTCAAAACCGTGTTATTACAAACAGTGCTATAATGAGGTTGTGGTGTAGTGTGGTCTGTTAACATTCAACCCTCTTTATAGGGATATTCACAATTATGACAAAACTCTTTATAACAATGAGACTGATTAGTTGAGATATTTAAAAATATTGAAAACTATACACTCAGAAACGCTGGCCTCGGTAGCTTAGTCTTATGCGCGTCTGACTGGTGATCAGGAGGACGTGGGTTAGATACCTGCAGGGGTCGGCAACATTTGTTTCCTGGCAAAAGAATTTGCACACTTACGTATAAGCCTGCCCAGGAAAAGTGTGGATAGGTAAACTGACCGGCTCAGAAATGACCTAAAATAGTGTTGATTGGGACATTAAACTCCAATACAAACAAACAAATCCAATCAAAACCCAGATGTTGTGGATATTTGTTAGAATCACGTCTGTGAGGTGATTCTAACAAATGACCACAGATTTTGTTTCTTGGAGTTATATAAAGGGGAAAAGGTCCTTTATTACCTATTATACTACATGTACAGTAAAATTCCTATATTTAGACCACCTTTGAGACTTTTACAAACACTCAACTATCCGGCTACATGATGTAATTTATATTTATCTTATGCAAATTAAATATATTCTGAACCAAATATTATCCTATTTTGTACCAGAAACCTCAAAACGACTAACCTGGTAAACAATGCAGGGATTGCAGGCCCAGTGTTGACTGGGTCATTAAACTCCAGACCAAATCTGACTGGTGGGAATATATCCATTCACTTTAAAATTATTACTGAAGTTCTGTAAGGAAATTGTGGGGAGGGGGGTGGTGCAGTTGGGTGAGACGAAGGTATCATGTATCTTGCATCTCTGGGGCATCCGGCTGATATTTGCTTACAGCTGGAAAATGCCTGCTGTCCTTGCAGCAGGTAAGGGTAGAGTGTTGTTATCTTTTCAGTTGCTACACCCATTCATTTTCCTCTTTCTCCCCCTGTCCTTCAATTCCATCTCTAATGTCTCTTCTATCTCTTTGTTCCCTTTCTCTTGGATACGACACAAAATGACACTCAATGACTTATGTGTTATTAACCTATTTAGTACCGCAAACCCCAAAACGGGCACTAGGGCAAACAGTGTAGGCCCAGATCAGACGCCTATTCTGCGGCGTCTATTCTGCGGTGTCTGATCAGGGCTTACACTGTTTGCAAAAAGTTAAGCCATTTTCCAAATAAATTTTGCAGAAAAAACAACATGACACCCCTGAATTTTTTAAATGGACTCCTGGCATACTTAAGGTTGTACAAAAAGGGTAGTGAATCAGTAGCGAAATTAAATTATTGCAGGTGATGCATGATATCTTGGACATGATGCCGGAAGGAATTAAACAGAACAAGGCGAGGACAATACTTCAACATCTCAGTGAGGCCTGGCGGTGCTGGAAGGCTAATATTCCTTGGAAGGTAACTGTAACTACTAATATAGCAAAAGTATTTCTTAACCCTAATATACAGATTACCCAAAAACAGTGCAGGCCCAGATCAGACGCTGCAAGACACTGCAGTACTGCAGATCTTATCAATCACTGCTTTCAAAATGTAAAGCCAGTGTCTAAAAAGAACTGAATCTGACACCTGTTAATTATGACACAGTCTTACTACTAAGGCAGAAATCTTTTCAGTACAAAACTATTCAGTACAAAACAAGTTTAAATGGTCAGTGGGATGCGCATCTGATTAGTGATCAGGACGCGGCTACTGTACTGGTTAACCACTTACAAGCCTGCCCAGAAAAAGTGTGGATAGGTAAACTGACCGGCTCAAAAATGACCTAAATAATGTTGTCTGTGCCGTTAACTCCAATACAAACAAAAAAACTAGATTATTTGTCCACTTTTAATGAATGATAAGTTCATATACCGTAAAAATTCGGCTATAAGGCGATTCGGCTATAAGACAGGACCCCTTTTTCAGTTCTTCTAATGTGGGATTTTGCTTATACTCTTTTATAAGACGGGTCAAATTTTTGCCATATCTGTCGGGGCCTATCTGCTACCGCTAGATGCCGTTTAGATGTGAGAAATAGGCCTTTTTTCGTCAGAAAACCCCTCTACTTACCCCTCACATGGCTTTGTTTATGTCTGTTGACATAATGTCTTCGTTTGTGAGAGTTACAAAGAGCGACAACTCTTACTGGATCTGAATCGGTAGGTCTATTAAGCGTCTGGAAACGGGGGAAACGTCGGGCCGATAGGTCGTATCGCTGTCGGCCCGGTACATGCTTTGCTGGCTAAAACTTCTATTTAATAGACGACAGGGCTGCCAAATCCATTTCCCGGCTGCCCGAGACAAGACCGAAATCGCGCCAGGCAAGTGCAAAAAAAAAATCGTCTACTACTGTCAGTCTTTCTGAGCCCTTAAATCCGGTAAAACAAGACCAGTAAGTAAATCGCAATAATTAATGCAGACAAACCATCTGTGTATTTATTACGGTTCATGTATGACACTATTGTTAATCCCTGTCATATAATTGCCACCCTGCGGTGCGTGTCGATAAGGTGTGAAAATATGGTCAAGTTATGTCTGGTATTTGCGTTTATCCTCCAATCATAAAATTTAATCCACAATCAATGTGAAAATGATTTAATCGCTCCTCAGACAATCAGCTACATCTAACGGTAGAAGTTTGCATTACAAAAAATTGACTATTCTAAGATCTCATGAATGGTTATGTTTTGGCGCCAAATAGCAGACGCTGGGCGAGAAAAGTCGAACGCTGTTGTTGGTTATTGACACGGAGCTTCTGGGGATAATTCGGGAGCTGTGCAAAGCGCTGGTTTTCTATCCACCTCTATTCACAACCGTTTAGCTATCGAGAAAATATTTTTTACCAGTTCCTAACGTTTTTTTTATGAACGAGATACACACAATGACATTAAACACGTGTTGGGGTGCTGGCGTCGGATGACGTCATTTACCGATCGCGTGCTGAAAAATGGTAGCGTCGGTTTGTGGGCGGCGATTTATATCAATTCAAAAATCATCAATCGGCATTTTCCGTATGTCTGGTCTTCGCCGGACATTGCCGGAAAAAAGCATGCAGTCCATGACCTCGGCTATAAGACGGGGTCAATTTTTCGGGCTCATTTTGGAGGGAAAAATCCTCGTCTTATAGCCGAATTTTTACGGTAAGTGAAATAAAAATGTACTTTTAAGATCAAAACAGGTTCATATAAGTGATATATATTTGTACTTTCAAGATTAAAGCACTTCAAAACCTACAATGCCTGTGTGACGAGTGAGGACAACAGCCTGCTCATCCGACCTTATAGCAAGAGTTTGGGACAGAAAGGTTTGAGCAAACAGTGCAGACCCAGAAAATATATTAAAATTGTATGAAAAATGTATTAAAAAAGTTCCATGTTTTTCTTTCTTTGTATTTCCTGCACACAGTGTGTCCACTGGTAAGAGGCGACCTTTGGGACTGTCCAGAATGGTCTTTAATTTGGAACTGTTTAAAGGTAGTCTTAAATGTGGTCTTAATATAGGAATTTTACTGTACTTGACAGGTGCCAGGGTTGCCGATCCCAATAGAGAACATGATTCTGCGGTATGTGAAGGCCAAGGCTGACTGGTGGACCAACACAGCACACTATAACAGAGAGAGAATACGTAGAGGAGCTACGGTGAGTTGGGTTTTGTTGGAAATATACACCACAACCTCTTTATAATACTATTGTTGGGGTCCAAAGCAGAAACCATGTTAAATATCCTTGTAATATCCTAAGAAAAATATATAGACATGTATATACACTTCTATAATGTGTTATTTATACATTTTTTGGATGCATCTTCCAACTGTGTTATAATCAAAAATCGTGTTATAATGAATGGTGTTATAATGACGTTGTGGTGTAGTTAGGTTAAGGGGTAGCAGCTGGGGGTGTTGGGGTGGAAGAGCATTTTTGGGCAGTCTGGTAGTTTTGCTGGAAAAATGTGAATAGCTTTTGCAAACGACATAAATGGAAAACATTTTCAGATGCAGTTAAGGGTTATTAGGGAGCTAAAAATAGAAAATATACTTGAAAGAAAGATTCTCTAGGTGGGGAATCTAGATTAAAAAAAATCCTTTCATCACCATTGGTTTTTCAATATATGGGCTGCATGATGCTTCCATGCAGAGCTGAAACCGACCCGCAAACGAGTACTGGTAAACAGCTTAGAGGATCTAAGCCTGCCCAGGCAAAGCGGTGCGAGTCGGCCTGTCCATGCTTATAAACCCTGTTGGTCTTGAGATGTCATTTCATTTCAATGTCGGGTAAAAGTCCCACAAAATTGGAAGCAAAGTCTCCAAAATGACCTTTACAGTGTTGACGGGGACGTTAAACCTCAAATCGAACAAACAAACCATTGGTTTATTCAGACTGGTTTATGATGAATTGGTAAAAGGGCTGATGTTCATAGCTGCTCAGTGTACCAGTCTTCAAGGCTAGGGTTCCTATTCGCTCTGATCTCTGTTCATCTAGGGCTATAAATAAAGTTTTTTTATGGCCTTAATACGGCACAGTAAAGTAAACTGGCATTATATAACAGACCAGTTCAAGTAGACTGGGTCGGTGTTTACATGCCAGACAGAAGACTGGTTATCTGGACATGCTTTGGACAAAATGATAAAAATGGCATTTCTGAAACCAGTCTGGAATACTTTTCAAAACTGATTACTGCAATTTTGAAGTGACTGTTGGAAAATACTGTGTAAAATACAAGACAGTTAATACAGTTTATTCACAGCCTGAATTTTGGAAAAGTAAACTAAATTGGCATTATATAACAGTAGCGGTGACAATAGACTGTGTCTGCGTTCTTTGGGGGACAGAAAACTGGCTACTAGCACAGTCAGGTTGTTTGTCATGCTATGATAGATTGGTAAAAAGCAGACATCACTGGTGGGTTGAGGCTGCAAAAATGTTCCTGAAATGAAAGGCCGTTATTGCAATTAAATATCTGTATTTTAAGCAAATAACAGCCAACCCCGATATACCGATACTCGAAAACTCAAACACTCACTCACTCGTAAACCGAGATAAAACGAGTTATAACAATATGGAACCAAAGGTTAGTTCAAGATGAGACGGATTGATAGATCCTCTACACATTGTAAGCCTGCGGAGTTAACATTTTATACAGAGGATCTTACATGAGTGTTCACTATTATTGAATTTATTAAATGAGTTGAGGAAAATGGATAAAATGCGAGGCTTTCTGAGAATTTTATGCCTTTTCCTCAACGAGTTTAATAAATTTAATAAATTCAATAATACATGAGCACGAATGCAAGATTCTGTTTATCATATGACATTTAATTTAAAGCACATTTTATTCACAATCTTTTTACAAAAATGTCAATATTCCGCCATTAGCAAAAGTGAATTTCGTTAAAAATGTTGAACATGTAATGTTACGGGGCGTATCTAACTAATTTGCATAGTTAATATCGAATTTATTACATGCCGTTATTACATTCTCAGATGCGACATCATGTGATAAATTCCTATAATGGGGGATCAAAAAAGACTGATTAATGACATAAGTTAAGTGCTTAGGTTGTACATGTAACGTTACGGGGTGTGTTTAACTAATTTACATATTTAATACCTAATTTATTACATGGCGTTATTAAATTCCTATAATGAGGGATAAAAAAAGACTGATTAATGATGATCTTGTGTTATTTTGAATCATGACGTGAATAATCATACATGATTTTCTTTAGTCCCTCATATCTACCTTGAGTTGGTAGAGTGGACATACGTAGGAAAGATAGTAAATGAACTAATGGCTACAACAGATCAGCATTCAGTATTTCTGGTCTGTTAAGAATTGGTTCAACAGTCATATTGACACACTGATGGTACTCTACTTGTTAATCAAGGGGAGTAATGTTTAATGATATTCCTATGTGAATCTGAAATCAGTCTTCGTTAAAATATCCCATTGAATAAATAGAGGATCTTACATGAGTGTTCATGTATTATTGAATTTATTAAACTAGTTGAGGAAAAGGGATAAAATGAGAGGCTTTGCCGAGCATTTTATCCCTTTTCCTCAATGAGTTTAATAAATTCAATAATACACGAGCATGAATGCAAGATTCTATTTATCATATGACATTTAAAGCGCATTTTATTCACGATTGTTTACAAAAATGTCAATATTCCGCCATTAGTAAACGTGACGTCGTTAAGGACGTCGTACATGTAACGTTACGGGACGTATCTGGCTAATTTGCATATTTAATCCACTAGTGGATTATCGAAAATATTACATGGCCTTATTACACTCTCAGACGCGAAGTCATATGATGATAAATTAATATAGCCACACCCATTTACATTTTAAAACAAGGGGAGTTAAGTTTTATGATATTCCTATGTAAATCTGAAATTGGTTGCACAGTTGGAGCGCATCTGACTGGTGATCAGGAGGTAGCGGGTTCGATGCTTGCCGAGGTCTGCATCATTATTTAGTTGAGATTGATCATGGAATCTTTTCTATGGTCATTCTCCCCCTTTCGCTGATGCAAGAAGGGCATTTGTCAGTTTCTGGCGAAAGAATTTGCCCTTTACTGATTAACTGCTTACGTATAAGCTTGCCCAGGAAAAGTGTCAAAAATGACCTAAGTAGTGTTGACTGGGCCGTTAAACTCCAATACAAACAAACAACAAAAGAATCTGAAATCAGTGTAGTTTTAAACCTTATCTCGGTGCATAAATTAATTTAATAATAATAATAATAAATAAAAATAATTTAGCCCCACCCATTTACGTTTCAACCAATCAAATTACTTGATGTAATTTATTCATCCAAATTTGTAAATTGAATGAGAAACAGTGTTGATCCTGATCGGATGGCTTCTGAAAGATCATAGACTTGGAACTTTTGTTTCAATGATTCAAGAAGGGCAGTTGTCAATTTCTGGAAAGAGTCGGTACACTGTACTGTTTAACTTCTTATGTATAAGCCTGCCAAGGATAATTGTGGTTAGGTAAACTGATCAGCTCAATATGGCGTAAGTAGTGTTGACTGGGCTGTAGAACTCCAACCAAACAAATGACAGACAAGGCATAAGGAAACAAGCCACCCAGTACAGTGATAGCATCTGTTTTATGGAAGACCATAGTCACCATACAGGGAGTATCAGACTGATTAACCCATTGTATACTAGTGGACTCTTCCATTGTTATATGTTGGACAAGTCCATTTGTCATATAAGGGGTGTCAGGCCTATTGTTTTCGTTTTTATTTTTGATGGAAAATTCTGTCAGCAAATAGTGCAGGCCCTGATCAGACGCCGCATTCTGCGGCGTCTGATCTGGGCCTGCACTGTTTGCCAAGGTACCGCTTCAGGGAATTCCCAACATGCAATGGGTTAATGATGAACCCCTTGCTGTCTGATTCTGTTCTATTCAGTAGTGCTAATAAGCTTTTGCTTTGTGACTTGTAACAGTAACCTCTTGTTATCCGCAGAATCATTTTTGTCTAAGTATAGTAAAAAATGGTATATGGCAAGAGAAGAACACATGGACTGGTTACTTTCTAGTTAGATATAGATTTTCTGACCCGTAAGTGATAGTCCAACAGTGCCCAGGTGTACAAAACTAACTATTTTGTATGTATCATTAAAACTTTGATCATTTTAATATGGCAAATATACTAAATTTTTGCTGAAAAAAAAAAGCTTCTCACATTTTTTCAGCAAAAATACCACTATTAGATGGGGCCCCCACCCATTGGTGCTTGGAGAAATTGTTTGGGCTGCATGGTGCTTCCATGCAGATCGGAAACCGACTGCACATGAGTACTGGTAAACCACTTAGAAGGTCTAAGTCTGCCCAACCAAAGTGGTGTGAGTCGCAAGGTCAGTGCAAATAAACCCTATTGGTTTCATTTGGTGGCAGGGCTTGAGATGTCATTTGATCTCAATGTCGGATTAAAGTCCCACAATCTCCAAAATGACCTAAATAGTGTTGACTTGGATATTAAACCTCAAATCATACAAACAAAACCACTATTAGATATTGATAATTAATCTATCATTTAAATTTTGGTTATTTGTTTAACCTTTAGCATGCTGAATTAATTTTTTTATCGATACTCCGTCCCACTGAATTGTTTTTATCAAATACTACCATTTTCAGCAACTTTTAACATGCAAAAACCCGTATTTTTCTTGATTTCTCCACCATTCAAAGCATATGGAAAACGAAAGTAGCCTACTGTCACTCAGCTGACTGAGTCGAAAAATCGTTTAAAACACCCTTTCAGAGCGTATTTGGGGCTCGATTAGATCAAGTTCGTCAAAAAGTAGCGATTTCCTCAAAAAAATTGCATCCTTACCCAGAAAACCCGAAGAAAATCCATCCAAAAACATCGAAACGGCAAGTTTTTTTTTTCATCGATGCCCGGATGTTATTTGATACCGAAATGCCAAACCGCACCAAAAAACGAGAGTTCCTCCTTTTCTATGAGTCGCACCAAGCACACCAGTCAATTTCGGCGCAAGATTGCGCCTACAGCGTGGCGCCATTACATTTTCACGGGCGCACGAATGCGCCTACAGCATGCTAAAGGTTAATGTGGCCAATATCCCGCTATATTTGCTGAAAAAATGTGAGTAGCTTTTGTAAATGCAAAAGCTACTCAAATTTTTTCAGCAAAAATACCACTGTATTAGATACTGTACAGACTGGTTAATGATGAAATCTTACAATGTATGATTCTGTTCTATTCTAGTGTGATAAATAAGCTTTTGTTTTGTACCAATATTTTAAGCTCTTGTCAACCGGAGACATTTTCATCTGAGCGTGGTGTAAATGATATACAATAAGACAGAAATTGATGGACAAGTATGTGTGATGGGCAGATATAGATTTTCTGGCCAGCAATTGCTAGTCCAACAGTTCACTTTGAGAAAACTGAAAAATAAGTAGCTTTTGGTACAAAACAATGGCTGGAAAATGATACATTAATTGCACTTCTGAAGTCAGTCTGTGCACTTCTCAACTAAAATTATTTGACCATGATTTTTATACGCCCATTTTGAAAAAAAACTGTTGAATTATGGTATGGGTTTGGCGTCTGTCCGTCTGTAAACTTTTTGTTTCTCCTACAGTTTTCATCCGATCAAGCTGAAACTTGGTAGATTGTGAGATTATAAGGTGTACTGCATTTTGTAAGGAGGTTATGGTCTGCCAAATATTTACATAGAGTTATGTCCCTTTGAAAATTTTTGTGAACTTTTTGGTTTCCGGAGAACTCCTCCAACAGTTTTCATAGGATGAAGATAAAACTGGGTAGATAGTTAGACAATGAGGTGGTGCAGCGCATATTGTTTTGAGATCAGGTCCGCCAAATATTTGCATACCGGTAGTTATGCCCCTTTTGATATTTCTAAAAAATATTTAATTCCGGCAAACACCTCCTACAATTATCATTCAATCAAGCTGAATGTCATTCTCAGTAGCTCAGTCGGATGCACCTCTGACTGGTGATCAGGAGGACGCGGGTTCGTTACCTGCTGGGGTCGGCAACATTCTTTCGTGGAGATTGATCATGAAATATTTTCTACGGTCATTCTCTCCCTTCCGCTGATTCAAGAAGGGCAGTTGTCAGTTTCTGACGAAAGAATGTGCACTGTACTTACGTATAAGCCTGCCCAGGAAAAGTGTGGATAGGTAAACTGACCGGCTCAAAATGACCTAAATAGTGTTGACTGGGCCGTTAAACTCCAATACAAACAAACAATCAATCAAGCTGAAACTTGATATAAAGTTAGACCATTAGGTGGTGCAGTGCATATTCTTAGGGCCCCACACCAGGCACAACTACCAAAAAACTTCATTTAGGTCATAACTTTAGAAGTATTTGCCCTCCTCTCATGAAACTTCGCACACAAACTAACCATTACAAGACCTACATTTTGTCATATTGTTTTTGTCTGTGTTTGTCACACCTTAGCCAAAAAGCTTAAAACCTTTGTCATAACTTCCAAAGTATTCCCCTTTCTCTAATGAAACCTTACACAGATACATACCATCACAAGACCTACATTCTAACAAAAAACTTGTACCATACCTCTTTGACAGCTTTATGTGGGACCCTTTCTGAAGTGGTCAGTGATCAGGTTTTGAGGTTTTGGTCCACCAATTAAAAACAAAGCGTTGCCCCTTTGAAAATTTCTGTAAACAGTTTGTTCCAGCTAGCTACGCCTGCAATTTAGATCCAGTCAAACTATTGTTTCGAGGTTCTGTGATCCCGAGGCCTGATTCCTTGTGAGCTTAACCCTTGACCTGCTGAATATTTAAATATGCCACACCCACTCGTGATTATCCGCAAATTGTTGCAACAAATTCATAAACTGATTGACAATGAAGATCCTGATCAGATGGCTTCTTCAGAAGCCATCTGATCTGGATCTGCAATGTTTGAAAGTTTAGACATATCTGAGGGTTAACTTGTGTCTTTTTTTGAGTATTGGAGATAGTTATAAGCTGCAAGACAAGTAAATGAGGACACAGACAAAAAATTGATTAGAATTAAGATTTCTAGTTTGTTTTGTCAGTCATACAGTTCTAGGTGAAACAAAATATTTCTAGTTTGAATACTGTTCTCATAAACGAAACCTTTTTTTGGGCCAAAGGTACCATATAAAACATCAGGGGCCAGTTGTTCAAAACTAACAACATCGTTAGTTAAGGTGTCGTTAAAATTTTGATTATTTAATGTGAAAAAAATACCACTGTAGTAGATATTGTACTTACTAGAACAGGTAACAATTTGACCACTAATGAGCTCGTTAAGCTAATGATGATTTGAACAACTGGGCCCAGATCTCAAAATCATACAGTGGTCCAGTTAAAGTAGTGTTGGACCAATAAATGTTGAGGTAATTTTGTCTATGGACAAACATACACATGTATTTGATCCTTAGGAAATCTTGTTTCCTTCAACCCTCCTCATCCTACTATTTAAGGTCTACTCATACTTTTTTAAGACCTCTGTTTTTAAGGGCATTTGAAAGATTTTATACTTTTCGTATAAAAAAAAAGTGAAAAAAAAAGATTGCCTACTTTTTTTTGTCCAAGATACACCTCAATCTCATTATAACACTGTTCATTTGGATATAACACGATTGTTTAACTAACATGGTATCTTCTTTGGACCCCATTAATAGTGTTATAAAGAGGTTGTGGTGTACCGTGATGTCAAAATCAGACAGTGGACCAGTTAAAGTAGTGTTGGACCAGTAGCTGTTAAAAGTTTATCTTGTGTTCAAACAAATATTCTTGCATAAATACCTATGCGCATGGCTGTTTGAAGCCATTGTCAAATGGACCGAAAGCCGTGCTCAAACAGCAAAAACCATGTTCAAATCATGAAATTCGCATGCTGTTTGAACTTAGATTTTGAGCTTTTGATATCACAAGACCGGCCTTGCTTTGTTTACGTTACGTTGAGCGACATAACGTTACCGCCCTGAACGTAGCGTTTTGGAGTTCTATGATGACGTCACTGCATGACAACGTCATTGTAAACAACATTCATAACTGGCCACCATTTTGGTTTGCCTATCGCATTTGAAGAGTTTATATGGAATTTATGTGGAGCTTTTGGGCGTTTTCGTCAAAATTTGCTGTCGGATTCGAAAGTTATGCAAAAACAACGATCATCCATGGTTACTTCATTGCATTAACATTTGCCGTATCCCTCGGAAGATATTTGAACATTCGGCCTAGCGACCTCATGTTCAAACAGCTTCCTCGGGATCCGGCAAATGTTAATGCATGAAAAACCATGGTTGATCCCTATATTTGATTCTTTAGAAAATCTGTAATCACAGGGCCTAATTCCTTGTCAGCTCAACTTCTGTCTTAATGAGGTATAGAAGACAGTCATAAGCCACATGAAAAGTAAAAGTGGACAAAGACAAAAATAGATTAGAATTAAGATTTCTAATTTGTTTTGTCAGTCGTACAGTTTCAGGTGTATCTGAATAAGCAAAATATTTCTGTGAAGCTAGGATAACTGATCATGTGTCATTTTTAGGGCTTAGTCTGCTTTGATGTGTAGTGGTTCAGCTACTCGTCTTGTAAACCAGGGGTCGCAGGATCGATCCCAGGCTTCTCCAGACTTTCGGATGAGTCTTTAAACCGAGGTCCCGTCTCTGTATGACCTTAGTTGTTGGTGAGACGTAAAACTCAAACACTCACTCACTTAGGCTGCTTTGTCGTCTGCAGGTTACTTTAAAGGTCATTTTTGCAAACAAGTTTGGACCCATATCAGACTGCTCCTCTAGGAGCAGTCTGGTCTGGGTCCAAACTGTTTGCCCATATGAAAAATGAAAAAAATATTTCTAAAAAGTTTGCAAGAATATTCAGCAGACGACATAAACAGACAACATTTTCAGGTGTAGTTTTTCTCCGTATCTTGAGGGTTAACCCTTATACCGCTGAATATATTACTAAAGCCACACCTATTACCAGTTATCAGCCAATCACAAACTGCATCACAAACAGTGTAGATCCTGATCAGATGGCTTCTTCAGAAGCCATCTGATCTAGATCTACACTGTTTGCAAAGGCAGGGGCTGTCTTGAACAGCAGGTTAAGGGTTTACACCAGTTGTGTGGCTACCTTGTAGACCAAGACTTGTCTTCTTTAAAGTTTCGAAGATGATATTCTCTGCAAGAAAAGAAAGAGGGATTGTTGTGTTAAGCAGGCTAGATGCAGAGTCTAAGTCTGTTAATTGACAGTCCAACAGTTTAAGAAATTAACCCTTATCTTGCTGAATATTCATTTAAGCCACACCTATTTCTGTCTATCAACCAATCAAATTACTTGATGTTATTTATTGCTACAAATTCATAAACTGAATGCCAAACAGTGTAGATCCTGATCAGATGGCTTCTTCAGAAGCCATCTGATCTGGATCTACACTGTTTTCAAAGATAGGGGTTATCGTGAACAGCAAGATAAGGGTTAAAATCAAACTCGTTGCTTAGCTCCAGATGAGGGGAGATCAGGGTATAAAATAGATACCGTAAAAATCCTAAAAATTTGGACACCTTGAGGACTTGGTGTGATTCTCCTAAAGCTTTTAATAAATTTGTTTTACAATCCAGTAAGAAGTCCAGAAAGTGTGAACAGAATGGCAAACAGTGTAGACCCTGATCAGACTGCTCCCTTTAGGAGCAGTCTGGTCTGGTCTGCGTTGTTTGCTTAGGCCTGTCTAGCAAGTTTGTTTCATGATCCAGTAAGGAGTCCAAAAATGCATAATGGCAAACAGTGTAGACCCTGATCAGACTGCTCCTTCAGGAGCAGTCTGATCTGGGTCTGCACTGTTACTTTAGGCCTGTCTGTACCAATACTTAGGCACTACTCGCCTTGTAAACCAAGATTTGCAGGATCAATCCCGAGCTTCTCAAGACTTTCTGATGAGTCTTTAAACTGAGGTCCCGTCTCCATATGACCTTAGCAGTTGGTAGGATGTAAAACTCAAACTCTCCCTCCCCGCCCACCCAATACTTAGGATCATCACGGTAACGCTCTTTATTTCTTGTTAAAAACATCATTGTGGGTTCATGTAGGAGTCACCTTTGTTTGTACATTTGTAAGTTTGGGCTGCTAGATCAATAATGGACTGCAACCTGTAGACTGAGTCAAGTTGACACTCTACTTCAACACCAGTCCTATAGAAAATCTTGTGACCTATGTGCCATTCTCCAGTAAAGAAAATTGGAGATGGTGATTTAACACAAGGACACTTCAAGATCAGTTAACCCTATTCCCGCTTCATAAATTAAGCCACTCCCACTGCTGATTATCTCCCAATCAAATTACTCAATGTAATATATTTGTTCAGTGTGGCCCCCGCCCATAGGGGCTTGAAGAAATATATGAGCTGCATGATGCTTCCACGCAGAGCTGAATCCGGCCCGCACACTAGTACTGGTAAACTGCTTAGAGGATCTAAGCCTGTCCAGGAACTGTGGTGAGAGGCAGACCGTCCATGCTAATAAACCCTATTGGTTTCATTGGGCGACAGGGCTTGAGATGTCATTTCATCTCCATGTCGGGTAAAAGTCCCACAAAATTGGAAGCAACGTCTCCAAAATGACCTTTAAAGTGTTGACGGGGATGTTAAACCTCAAATCAAACAAACAAACAAATATTTGTTCAGTTCATAAACTACATGACAAACAGTTTTACTGTGTAGATCTTGATAAGGTGGCTTCTAAATGGCTTCTTTAGAAGCCATAAAGAAGCCATCTGATCTTGATCAGGTAGGGGTTGTCGTTTACAGCAGGATTAGGGTTAAACGGATTTGGGTTGCTTAGCATTTTCAATGCTATTTGAGTAAAGACAGATACAGAGGACCCTCATTTTGATGACAGTATTTGTTTCCTAATATTTTGCTGTTATAAAGAATAGGTAATGAAGGGCTTTTTCCCCTTAACACGTTTTGTACCGGAAACCCTTAAACCACTGCAGGCCCAGACCAGACTCCACAGAACGCGGCATCTGATCAGGGCCTGCACTGTTTGAAAAAGTTCAGCCATTTTCCCAAAAGATTTTGAAGAAAATGTTACCTGACACCACTAAATTCTGAAATGGACTCCTGCTATATTCTTATCAAGGAGGAAGATCCCATTTGGTCCTAAAAACAATTGTAGACATGTGTTAGAATCACCTTCATGAGGTGATTCTAACAAATATCTATAACATTTGTTTCTCAGAGGTGATTCTAACAAATATCTATAACATTTGTTTCTCAGAGTATTAGATTACAAGACTCTTTCATGACTATGGATTTGGTATGGGCATTTCAAACCTGAGGAATGCCTTTGCTTATCAGAACCGAGGCTAAGCCTTGTGTTAAGGATTCATTTCATTGAAATTGTCATTATCCTGCTGTTCATGACAACCCCCACCTTTTCAAACAGTATAGATCCGGATCAGATGGCTTCTAAAGAAGCCATCTGATCAGGATTCACACTGTTTGTCACAGATCAGATCAGGATCTACACTGTTTGTAATGGAGTTTGTGAAATGAACAAATTATTACATCAAGTAATTTCATTGGTTGATAATCAGCAGTGGGAGTGTCTTAATGAATTTATGCGTCAGGATAAGGGTTAACCCTTAAACTGCGATTCACAGCATTTGCAGACAATATTTTTGTCTTACTTTCCGGAGAACATCTTATGTTAACCATCTGCCCAGCAGATATTTCACATGAAATGTCAAGCCTTTTATATGAAAAATAAGATTGTTGTCTGGTCTAAAAAATTCTGTGGTGCTTTTAGAGTTACATGACTTAAACCTGTAGACTGAGAAAATGGACTGGGCCCTGCAGAGTGGGTAAAGCACAACACTTTGTATCAATATCAGTCCTACAGAAAATCTTATGATGCATCACCATTTCCCAGTATAGAAGCTTGGAGGTGGTCAGCTGACATAAGGACACCGCAGGAGCATTATACTAGTGCTTTAACCCATTTTGTATGAGAAACCGCAAAACGGATAGTTGGCAAATAGTGCAGGCCCTGATCAGATGCCGCAGAAAGCGGCATCTGATCAGGGCTTACACAGTTTGCAAAAAAATTCAGCCTGTTTCCAAATAGATTTTGAAGAAAACACAACCTGATACCTCTAGATTTTGAAATGGACTCCTGCTATATATATATGGAGGAAGATTTCATTTAGTACAAAAAGGGTTAAATGCTGCTTGAACTGATACATGGGAAAACTATATTTTAACCCATAAAATGCCAGTCACGACATATGTCGTCTGCTTTGTCGTCTGCTGGTTACTTTGAAAGTCATTTTTGCAAACAATGTGGACTCAGATCAGACTGCTCCTCTAGGAGCCTTTATGCAAAAATATTTTTAAAAAGTTCGCAAAAAGATTCAGCAGACGACACAAGCAGACGACATTTTCAGATGTAGTTTTTCTCGGCGTCTTAGGGAAAAACTCAAATCCGCTTGATCCAAGACTTCCCTAGTCATTGTACATATAGTTTATGACATAAACATTATGAAAGGAGATCAGTTCAGTTTAGGTCTGCGGTGAAAACAAGAAAAAAGTCAAGATTTGTTAAGAGCAGAACAGATTTCATACACACTGAAATATTCTTACTTAACCCTTATCCTGCAGAACATGACAACCCCCACTTTCGCAAACATTGTAGATCCTGATCAGATGGCTTCTTAACCCTTAAGATGCCAATCACGACAATTGTCATCTGCTTTGTCGTCTGCCAGTTACTTTAAAAGTCATTTTACCAAACAGTGTGGACCCTCCTCCAGGAGCAGTCTGATCTGGGTTCACACTGTTTGCCTATATGAAAAAATATTTCTGTAAAATTTGCAAGAAGATTCAGCAGAACATAAGCGAACATTTTCAGATGTTGTTTTTCCTCGGCACCGTAAGAGTTAAGAAGCCATCTGATCACTGTATGTCATGCAGTTTGTAAATTGAATGCACACATTATATCAAGTAATTTGATTGGTTGATAGTCAGTAATGGGAGTGGCTTAAGTTACTCAGCAGGATAAGAGTTAAATGGACTGTGTATTAAATTTCTAAATATCAGCTTGTAGATCAGTAGTGAACTCAGACCTGCAGATTGTGATAATGGACTGGGACCTGCAGAGATGGTAAAACCCAACACTGCTTCATTGTTAGTCCTATATAAAATCTTGTGGGTCATTCGCCATTCTCCAGTTAAGAAAGTGAGGTGGTGATTTCTCATAAGGACATAGCAGGGTTATAAAATTAGCGATAACACAGGATTTCCTAAAATTTAGAAGGCTCCAGGGGTGCGTATAGTATTGTCTTTGATCCGTCGTCCGTCCGTCACTAGTTATATCTCTGCAGCCTGCTGGCTGATCTCAGTAATTTCTCATCTGTAGCATGCCTCTGGTGGGGGATTGATGACATAAGCTATTTATCAAAATTGATTAAAATCTTTGGTTGCTATTGCAACCACAAGGTCCCAAAGACTTACAATGGGAAAATGGTTCTCATTCTTGCAAACACTACAAGCCACAGTTTTGGTCCAATTATCATCAAACTTACTCAGAGTGATCATCATGACAATATTCGAATATGGGTCATGTTGGGTCGAAAAGTAGTTCAGTAGGTCAAATCATAGAAAAACCTTGTGAACACACTAGAGGCCACAGTTTTGGTGCGACCATCATCAAACTCGCTCAGAATTATCACCTTGTCAATATCTCGAACAAGTTTGAATATGGGTCATTGCGGATCAAAAAGTAGGTCAGTAGATAAAATCATAGAAAAACCTTGTGAACACACTTGAGGCCACTGTTTGGTTGATCATCATTAATCTTGCTCAGAATTATCATCTTGACAATATCTTGGTCTAGTTTGAATGTGGGTCATGTTTAGAATTATCATCTTGTCAATATCTCAAACAAGTTTGAATATGGGTCATTGTGGATCAAAAAGTAGGTCAGTAGGTCAAATAATGGAAAAATCTTGTGATCAAACTAGAGGCCACAGTTTTGGTCCGTTCATCATCAAACTTGGTCAGAATGATCATCTTGACAATATCTCAGTAAAGTTCAAATATGGGTCATGTCGGGTCAAAAAGTAGGTCAGCAGGTCAAATCATAGAAAAACCTTGTGAACACTCTAGAGGCCACAGTTTTGGTCCAATCATCATAAAACTTGCCCAGATTGATCATTTTGACAATATCTCAGTCAAGTCCGAAATGGTTCTTGTCGGATCAAAAAGTAGGTCAGTTGATCAAATCATAGAAAAACCTTGTGAACACTCTGGAGGCCACAGCTTTGGTCCAATTATCATAAATCTTGACAATATCTGGGTCAAGTTCGAATGTGGGTTCAAATCCAACATAGGCAGGTTTTTTTTTCCAGCTATGCTTCTTTCCTTTGTCATAAGAGTAGATCCTGATTAAATAGTAGATCCTGATCAGATGGCTTCTGAAGAAGCCATCTGATCAGGATCTACTATTTTATCAGGAAGCCATCTGATCTGGATCTAGTTTGAAAGGGACAGCCCCTGCCCATCGGGACATGAAGAAATAGATGGGCTGCATGAGGCTTCCACGCAGAGCTGAAACCGACCCGCACACTAGTACTGGTAAACCGCTTAGATGAGCTAAGCCTGTCCAGGAACCGGGGTGCGAGGCGGACCATCCATGCTAATAAACCCTATTGGTTTCATTAGGCGATAGGGCTTGAGATGTCATTTCATCTCAGTGTCGGGTAAAAGTCCCACACAATTGGAAGCAACATCTCCAAAATGACCTTTACAGTGTTGATGGAGACGTTTAAACCTCAAATCAAACAAGCAAACAAAATTGTTTGCAAGGGTAGTGGTTATAGTAGTTCAGCTGGACAAGAGTTATTTATAGTACTGTTTTCTCTTTATTTAGGTTGATAAGACAGTGTGTAAGAATGTTTTCTCTTTATTTAGGTTGATAAGACAGTGTGTAAGAATGTTTTCTCTTTATTTAGGTTAATGAGACAGTGTGTAAGAATGTTTTCTCTTTATTTAGGTGATAAGACAGTGTGTAAGAATGTTTTCTCTTTATTTAGGTTGATAAGACAGTGTGTAAGAATGTTTTCTCTTTATTTAGGTTGATAAGACAGTGTGTAAGAAGAACCTGGGGAGACTGACCAGACTGTACCTGAAGGCAGAACAGGAGAGACAGCACAATTACTTGAAGGTAAGATAGTTGTACTGAAGAATATAGACTTAAATTCTCAAACTGCTGATCATGACTCAACTTTGGCTTGGAGTGCATGTTGTTGTGCAATTACTCACCAAAGTCCAAAAGTGAGTACATGAAGTCGCTTAACCAATTTTGTACCGGAAACCCCAAAACGGGTACCCTGGCAAACAATGCAGGCCCAGATCAGATGCCGCAGAACGCGGCATCTGATCAGGGCCTTCACTATTTGCAAAAAGTTCAACCATTTTCCAATTAAAATTCAATGAAAACACAACCAGACACCCCAAAATTTTGAAATGGGTTTGTGATATATAGAGGGTGGAAGATTCCATTTGGTACAAAAAGCGTTAAACATTTGGTCTCTCACTGCTGTGGGATGCCTGATTCAGCAACTGAAGGCCAGAACTTCTTTTCTCCAGGTACTTAGATTTTTGCCAACCTGTGATAACAGTTGGCTTGACATAAGTGAAATAAACTTGAAAGGCTGTAATACCCAAACCAAAAAAGCCCTACATGAGTAAGAAACAACTTTTACCTGACAAAGTTACAAATTCTGAATTAAAAAATCTCCATGAGGGTTTCAAAGTTTGTTTTGGTTTAACCCACCTTCTGTTAACCCTTATCCTGCTGAATAGATTAATTTAGCCACACCTTTGTCTGACCATCAGCCAGTCAAATTACTTGAGAAGCCATCTGATCTACACAGCTTGCAAAGGTAGGGGTTGTCATGTTCAGCAGGATAAAGATCAGTGACCAGCTCTTTCTAAATACAGAAGCCTGCGTGGTGTAGTGGTTATGCTACTCGCCTTGTAAACCAGGGATCACAGGATCAATCCCCGGCTTCTCCAGACTTTCGAACGAGTCTTTAAACCGAGGTCCCGTCTCCATATGGCCTCAGCAGTTGGTGAGGCGTAAAACACTCACTCATTCTAGATACTGAAGGACCATAAAATCTATATCAAATCAACCTTATATGCAGTTACAAGTCCAGCTGTTTCAGTGTCCTCAAAACCCCAAAATGGGACATTGGCAAGCTATGCAACCCTAGAGCAGAATGTGGCATCTGTTCACACAAGATTCAGCCATTTTACTTGAAAAATTCTCCAAATAACAGCCTGAGATTTTAGCCAACCACAGTGGCTCAGTCGGACCATCCTGGTTTTCAGGAAGGCACAGGTTTGATCCCTGCCCTGCCTGGCAACATTCTTTCGTGGACATTGATTGTGAAATATTTCTGCGGTCATTTTCTCCCTCTGACTGATTCAAGAAGAGCAATAATAAGTTTCTTGCAAAAGAATGGGCACTATACTGGTTAAATGCTTTATGTATAAGCCTGCCCAGGAAAAGATGGTAAACTGACCATCTTTACATGACCTCTATAGTGTTGTCTGGGCTATTAAGGGGAATGGGAACACCTAGCAGATTTATCTGCCATTTTTCAAAGGGAGACAACTTTTGGGACACCCTGTTCGCTTTTCTATAAGCTCTGTCCCACTGAAAAAAGGGGTCTGCTCTTAAAAGAAAGAATTTGCTCCTCAGGAGCAAATTCTTTCCTTTAAGAGTTGACCCTATTGACATAAGAGACAATAATACTTTTGCAGGAGTTGCCTCCCGTAAAGGTGTTCCCATTCCCCTTAAACTTCAGTCCAAATCAAAACACCACCTGAATCCCTCCCTAGATTTCAAGATGGACTCCAGCTATATATATTGAAGATACTAACCAGTTCAAACTTGGCTAAAAAGATGGTATTAAATTCAAATGCCTAAGAATTATAACAATATGGTTTAAGTTTCTGCTTTCACCTTATGTAAGGGCTACATCCTTCTGGCCTTCATGCATCGGCCAAGGAAGTCTGAAGCTCTTGCTGACGTTAGCTGGCTACATATAATAACAATATAACAATTGCTTTTGGGAAAAGGAAAAAAAAAAAATATGGTTTTAATGACAAGAAAGCAGGGTTCTCACTAGGATTTTGAAAATTAAGACTTTCCAAAACGAAAATGTTGGGAGTCAGAAATGAAAAGAAATTGCTCCACATTTGGAGTTAACGTGTGTGAACTCTAGGAAGGAAAGTGGCTTACATGTACTATCTAAATTTTACAGGATGGTCCATACATCACTCCAGAGGAGGGCGTGGCTATCTACACAACAACAGTCCATTGGCTGGAGAGTAGAAGGTTCTCACCTATTCCGTTCCCGCCCCTGTCATACAAACATGACACCAAGCTTCTCATCCTGGCCTTGGAGAGACTCAAAGAGGCATACAGGTTTGTCCTTTATATACTGTATATCGATTGCAAGATTAACCCATAAGATGCCAATCATGACAATTGTCGTCTGCTTTGTCGTCTGCTGGTTGCTTAAAAAAGTCCTTTTATTTTTTTTGCAAACAGTGTGAACCCAGATCAGACTGCTCCTGCAGGAGCAGTCTGATCTTGGCCCACCCTGTTTGCCTGTATGCAAAAATATTTTTAAAAACTCTTGCTAGAAAAGTCAGCAGACGACATAAGCAGACGACATTTTGAGATGTAGCTTTTCTCGGCGTCTTAAGGGTTAAAGATACAGTCAAGCTTCAAGTGCTCAAACACTTTTGCGGCCTTGAAAATTTGTTGGAGAAAGGGTTATTTCGAACCACTGAGGGTCAATATCGCAAGGTCGGGAGATTAATGAGGATCACCTTAATCTGAAATAAAGGTATGTTGTGTGTACTCATTAGAATCGCCTCACTGAGGTGATTCTAATGAGAACAGAGAACATACCTTCTAATAAAGGTATGTTGTATGTTTTCATTAGAATCACCTAATTGAGGCAATTCTAACGGGAACACAGAACATACCTTCGAATCGGCCTCATTGAGGTGATTCTAACACGAACACAGAACATACCTTGAAATAAAGGTATGTTGTGTGTACTCATTAGAGTCGGCCTCATTGAGGTGATACTAACGAGAACACAACATACCTTGCAATAAAGGTATGTTGTGTGAACTCATTAGAATCGGCCTCATTGTGGTTATTCTAACGAGAACACAGAACATACCTTGAAATAAAGGTATGTTGTGTGTACTCATTATAATCGGCCTCATTGAGGTGATTCTAACGAGAACACAGAACATACCTTGAAATAAAGGTATGTTGTGTGTACTCATTAGAATCGGCCTCATTGAGGTGATTCTAACGAGAACACAGACCATACCTTGAAATAAAGGTATGTTGTGTGTACTCATTATCATCACGTCATTGAGGCGATTCTAGAGTACACACAATATACCTTGTTATAAATCTCCGCATTGAGGTGATTCTAATATTAACAAGGATCTAAAGTATGTCTTAACTCAATTACATTTCTGGGTAATTATAGCCCCGCTTTGAAAAAGTGGGGCTATATTGGATTTGCCATGTCCTTCTGTCATTCCGTAATTCCGTGATTCCGTTAATTTGTGTTGGCTCCATAACTTTGTATCTGCTTAACATATTTTCATGAAACTTCACACAAATGTTAAACACCATAAGACAATGTGCAGAGCGAAGGAATTATAACTGTGGATTGCCTACTTTTGGAGTTATTGCCCTTTGAACATTTTCCGTAATTCCGTGATTCCGTTAATTTGTGTTGGCTCCATAACTTTGTATCTGCTTAACATATTTTCATGAAACTTCACACAAATGTTAAACACCATAAGACAATGTGCAGAGCGAAGGAATTATAACTGTGGATTGCCTACTTTTGGAGTTATTGCCCTTTGAACATTGAAAAATGGCAATTTTAATTGTGTCCGCTTCATAACTTGAAAACCGTTTGAGATATTTTTAGGAAACTTCACACAAATGTTAAGCACTATGAGATGATGTGCAGAGCGCAGGAACCATAACTCTGCATTGCTTATTTTTGGAGTTATTGCCCTTTGAACATTGAAAAATGGCAATTTTAACAGTGTCCGCTTCATAACTCGAAAACCATTTGAGATAATTTCATGAAACTTCACACAAATGTTAAGCACTATGAGACAATGTGCAGAGCGCAAGAACCATAACTCTGGTTTTCGTATTTTCTGTGTGTCTGTCTGTGTGTCTGTCTGTGTCTGTTAACAATTTTCGTGTCCGCTCCATAACTTTAAAACCCATTCACATATTTTCATGAAACTTCACACAAACATTAAACACCATGAGATGGTGTGCAGAGTGCAGGAACCATAACTCTGGATTGCCTAATTTTTGAGTTATTTCCCTTTGAATATTGAAAAATATCAATTTTAGCCGTCTTTGCTCGATAACTCAAAAACCGTTTGAGATAATTTTATGAAACTTCACACAAATGTAAAGCACCATATTACGTGTGCAGAGCGCAGGAACCCAAACTCTGGATTGTCTACTTTTTCAGTTATAGGCTTTTGAATATTAAAAAATGGCAATTTTAACTATGTCCGCTCCATAACCGTTTCTGATATTTTCATGAAACTTCAAATAAATGAAAAGCACCTTGAGATGATGTGCAGAGTGCAGGAACCATAACTCTGGTTTGCCTACTTTAGGAGTTATTGCCCTTTGAACATTTAAAAAGGCAATTTTGACTGTGTCGGCTCCATAACTCACAAACCATTTGAGATATTTTCATGACACTTCACACAAGTGTAAAGCACCATGAGACAATGTGCAGAGCGCAGGAACCCTGACTCTGATTTGCCTACTTTAGGAGTTATTACCCTTTGAACATTGAAAAATGGAAGATGAAATTTAGTATAAACATGGACATTCTGGTAATGTATCATGCTCATTGAAATGAGGGACAAGGGCTCACAACTCTTAGAGTTTTTCCAGATAATGTAAAATTTTCAACAGTTATTTCTTGTTCATAACTGTTTTCTCTGCAGCTTAAATAACTTTCTTCTCTGACAGCGCTGAAGCGGGGCTATAGTCAGATCCTCTGACAGCTCTAGTTGTGCATGCGTTTTTTGTCATCCATGGATTTTTTTTCTTTTAAATTAACTTGTTCAAAAAAAATCTTCCAGAAATACAATGAGAGTGTCAGATTGTTTGGATCAAGATCAGGCCCGACCTATCTGGGTTCAAGCTACTTGCAAAGGTCATTGAAGTTGCCACTACAAGTAGTATCAACCTTGAACCATTGAATGTCTTAACCCTTTTTGTACCAAATGGAATCTTACTCCTTATATATAACAGGAGTCCATTTCAAAATTTAAGGGTGACAAGTTGTGTCTTTCTTCAAAATTTACATGAATTTGGAAAATGGCTGAACTTCTTGCAAACAGTATAGGCCCTGAGCAGTTGCCACAGAATGCGGCGTCTGATCTGGGCCTGCATTGTTTGACATATACCCGTTTTGAGGTTTCTGGTACAAAATTGGTTATGTAAAAGTCAGTGTATTTATTTGTTTTCAGTGTGAAATCTCGACTGAACCAGTCGCAGAGAGAAGAGTTAGGATTGATAGAACAGGCCTATGATAACCCTCACGAAGCCTTGTCACGTATCAAGCGTCATCTCCTTACACAGAGAGCTTTCAAAGAGGTATAACGATAATTATACTGTACAATGTATCAAGCTGCATCATCATCATCATCATCATCAGAGTTTTCATTAACATACAGGTACAGGGGCAACATCCACATAAATGGACCCCCTTCCAGGTAGCTGGCTTGCTTCAGGCATGGCAGATTTCACACCAGATCTTGCGGTTTGTCTATCATGGGGGTCGATAGCAGAGAGCTTCCACTGTCTGCGATCTCTCTCTGTGAGCTGCTTCCAGATCATCTTAGGCATCCTAGGCCCACTCCTTCCATCTATCTGTATGTCACAGGCAGTCTTGACTGCACCTTTGGAGCTTTCCACATGTCCATACCAGCGGAGCCTCTCTTTCTGCCTTGCGTGAAATTTGAGAATGGATGGAACTTGTCACTGTAGAATCTGATATAGAAGGTCTCACATTCTAGTGGTGCAATACAAAACAGACAATCACACAATGTTTTCGGTCTGATATAACAGAATCACACAGGATATATTTGCAAGATAAAAAATCACCCTACATTATCCCTATATCATATACGGAGGAATTCTCTGCGGACTTGATAACAGGTTCAACTCATCCATGGTAAATGAGCCATTGGGGTTCGAGCCATGTAAGTTCTACTGTATTGCGTACCATTCATTGGAATCACCTCGATGATAAGTACACACACAACATACATTTATAATATAGAACACCCAAAGGATATCCCACAATTATCTCTAGTATGCCTCCTGGTATGGCACTACATGTACTAGGAACTCTCCGTGGCTCAAACGAACGCTGTCTCAAACAAATTTTCATGGTCCCAAAAGGGTTTGAGCCATCAAATTTTGACTGTACCATGAAAAAAAAACTTATTTTAGACGGCAGAAATAGAATGATAATACAGTAATGGAGAATAAACATCAGGACGTGCACAAAATATTGGATTTGACCATTATACATGTATACGCTTATCCATCATAAAGATGCTTGCAAGTAAAACTATCTATTTTGTACACTCAAATACTTGAAGTAACTTGAATTCAAAATGAACTGAGCATCGAGAATAGGGGATCGGTCGTTGATGAGAAACACCACAGTGCTCGCCTGCAGGAGTGCATGCCTAGACACCTGCTGATTGACATGAAATGTCATGCCTAAAAACATAAAGATGGTCTGCTCTAAAAATATCTACAGGACTTGAAGGGTTAAGGGCAATCCACTTCTGAAACCCTGCTGATGTCTTTGGGTGTTAGGGCTTGAGATGCCATTTCATCTCAATGTCAGGTAAAAGTCCTACAAAATCGGAAGCAACATCTCCAAAATGACCTAAATAGTGTTGACTGGGATGTTAAACCTCAACACAAACAAACAAGATTATTATATGGCAATCTACAGATGGTAAGCTGTGCAATGAAATAGACTCAATTTCAACTACATTGTACAGTGAAATTTTGTTATTAAGACCACCTACAATTAAGACAAAGTCTGCTTTAAAACGCTTATTTTATAGGCTGCAGTTATTCTGTCTATGTGTTTTCTGCATACTATGTCCTCTGGTCAGAGACCACCTTTGAGACTTCAAAAGTGGTCTTAAAGACCACTTTTGAACAGCCTCAAAGGTGGTCTTAATATAGGAAATTTACTGTACATTTCTACATTAGGTAGAAAATAAAGCTTTTATATAGATAATAGTAAGTAAGAGGGACTGCTACATAAACATTCAAACCAGGGCTGGAAAAGTCCACTCATTCTGGAGGATGAGTACTTATGCTAGTGCCTCATGCTGTTGGATGAGTAAATATGTTTTCTCATCCCTATGAAATTTACCAAAATCTAAATGCCCTTGGTGATGTGGGACGAGTGAAATTCTGAATTTTCAAGCCCTGCTAACATATTTTACACTGTACATATGAACAAAACAACACTTATTTACCTTGCAGAAAATGTTGTCTAGTCCCTATGAATTGCCCCCGCCCATCAGGGCTTGGAGAAATAGATTGGGCTGCATGATGCTTCCACTCAGAGCTGAAACTGACTGCACACAAGTACTGGTAAACCACTTAAAAGGTCAAAGCCTGTCCAGGCAAAGTGGTGCGAGCTGGCCCCTCCATGCTTATAAACCCTATTGGTTGCATCGGGCAGCAGGACTTGAGATGTCATTTCATTTCGGTGTCGGGTAAAAGTCCCACAAAATTGGAAGCAACATCTCCAAAATGACCTATACAGTGTTGACGTGGACGTTAAACCTCAAATCAAACAAACAAACAAATAAAACTTGTTTTATTTACCTTAAAGAAAATATTGTCAAGTCCCTATGAAATTTGCCAAAAATCTGCATGCCCTTAACCCTTTTAGTACCAAATGGAACCTTCCTCCTTATATATAGCAGTAGTCCATTCCATAGTTAAGGGGTGCCAGGTTATATTTTCTTCAAAATTTATTTGGAAAATGGCTTAACTTTTCACAAACAGTGTAGGCCCTGATCAGACGCTGCATTCTGCGGCGTCTGATCTGGACCTGCACTGTTTGTCCGGGTACCCGTTTTGGGTTTCCAGTACAAAATGGGTTAATCATGTGGGAGGAGTGAAATTTTGAATTTTCAAGCCTTGCTGGCACATTTTACATAGTACACATGAACAAAACATTGTATTTACATTACAGACTGGTATAGAATTCATGGATCTGTACAGTCATCTGATACCAGTCTATGATGTTGAACCTCTAGAGAAGATAACAGATGCCTATCTAGACCAGTATCTCTGGTACGAGGCTGACAAACGACGACTGTTTCCTCCCTGGATCAAACCTGCCGACTCGGAACCTCCCCCGATGTTGGTCTACAAGTGGTGTCAGGGTATGTTATAAATACATGTACAAGTATATATAATGAATATTTGGAACTACACAGCATGATTATTTAGACTTCAGCTTAACTCTTAAAGTGCAAAACACATTTTTGTACAGATAATGTAACAGAATTCATAATTTTTCAGAGAAAATCCAATTTAACCCTGAAGACACCGAGAAAAACTAATCTGAAAATGTTGTCTGCTTATATCGTTGCAAACCTTTTAACAATATTTTTGCATACAGGCAAACAGTGTGGCCCAGATCAGACTGCTCCTACAGGAGCAGTCTGATCTGGGTCCACACTGTTTGCAAAAAATTACTTTTAAGGTAACCGGCAGATAGCAAACAAGACCACAATTGTCATGATTGGCACTTAATGCTAAGACTGACGACATTTCAGTCAAAATGTCAAGACTGATTTTCTCTGAAAAAAAAAATTCATTAAAGAAAAAAATCGGAATCGTCTACTTCATTGTTACAGTAGAACTTCGATGGCTCGAACATCGATGGCTCGTTTACCATGGTTGAGTCGAACCCGTTTTTTAGTCCCTAGGGAATTTCTGTACATAAGAAATACGGAGGGTAAAAATTAGGATATTTTCGTCTTTTATCTTGCAAATGTATGCTGTTTGTACTCATTAGAATCGCCTGGATGAGGCGATTCTAATGAGAACTGTTTGTACTCATTAGAATCGCCTCGATGAGGCGATTCTAATGAGAACACACAGCATACATTTTTCATTATAGAACACCGAAAGATGTCCTAAAGTATGTGGTTATGCCCCCTGGTATTAGCCCTCAGTGGCTCGAACTACCCCTGTCTCGAACAGATTTTCATGGTCCCAAAGGTGTTAGAGCCATTGAAGTTCGACTGTACATGATGCTTCCAAGAGTTTACCAGTCATTGTTAAAAATAGGAATGAACCAACCACAACCCACTTCAGAATCCAACACTCAGCCACTTCTACCACAAAAGTGATACACAGTCTTTTGTGATAAGTGGTCTTTTCCCATGAGCTGTCTCAAGGTGTTATTCTAAAATTGGAAAAGTTTATTAATCTTCCACTAGGTATGTCAACGGGACTCCAAGGCCAAGTGGGTAAGAGTGCCAACTATTAATCATTAAGTCTCTTGAGCCTGGCTATGGTCAAGGCTAGGGTCAGATGTGAGAGACAAAGTTCTGTAGGTGGTTTTTCTCTGGGTACCCTGTTTTTGCCCACCTCTAAAGATAGGCTCAGTATAAGTTAAATAATCTTGAAAGGGCGTCACAAAAAAATCTAGGTATAACAGACCGAATAAATGGCAGAAAAAAGTTAAGTTTCTGATGAGACAGGTACTGTGGTATTCAACAGAATTTTTATGGAATCTGATGTCCATGAGGCAATGTGGTGAGACAGGTATATAGAAGACATTTTAACCCATTGTATACCAGTGGACTCTTCCATTGCTATATGTTGGACAAGTCCATTTGTCATATAAGGTATGTCAGGCCTATTTTTTCGTTTTTATTCTGTTTTTGATGGAAAATTCTGCCATCAAATAGTGCAGGCCCTGATCAGATACCGCATTCTGTGGCATCTGATCTGGGCCTGCACTGTTTGCCAAGGTACCTCTTCAGTGGTTTCGCACATGCAGTGGTTAAAGAAACTTATATATCCATGTTATAGGTATCAACAACCTACAGGATGTGTGGGAGACAGCTGAGGGCGAGTGTAACGTGATGATGGAGACACGGTTTGAGAAGATGTACGAGAAGATTGACCTGACGTTGCTCAACAGATTGTTACGTCTTATCGTAGACCACAACATTGCTGATTACATGACAGCCAAGAATAACGTCGTCATTAACTACAAGGTGGGTGAAATTGATACTTGTATGGTTTAGGTTCTTGTTTTGAGGAGGAGAATTAGAGGTACACGTAATTTAGTGATAATAAAGATTTTGCACCCCGACAGCCAAGGCATAGCCGTCCATGGAATTCTTGTTCTTCAGGTACTCCTGGTTTCGCCCACCTGATTGATAATTGGCTTGAAATAAGCGAAATAATCTTGAAAGGGCTGTAAAACCAACAAAAAAAATACATGCTGAATTCCAGATTATGCCCAGTTCGAACAGCCTGCCTTGGTAGCTCAGTTGGATGCACGTCTGACTGGTGATCAGGAGGACGCAGGTTGGATACCACATTCTTTCGTGGAGATTCATCATGAAATCTTTTCTACTGCCATTCTCTCCCTTCCGCTGATTCAAGAAGGGCAGTTGTCAGTTTCTGGCGAAAGAATGTGCACTGTACTGTTTAACCGCTTACATATAAGCGTGTCCAGGAAAAGTGTGGATAGGTAAACTGACCGGCTCAAAAATGACCTTAAAAGTGTTGACTGGGCCATTAAACTCCAATACAAACATACAAACAAAAACAGTTCCAACAGCATATTGTCCCCAAAATGACCACTATGTTTGGACAGGAATGTCAGTTTTGACATAGCTGGTAAACTGCTACCTTTGGCTTCCATATCAATTTAATGTAACATTAATGTATAGTATATTTTGCTAGTTTGTCTTTTGTATCATGTCAGAATTGATATATTTTGTTTGTCAACTGTGAAATATTGGGATCAATGTAGTAGATTACAGCTGCCAACAGGAGTTCATTTCCAGCTTATGGTGAATCCATTGTCTCCAGTTTGCCTGTCAACTCTATGACACTTGGTTTGCAACTTTGCCTCTTACCTTAATGATCCTAAATATTGGGACAGATAAGCCAAAGCAAACAGTGCAGACCCAGATCAGACTGCTCCTATAGGAGGAGCAGTCTGATCTGGGTCAACACTGTTTGCCATTCCGTCTGCACATTTTGGACTACTTGCTGGATCATGAAACAAATTTGTCAAAATTTTAGGAATTACAGGTAGACCTTAATTTGTCTGAATGTGTTTGAAACAGATTAATGTGTATTTTCTTCTTATTTTTTCCATGTGAATTGTCTGCTGGGTGAACAAGTCAAACAAAATTTAAGCCTTATTTTCTTTGGGAAATTAGAAACCTCCGTGGTGCAGTGGTTACGCTACTCACCTTGTAAACCAGGGATTGCAGGATCTATCCCGGGCTTCTCCAGACTTTCAGAGAGGTCCCGTCTCCGTATGACCTTAGCTGTTGGTGGGACGTAAAACTCAAACACTCACTCTTTGGGAAATAATGAAAAGAAATTAGACAGCCAACTGGTCTAGACTTTCCTTGATATTTTAAGGGTTTGTTCATGTTTGTTAACCATTATTTTACAGGACATGAATCACACCAACTCTTATGGTATTATCCGAGGGTTACAGTTTGCCTCATTCATTGTCCAGTATTACGGCCTTGTTATGGATTTGCTGGTACTCGGTCTGATGAGAGCATCAGAGATGGCTGGACCACCTCAGATGCCAAACACTTTCCTCACGTTTCAGGTAAGATTTCTAATGTTATTTTCTTTTTTCAACCTATACATTGAAGGGAATGGGAACACTTCAGGGGAGGCAACTCCTGCAAAAGTATTTTTGTCTCCCATGTCAATAGGGGTCAGGTCTTATAGGAAAGAATTTGCTCCTGAGGAGCAAATTCTTTCCTTTAAGACTAGACCTCTTTTTCAGTGGGACAGGGCTTATAGAAAAACAAACAGGAAGTCCTGAAAGTTGTCTCCCGTTGAAAAATGGGGGAAAAATCTGCCAGGTGCTCCCATTCCCCTTAATTTAGTTCTCTGAACTCATTTTGTATGGGAAACCCCAAAACTCATTGGCAAGCAGTGTAGGCCCAGATCAGATGCCACAGAATGTGACATCTGACCTGGGCCTTCACTGTTTGCAGAAAAGCCTCCGTGGTCGAGTGGTTACGCTACTCGCCTTGTAAACCAGGGGTCGCAGGTTCGATCCCGGGCTTCTCCAGACTTTCGGATGAGTCTTTAAACCGAGGTCCCGTCTCCGTATGACCTTAGCTGTTGGTGGGACGTAAAACTGAAGCACTCACTCACTCACTGTTTGCAGAAAGTTCAATTAAAAAAATCATTGCTTGACAGCCCTGAATTTTTAAATGGACTCTGTATATGAAGGGAGGGAGGGGGTTGGGGGAGGTTCCATTCGGTATAAAAAGAGTTAAAACATGGACCATGGATTCGAAATTGTGCTGTGTAAATTTAAGACCAATAGTGGAAATGCTTATAAGCTTTGAGAGTTCTATGACATGACAGGACATGCAATGGGGAAAATAGAAACTAGAAAATAGAAACTAACATACATCATATGGTTTTCTAACAGAAAAAAGTTGTGGCCCTATAAAGGGCCGTTTGATAGTTATATCAAAACACAAGCTGTTTACTTTTGTGTCGTAAAAGTTTGTTTGTGTGAGTTGCAGTTTAACATCCCCGTCACCACTATTTAGGTCATTTTGGAGACATTGCTTCCAATTTTGTGGGACTTTTACATCTCATGCCCTGCCGCCCAATGAAATCAAAAGGCTTATATGTATTGGACGGTCTGACTCACACCACTTTGCCTGGACAGGCTTAGTCCTAAGCAGTTTACCAGTACCTATAGTCAGTTTCAGCTCTGGGTTGAAGCAACATACAGCCCAATCTTTTTCTCTAAGCCCCGATGGGCGGGGGCAATGTGTCGTAAAAGTACACAAAAATGTATTTTACAGTATTGTAACTTACAGATATTATTATAACATTACTTAATTAACCCATAAAATGCCAATCAGGACTATTGTTGTCTGCTTTGTTGTCTGCCAGTTACCTTAAAAGTATTTTTTGCAAACAGTCTGGACCCAGCTCAGACTGCTTCTGTAGGAGCAGTTTGATCTGGGCCCATACTGTTTGCCTGTATGCAAAAATATTTTTGAAAAGTTTGCAAAAAAAATCAGCAGATGACATAAAGTCAACATTTTCAAATGTAGTTTTTCTCGGCCTCTTGAGGGTTAAGGAAAAGCTTTGAATTCGAGTTATTTCCCATAATAGTGTAACTATTTCTTTTTAACAAATTGAACAACATTTTTTAAACTATCTAAAAAATGCCAGTAATGTGGTTCATTTAACTGACCATTGCTTTTTGGCCAGCCTCGTTATTTCAGTCGGATGCGCATCTGACTAATGATCATGTCACGGGTTTGATACCTGCTGGGTTGGCAACATTCTTTCCTGGAGATTGATCATGAAATCTTTTCTACAGTCATTATTTCCCTTCCCTTGATTCAAGCTTTCTGACGAAATAAGGTATACTGTACTGGTTATCTGCTTATGTATAAGTCTGCCACTCAATATGACCTAAATAGTATTGACTGTGCTGATAAACTCCAAAACAACCAAAACGTTGCTTTCTTTTTTGTAGGATGTGAATACAGAATCAGCCCATCCAATCAGATTGTATTCCAGATACATTGACAGGATACACATTTTCTTCAGGTAAGAATGTGCTGAAAAATAGTCAAAGCAAGTTTCTGACGAAAAAGAGAAGAAAATTTGTGTTGCTACTAATGTATTTGAGAAGTAAGGGTATTACATACCATAAAAATTCGGACACATTAAGGACTTGCCGTAAATCTCCAAATATTTTTGACAAATTGTTTCATGGTCCAGCAAGGAATCCGAAAGGTGTAGAAGGAATGGCAAACTGTGGACCATGAGCAGCATAGACTCTTGCTCTTTTAGGAGCAGTCTGATCTGGGTCTTCACTGTTTGCTTAGGCCTATCTGTCCTAATACTTACGATCATTACGATAGTTTGTATTTGCTTTATACATAAGAAACCCTGTCATGGCCTGTTATGTTAAGGGTTTGTAATCAGCCCGCTCAATTTCACACACAAGGAAGTATCTTGAAATCTTAAAGGGAATGGGAACATCTGGGGGAATTTTCCTCCATTTTTCAAAGGGAGAGATTTGTTTGGACTTCCTGTTTGCTTTTCTATAAGCTCTGTCCCGCTGAAAAAGGGATCTACTCTTAAAGGAAAGAATTTGCTCCTGGGGAGTTGACCCCTATTGAAAAAATACTTTGTAGTAGTGTTGTTCCGATTGTCGCTGAACATCGAAAACTAATCGTTCTGAGCAACGTCGGCGACAATCGATAGCACTTTTGTCACTATCGATTGTAAATGAAGCCTGCTGTGCGCACTCTTTTTATCGCAGAAAAAAATTCATCATGCCATCTTGATTAGGTTTCTTTCCTTTGAAGTCTATTTATCGGCATTATTTTCATACTCTTTAAATTAACCCGGCACGTGTTTTAGCACCTGACACCTGTGACTCTCCACGCTTCAGCGACCATAATTAGTGCTTTTGGCACTGATTATAAATACCGTTATGTAAACACGTTTTTAGCATGTGACACCTGTTGACTGTCCAGACTTCAGCGACCATAATTAGTGCCTTTGGTGTTGATTACAAATACCGTTGTGTAAAAGTATGATCTTATCGCTTTTGACGGTAACAGAGACGTGGTCAAATGTGAGCTCGGTATTCCTTTCAATATCAACATAAATAAATAACGTTCGAGAAGTTAAAATGGAATATGTTTAAGTGCGTTTATCCATATCAATTCTTCCAAAATGAATTCGTTGTAAGTTTTAGAGTGTGCAATTGCTACCAATTTGCGATATAAAGCGGATTTGTAATACACATCAACCTCGCTATGTCCCGGAAATCCGGGTCCAAACCAACGCACCGTGTCAGTTAACTCAGTTAACCGAAACGGGTTATGATCGCCGACCGTATTATTCACGCTACTATTCTACTATTACACTGCAAACACAAGTCTTCGGTCATACTGATAAGCGTATAATGAATGTTCCGTGTGACTAGGTGTGAAAATAAGGTGAAGTTATGACTCTTATTTGGGTGTATCTCTCAATCATGAAACTCAATCAACAAGTGTGAAAATCCTCCTACGGCGATTAGCAACATCTTAAGTTGGATGATTGCAAAATTAAAACAGACTTTTCTACTGTCTCGTGAACGCTAGTTTTTTTTGTTTTTTGTTTCGCGGGAAAAAGCGCATGCTTGGCGCGAAAAAAACAAAAACGACCTCATTATGGGGTAGTCTGCTATTGGTAAATAAGATAGGACTTTCAAAAATAAAATTTGCATAATACAAGGCGCATTTCTCAAAACACAACCGTTTAGTTATTGAGAACATATTTTATCGGTTCCAATTTATATTCTTTTTTTATGAAGAAAAAAACGCCCTATTAAAATAAAACAATAAGATTCAATGCATGTATATTTGCTACAATCCGATGACGTCATTTACCGATTGCCAACAGAAAAAAAACGATAGACAATTGATTTTTCAATGATGTTGGTTGCAGAAAACTTTTATATTCGCATTGGTCTTGCCCATAAAGGCGGGTATGAAAGTTTGGGCTCATTTTATAGCCTGAATATTAAATTGTTAATTAAACTGCTTTCTTTTACGGTGATCTCTTTCTCGCTAAGCTGACAGTTTTGAGTTGATTGCATGTCATGTTTTATCACACGTGTCAAAGTAATTAAGTTTGTATAACTGTATATATCTTTAATTAGGTGTTATGAAGCTCAAATCGTGTGTGATTGTCACACCAAGGTATTTAATGGAATCACCGTTCACTTAATTTCATTGGGTCTTTTCCTAGTTATCTGCATAATACTGCATTAACGGGCTGAAATTCCATGCCCCATTTTCGTGCCCAACATCCTTATCATCACGTGTCTATGTCATTCTGAAGTTTCACTGAGTCCTCTATATTTCTTGTTTCCCTGTAGCAAACACAATCGTCTGCGAACAGACTTATTTCTGAATCAATGTCACAGGAAATATCATTAATGTACAGGGAGAATAACAGGAGACCAAGAACAGTCCCTTGTGGGACACCAGGCAAAACTAGAGCCCACTGCCTCATTTACTATGAGCTGTTTTCTGGAACAAATTACGCTCTGTAATTGGGTGGGAAAGTATAAATGGAGGCTCTGAAAAGCGTTTGCTACAGTTATATATTGTTGAAGCAAATGATGGGATATCCGATTGTACAATCGATAATCAATCGGTTTTACTTTACCGATAATCGATTGTAACTTTTCTGTCCGATTCACAACACTACTTTGTAGGAGATGCCTCCCCTGAAGGTGTTCCCATTCCCCTTAAATAAAGACTACCATTAGCACTTAGCACTCTGGGTAAAAAATTAAGCAGACAACATTTTAAAATATCTCTTATTTTTCCTAGAAAACAAATTTTGACATTTCATCTCAGACAATTTGCATGAAATGTCAAAACCCTGTTTTCAGGAAAAATTTAAGAAAAATAATATGAATTTGTTGTCTGCTGAATTTGCCCAGACAGTAGTAAAAGTTAAGGAGCTCTCAGTACTATGAACTGATTTACAGTAAGTAAGTCTCTCATACATTTCGATGGTGTTATCCCTTGTCCTGCCACACCCATTTCTGACTATCTGCCAATCAGAATACTTGATGCAATTTATTTCCACAAAATCAAAACACTGAATGTCCAATAGTGTAGATACTGATCATATGGCTAGTTTCAAACAAGGTAGATACTGATCAGATGGCTTCTTCAGAAGCCATCTGATCTAGTACATATTCTGGTTCTGGTGTCAAAGAACATTATGATATTGGATATTTTTATGTCTAACATTCTTTTATTTGTGGCATAATTTAGTATTAAGATTTTATTACATCATTGCAGGTTTTCTGCGGAAGAAGCAAGAGATTTGATCCAGCGTTACCTGACTGAACATCCTGATCCCAACAACGAGAATATTGTTGGTTATAACAACAAGAAATGCTGGCCGAGAGATTCCAGAATGAGGCTCATGAAACATGATGTGAATCTGTTAGTAAAATACTTTTTATCTTCTATATTAGAATGAGACAATTAGCATAAAATGTCAAATCCTGTTTTCTGGGATAAAAAAAGAATCATATTTCAAATTCAAGATGTCGTCGGCAGAAAAAAAATACTCAGCACGCAGAGCATTAAACCTGTTTTTTTTTTCATTTGTTGATCTACAACATAGATATACGTTAAACAATGACAGGATTTGAACGGTTGCATATATGGAAACATAAAAGGTTCTTCTCCTGTTATGTACGATATATTACAATAAAAATTGCCTTTTTTTTCTTACCCGTGTACAAGTTGGCTCCTCCTAAGTATATCCACTGCAATCTCTTCATAAAACCATGGTTGGGGTTCAAAGCTAAAAAGTTCAACGACTATGCCTCGCTTGTGTCACATGTGAGATGCAAAGTTCTTCTATAGAAGGTCAGGTGGTTTTCTCAGAGTACTCTGATTTTTCCCACCTCTAATAATCGTGAAAGGGCCATTAAACCAAAACTGTGCAGGTTATATAGAAAAATGACCATATTTTGGGGATTAGAAATGGCCATATATGGTAATTTTTCCTTATAATCCATTTTTAAACCATGTTATAATAGGAGCTTGTGGTGTAACATTTCAGGGGTCGTGCTGTGTTCTGGGACATCAAGAATAGATTGCCACGATCTGTGACCACGATTCAGTGGGAGAGTAGCTTTGTCTCCGTCTACAGCAAGGATAATCCCAACCTACTCTTCAATATGGGAGGGTTTGAGTGCCGGATTTTACCCAAGTGTAGGACGACACATGAAGAATTCACTCACAGAGATGGTGTATGGAATCTCCAGAATGAGGTAAGATTTTAGCTTAACCCTTTTTGTACCAAATGGAAATTTCCTCCTTATATATAGCATGTGTCCATTTCAAAATTTAGGGGTGTCAAATTGATTAGGAAAATGGCTGAACTTTTTGCAAACATTGTTGGCCCCTGATCAGACACCGCGTTCTGTGGTGTCTGATCTGGGCACTAAATGGGTTAACCACCCAAAGGCATCATTTGCCGTACTGCTTCACCATCAGACCCACAAGTCAACCCATTAACAAGTCCATGCAATGAACACCCTTGTAGACCCCACTTTATATTATATAGAGAAAAGTGGGGTATTTGTTTTTGATTTTAGGTTTAACGTCCCCATCAATACTGTATAGGTCATTATGGAGACATTGCTTCCAGTTTTTTGGGACTTTAGCCCGACATTGAGATGATATGACATCTCAAGCCCTGTCGCCCAGGGAAACCAATAGGGTTTGTAAATATGGACGGTCCGACTTGCACAGCTTTGCCTGGACAGGCTTAGATCCTTTAAGCGGTTTACCAGTACTTGTGTGCAGTTGGTTTCAGCTCTGCATGGAAGCATCATGCAGCCCATCTATTTCTACAAGCCCCCCGATGGGAGGGGGCCGAGAAAAGTGGGGTAACAAGGGTATTCATTATTTCCAATGTTTAAAACATGTATTGTGGTCACTGGTTAGAACCGCCTCATTTAGGCAACAAGCACCCAAAATCTATTTTACAAGCAGAAATATTATTGAAAAATATCACTAGTACTAAAGTAGAACTTGGATGGCTTGAACACTGATGACTCGTTTACCATGGCTGAATCAAACCAGTTCTAGAATCCCTAGGGAATTCCTCTATGTAAGAAATGGTGTGGGAAAATTAAGGATATTTTCGTCTTTTATCTTGCAAGTTTATGTTGTGTGTACTCATTAGAATCCCCTCAATTAACACAGCATACATTATATAATAGAACACAGAAAAGAAGTCCCAAAATTATCCCCGTTATGTCTCCTGGAAGTAACTCTCAATGGCTTGAACTACTCCTGTCTCGAACAGATTTTTGTGATCCCAAAGGTGTTCGAGCCATTGAAGTTCAACTGTAGTTTGCATCAGAAAATACAAGTTTTGGAGCTTTGAAACAATGCACAGTGTCACATAGTGTGTCATCCAATCGAAATATACTACTCAAAGTTTGATAGGGATCACTTTTTATGTACCAAATTTTGCACTGAAAATTTAAAATTTCTTGAAAGAATTTGTACTCCGTATATTGATACATATCGTAAGCAGAAACTCATGTGCAATTCAGTACTCATGAAAGTTCACACTTCTCACACTTCGCAAATGATTTCATGCACCCCCAAAATCTTGCGTAGCACTGCTTTCCAACAGACCAATCAAACTTGTCAGTGTTCCTTTACCAAACGTAAAAACGATTTCATTTGATTTGTGAAACACTAAAATGCCTAGGGGACAATTAAAAAAACCTTTTGAGCCCCGAAGAAATGAATTGTGACGTCGGAATGTTGGAATCTGGCGTCTATCAACGTCGTGTTGCTGGGAATCTGAATGTGTCTCAGAGCGTGGTTTCCCGAATGTGGAGTCGGCATCTTACCCACAGAAATCCTTCACACAGACACGGCGGGGTCGAGAGAGGGCTACAACTCAACATCAGGGCCATTTGTTGTTGATTCTGTCTCGAGGTCAACGGTTCCTGGACGCTACGCGTTTGCATAACGAGCATAGGAACGGACCTGGAGTATGAATTTCTACACAAACTGCCAGAAACGGGCTCCATGAGTTGGGACTAAATGCCATGAGGCCTGCTGTACGTGTTATGTTGACGAGACAGCACATGCTAGACAGGTTGGACTTTGCCAGAATTCACTTCAGGTGGACGGTTCGTGACTTGACGCCAGTACTGTTTACTGATGAGTCCAGATTCTGTCTAGACTTCACTTTTAAATGTCAATTAGTGTGGCGAATGTCTAAAGAGCGATTCGATAACTTGAATGTGGCAGAGCATGATCGCTATGGAAAGGGGTCAGTCATGGTTTGGGCTGGGATAAGCGTGAATGGTAAAACTGACTTGTGCGTCGTTGAAAACGGAACGTTAATGGCAGTGAGGTACTGTAATGATATTCTTGATGAGTTTGTGAGACCATATGCAGATGCTATCGGCCCGGACTTTATTCTGATGGACGATAATGCCCTTCCCAACCGTGCCAACGTCACAGATTCCTATCTGGAAAGTGAGACAATCGTTCGTATGGACTGGCCTGCTAGATCACCGGACTTAAATCCGATTGAGCATGAGCGGGACATGCTACAGCGTGCTGTTTCAGCCCGACCCGTGCATCCGAGGACTTTACAGGAGCTCAAAGATGCATTGGTTGCTGAATGAAAGCTGAATCCACAAAACCGGATACAGACTCTGATTACGTACATGCGCAGGCGATGTCGTACTGAAATTGATGCCCGTGGACACTATACACGTTATTAGGCACGTTTACCTAAACGAATTTGGAAATTTGTGAAAAATCAATTGTCCAAATTCTTTCGTGTTACGGCAAATTTTGGGGGTGGCAAGATGGTTGCTGTTGTCACGCTTGAATGCAGTACCAGTTGACAAAATTAATCACTAGCTTTTGTGAAGGATACATCTTCTATCATTATGTATCATTATGTATCAAATTTGGATTCAGCTGATTAATTTATCCAAAAATATTTTTGCATTAAAAAAGTGATCCCTATCAAACTTTGAGTAGTATATATTCAGCTTCCCAGTGCATGAAAATTCTGTTCTTTGCCTACAGGATCTTGTTATAACCCACATGGAATAAAGCTGTCAAAGTTGGCTTTGAAAACACACACACACATGCACGCACACACACAAAGATTGCTGGGCCAGACTACCGAGTTTCGGTCAGTTAGAGACCAACATATTATTGGTCAAAATCAGGAATAAGCTTTAATAAAAGTACAAATTGCATTATGAAAGTATGGGCAGATGATCTACTACCAGCACAAAACATACAAGACTGAAGAGAAGTGATATAAAGCTATAAATCCTGTCTTTCGAAACAAGAAATGCGCACACGAATGAAAATCAAGACACAAGTCTTCTGTGCCAGACCAGCCAGTTTCGACCAGTTTGGTCACGTAGGTCATATTAATAGTCAGTCACATATGAAAGAAGTAAAAAAAGAAATGAAGCATAGCTGAAAAAATCCCATCCTCTTGTGTGATTTGATGCTAGGGTGAAAATACAATGCTCAAACCAGAGCCAAAAAGTCGACTCAGGTATGTAATTATCATAGATTGATTATAAACCTATAAACTAGGAATACTCTGTCGAGGTAGATAATTCAGGGTAGGAGTTGTGGGCCTAACATTTACACTGCCAGTATTTTACTTATTCAGCTATGAAATCTTATTCATCAGGTAACCAAAGAGAGGACTGCCCAGTGTTTCCTGAGGGTAGATGATGATTCTATGAATAAGTTCCACAACAGAGTCCGACAGATACTTATGGCTTCTGGATCAACTACATTCACCAAGGTAAGTTGGCATAGAATGTCTTCTCTGAAAAATGTGATCGTCATTACATAGAGATTTGTTTGAGCCCAGTCACGAAAAAAGCTGTCATGAATTGGCCCTCTCAGCTACAGTAACACAGACAAGCGATTCCTGACATCATGTGAACAAGTCTGTAAAATTAACACCCCTTAAACCCCGCTTGATACAGCAAAAATTGGGGTGTACATTATTTTTGTCGTGCCTTCTTTGAGCATGGAGCAATATAGGAGTAGGTTTTCCGTATGTCCGTTTGTCAAGCCGTCAACATTTGCGACCACCCTAACTTCCACCCTAATGTAAGAGTCCATTTCTCGAGAATTGTAAGACCTTCATTAATGATATTCGGTACAAACTTGCATTTTGGAATAGCAACTTCAATGCAAGCATCCGTATCTGACCTTGACCTATATTTCATGGTTCAATGACTTAGTGAATTATTGCAACCAGCCTAACTCTCACCCTAATGTCAGAGTCCATTCCTCAAGAACTATAAGGCCTTCATTAATTATCCTTGGTACAAGCATGCATATGTGAATAGTAACTTCAAAGGAAGCATCCATATCTGACCTTGACCTATATTTCATGCTTCACTGACTTTATGAATTATTGCGACTACCTTCCATGGTCTTTACATATTTTTAGCTCACCAGAGCCAAAGGCTCCGGGGGAGCTTATAGGATAGGCAGTTGTCCGTCGTCGTCTGGCGTTAACATTTTCAAACGACATCTCCTCTGAAGCCACTGGGCCGATTGAGTCCAAATTTCATCTGTAGCATCCTTGGGCTGGGGTATTGAAAGTTTGTGTTTTTTATGAAAATCGGCTCATTAGTTTGGTTGCTATGGCAACTTGTTGTTTCCATAGACTTATAATGGGGAAAATAGAAAAATGGCATTTACTGCCAAGCCTCTGCAGATATTTTGACAAAACTTGCATAGAAATGTTCCATAGGCAATCTATTATCTGCCGTATGATTTTAGGCCTTCTGTTAATTTTTGTTGGTTGCCATGGAAACCAAAATGCAAAAAATAATAAAAAAAACTTAAAAAATCATCTTCTCAGAAACCATACGCTCTAGGAGGCTGAGACTTTATGAAAATATTCACCATATTTGCCTTTACAGGTTTTGTGTTTTTTATGAAATTTGGTCTTTTAGTTTTGTTGCTATGGCAACTTAAGAGTTTCCATTGACTTATAATGGGGAAAACTGAAAAATGGCATTTACTGCCAAGTCATTGCAGATATTTTGACAAAACTTACATTGACATGTTCCTTGAGTAAACTTCTCTTAGCCATATTGCTTTTATGTCAACCTGAGGGTCCCCTAGGTTGTGCCGGGGTCATGCCCTGCCCCCTCCACTTCATAAAATGCCTTATATCTCAGAAACCTTACAGATCCCAACCCCTACACCATATATATTCTTGTTCCTTATGATAAGATGCATTAAGTGATGATAAGATGCATTAAGTGACACCAACCTGGGGGTCCCCCGAGATGTGCCGGGGACATGCCCTGCCCCCTCTATTTCATAAAATGCCATTTATCTCAGAAACCATTCAGATCCCCACCCCTAAACTATATATATTCTTGTTCCTTATGCTAAGATGCATTAAGTGACGCCAACCTGGGGGTCCCCTGGGATGTGCCGGGGACATGCCCCACCCCCTCCACTTCATAAAATGCCATTTATCTCAGAAACCATTGAGATCCCCACCCCTAAACCATAGATACTTTTTTTCCTTATGATAAGATGGACTCAGTGACACCAACCTGGGGGTCCCCGGGGATATGCCGGCCATGCTTCACCCCCTCCACTTCATAAAAGGCCCAATATCACAGTAACCTTACCGATCCCCACCCCTAAACCCTATATATTCTCGTTCCTTATGATAAGTCGCATTCAGTGACACCAACTTGGGGGTCCCCCGGGATGTGCTGGGGCCATGCCCAACCCCCTCCACTTCATAAAAGGCTAAATATTCCAGAAACCTTACAGATCCCCACCCCAAAACCATATATATTCTTGTTCCTTATGATAAGACACATTCAGTGACACCAACCTAGGGGTCCGGCCCCCGTCCATAGGGGCTTGAAGAAATATATGGGCTGCATGATGCTTCCACGCAGAGCTGAATCCCGCCCGCACACTAGTACTTGTAAACAGCTTAGACGATCTAAGCCTGTCCAGGAACCGCTGTGCGAGGCAGACCGTCCATGCTAATAAACCCTATTGGTTTCATTGGGCGACAGGGCTTGAGATGTCATTTCATCTCATTGTCGGGTAAAAGTCCCACAAAATTGGAAGCAACGTCTCCAAAATGGCCTTTACAGTGTGGACGGGGACGTTAAACCTCAAATCAAACAAACGAAAACCAACCTAGGGGTCACCCCGGTTGTGCCCGGGCCACACGCCACACCTCGACTTCAAAAAAGACCATATATCTGAGAAACTGTTCAGAGCCTACCCCTAAACCATATATATTCTTGTTCCTTATGATAAAACGCAAACAGTGACACCAGCATGGGGGTTCCCCCGGGGTTCCACGGGCCATGCCCAACCCCTTCATTAAAATCCATTTATCTCAGAAACTGTTCAGATCCCCACCCCTAAACCATATATATTCTTGTTCCTGATGATAAGACTCCACTTAATAATAGGCCATATATCTCAGAAACCATTCAAATCCCCATCCTATAATCACATATATTCTTGTTCATTGTTATTAGACACATTCAGTCAACCCTGTCTTGGGGGGTCCGCAGGGCCCATTTCTCTCCCTTCCACTTCATAAAGGGGCCTCATATCTCAGAAACCGTTCAGATCCCCACCATTTAACCATATATATTCTTGATCTTTATGATAAGACATATTCAGTGACAACAATCTTTGGCTTTTCTGGGATCTGCCATGCCCGAATCCCTCCATTGTTTAAAAGGCCTTACGTCTCAGGAACCATACATATCCCCAACGCTAAACCATATATGTCTCTGTTCCTTTTTATAAGACCAATTTAGTGACACCAATCAGGGCTCCATTGGGCAGTGCCCACCTGAGCTCTGGTTTATGAAATTTTGCTCTTTGGTTTGTTTGCTATGGCAAGTTAAGAGTTTCCATTGACTTATAATGGGGAAAATTGAAAAATGACATTAATGCCTCTCAAGATATTTTGTCAAACTTTCATAGAAATGTTCCTTTAATTATGTTCTTTTTGGCCTATTGCTACAAATGGGAAATTGTGAACTGTCATCTGTTGTCTTCAAGCGACATCAGACCTCTGAAGCCACTAGTCTGATTGGGTCGAAATTTTATCTGTAGCAGCCTTGGGAGCAGGGCTTCCATGGTTAATTAAAATACATTGCTGCCAGTGGGCAGTGTCCCCCTGAGCTCTGGTGAGCATTGTGGCCCATGGGCCTCTTGTTAAGCCTTACTGTGTGATGTCACGGACGTTACGCAATAGCCTAAGTTACATTGGTTTAGGTTATGCTGTTACTTTACTTGATACTGTTCCAACATGTTAACTCATTAAATATAATGCTCACATAGACTTAAGATATTTCATATGCAAGCATCCATATCTCCCCTTGGCCAACATTTCATTTTTCACTGACTTCGTAAACTATTGCGTCTACCCTAACTTTCACACTAGTGTATGAGTCCATTTCTGAGGTAAAAGTTACTTGTAGCTGTGCTATTCTTGTCAATGATGACAAGATTGCTGTGTGAAGAGGGTTTTCTGTAAAACATGGACTGGGCTCATGTGCTGGGACACGGGAAAACAGTGTAGACCACCGAAATCAGATGCTCCAAGAATACAATGTCTGTACAGGGTCTACACAGCATACTTAAAATAAAGGAAAAAACAAAACTTTCTAAGTCCCTGTTCAGGACCATTTTGCAGCCAACTCTCAAGAGACAATCAACTGTCCAGTGCTGTCAGTGCTATGAGGTTGCATGCAAGCATGACCATTGTTTCTGATTTGTTTGTTTGTTTGTTTGATTTGAGGTTTAACATCCCCGTCAACACTGTAAAGGTCATTTTGGAGACATTGCTTCCAGTTTTGTGGGACTTTTACCCGACATTGAGATGAAATGACATCTCAGACCCTGCCACCCAATGAAACCAAAAGGGTTCATAAGCACGGATGGGCAGGCTCGCACCGCTTTGCCTGGGCAGGCTTAGATCCTCTAAGCGGTCTACCAGTAAGTGTGTGTGGGTCAGTTTCTGCGTGGAAGCATCATGCAGCCCATCTATTTCTTCAAGCCCCAATGGGCGGGGGCCGTACCATTGTTTCTGAAGCTGTGGAAAATACACATTTTCAAATAATTATAGACATTTTATTTGACGAGCTAGATAAGTTATGAAAGATTTTGGAAACATGATGTGAATATAGAGGATCTTACATGAGTGCTCTTGTATTATTGAATTTTTTAAACGAGTTGAGGAAAAGGGATAAAATGCCAGGCTGTGCCGAGCATTTTATCCCTTTTTCTCAATGAGTTTAATAAATTTAATAATACATGAACACGAATGTAAGATTCTATTTATCTTGACATTTAAAAACATTTTATTCATGATTGTTTTACAAAAATGTCAATATTCTGCCAAAACAAAAATGTCAATATTCTGCCATTAGTAAACGCGACGTCGTTAAAAGATTAATTGATTGGCATTGATTTTTCAGATCGTGAATAAGTGGAACACCGCTCTTATCGGACTGATGACATATTTCCGTGAAGCTGTTGTGAACACTCAAGAACTACTGGATCTTCTAGTCAAGTGTGAAAACAAGATACAAACACGTATCAAAATTGGACTGAACTCTAAAATGCCGAGCAGATTTCCCCCAGTTGTGTTTTACACCCCTAAAGAGTTGGGTGGTCTGGGGATGTTGAGTATGGGTCATGTGTTGATTCCTCAGTCAGACTTGAGATGGTCGAAGCAGACAGACGTGGGAATCACACATTTCAGGTCGGGGATGAGTCATGATGAAGATCAGCTGATTCCGAACTTGTACAGGTGAGAGACTTTTATCAGGAACATAGCACCAAGACTTATTAAATTACTATAGTTATTTAAGTGATATAGTCATTGAACTGAAATTGGGAATCATTTGAAATTAAACACATGGTATCTGTTGTATTAAAGGGGCCTCCTTGGCCAAGTGGTTAATATCCCGTCTCTTAATCCAGACTGCAGCATCTGATCAGGGCCTACACTATTTGCAAAAAGTTCAGTTATTTTCCGCATAAATTCTGAAGAAAACACAACCTGTCACCCAAGAAGCCTCCGTGGTGTAGTGGTAATGTTCCTCACCTTGTAAACCAGGGGTCACAGGATGAGTCTTTAAACAGAGGTCCCGTCTTCATATGACCTTAGCTGTTGGTAAGATGTAAAACTCGAACACTCACTCAACCCTAAATTTCAAAATGGACTCCTACCATATATGAGGAGGCAGATTCCATTTGGTACAAAAAGGGTTAAACAGTTGTGGGTTGGACCTTACTCTGTAGTAAGATGACATATTCTGCAAAGTGGGTCTGGTAATTTTTCTCCAGATTCTCCAGTTTTCACTCACTGAGAGTTGCTTAGTATTATCCTATAAAATAAAATTGATGATATATTTTGTCCCAAGTTAAGATTGCTGATATGAATAAAGTAGATAGAAAATCAAGATATGTTTTGGTCTAATAATTTAGGAATATTCCTTGGAGAAGATATTCAGAGGGGATGACAGGAGAATTTTTGGAAAAATAAATATTACGGTGATTAAATACCCGTTATAAAGAATATATAAGCACTGACAGCACTGAGGGGTCGATTGTCTCTGAGTGAGTGTTTGAGTTTTTACGTCTCACTAACAGCTAAGGTCATATGGAGACGGGACCTCGATTTAAGACTCATCTGAAAGTCTGGGGAAGCCCGGGATCGATCCTGCGACCCCTAGTTTACAAGGCGAGTAGCGTAACCACTGCGCCACAGAGGCTTCTTGATTGTCTCTGAGTATAGGCTGAAAAAAAAAAGAATAAAAAGTGAAGACCCTGATCAGGCGCAGCGTTCTGCATTGTCTGATCTGGGTTTACACCGTCTGCCAAACTCAGCCCAATATTCTAGTCCAGATTATATAGATAACCCTCTTATGCAACACTGACCTCACACTGATAAGAACAGCATGGCTGTTTTCTATTAATAACCATTGCCTGCATTTCGTACAAATCAGAGATAGTCATGTGGACATCAAAAACGAAAAGCTACTGTGCTTAGTAAATTTGGGTTGATTGACAAACAATGGAACCAAAAATATTCTTCTACAGCTGTATCCATTAACCCTTGCTGAATATTCATTCAAGCCACACCCATTTCTGTCTATCAACCAATCAAATTACTTGATGTAATTTATTGTTACAAATTCATAAACTTCATGTCAAACACTGTAGATCCTGATCAGATGGCTTCTTCAGAAGCCATCTGATCTGGATCTACACTGTTTCCAAAGATAGGGGTTGTCGTGAACAGCAAGATATGGGTTAATTTGTTTATTCCTTCTTTAGATATGTTATGCCATGGGAGAGTGAGTTCATTGACTCACAGCGAGTGTGGGCAGAGTATGCCTTGAAGAGACAGGAAGCTAACGCCCAGAATCGTCGTCTCACCCTGGAGGATCTCGAGGACAGCTGGGATAGAGGAATTCCCAGAATCAACACCCTGTTCCAGAAAGATAGGCACACACTGGCATATGATAAAGGCTGGAGGGTTAGGACAGAATTCAAGGCTTTCCAGGTATGTCTTTAATGGGATAACATCCTAAGGAGTAGTGGATAAGCTACTCACCTCCGTATGGCCCATCGGGGCTTGAAGAAATAGATGAGCTGCATAATGCTTCCATGCAGAGCTGAAACTGACCGCACACGAGCACTGGTAAACCACTTTGAGGGTCTAAGTCTGCCCAGGCAAAAGCGGTGCGAGTCGGTCTGTCCATGCTTATAAACCCTATTGGGCGACAGGGCTTGAGATGTCATTTCCACAAAATTGGAAGCAACGTCTCCAAAATGACCTATAGATACAGTGTCCAAAATTACCTATACAGTGTCAACGGGGACGCTAAACCTCAAATCAAACAAACAAAACCTCTGTATGACCTTAGCAGGTGGTGGGACATAAAACTCAAACTCACTCACTCACATCCTTAGGAAGTTAGGATGGCAGTGACTATGCTGTTTTGGTTATGGGCCCCCAATGTTATAAGACTTTAAGAGGCCTCCCTTGGCCTAGTGGGTAAGAGTGCTGTCTCTTACTAGGTTTCTCATTGCTGTGGGTTCCAGCCTTGCTCAGGTCATATGTGGGATGCCAAGTCCTGCAACAGAAGATCAGGTGGTTTTCCTCCAGGTTCTTTGGTTGTGGCCCACTTTTGATTAATGTTTGGCTCACATGAGTATGTAAGTGTTTGAGTTTTACGTCTCACCAACTCCTAAGGTCATATGGAGATGGGACCTCAGTTTCAAGACTCATCCGAAAGTCTGGAGAAGCCCAGGATCGATCCTGCAACCCCCGGTTTATAAGGCAAGTAGCATAACCACTACACCACGGAGGCTTCTCAATGCTGTGGGTTCTAGCCTTGCTCATTTCACATGTGAGACGCCAGATTCTGCAACAGAAGATCAGGTGGTTTTCATCCAGGTACTCCGGTTTTGGTCCACCTTTGTTTGGCTCAAAATAACTGATATAGTCTTGAAAGGGCTGAAAAACAAATATTGAAATGTCATACTGTCAGATGAGAAGGATAACGAAGGGATGATTTCCCTTGTTTCTCATCGAGGCCATTCTAACAAGTACCCACAGCCCACGCCCATAGGGGCTTGAAGAAGAAATATATGGGCTGCATGATGCTTCCACGCAGAGCTGAATCTGGCCCGCACACTAGTACTGATAAACCCCTTAGTGGATCTAAGCCTGTCCAGGAACCGCAGTGCGAGGCAGACCATCCATGCTAATAAACTCTATTGGTTTCATTGGGCGACAGGGCTTGAGATGTCATTTCATCTTAGTGTAGGGTAAAAGTCCTACAAAATTGGAAGCAACGTCTCCAAAATGACCTATAGATACAGTGTTGACGGGGATGTTAAACCTCAAATCAAACAAAACAAAAACAGGTTGTGGGTACTTGTTAGAACCGCCTCATCGAGGCGATTCTAACAAGCACCCACAACATGTATTTCTGTAGAAAAGTAAGAAAAAAGGGAAAAATCCCATCATTAACTTCCTTATTCCTAATTATTTCTTATCTGCATCTATGAGTGTCAACCATAAAGAATTTTTATGATCAAGTCACCAGAGTCACATTTGCCCTGCTCATAAATTTTAAACTTTCAAAAGCAGTTTAGGCCCATAGGGGCTTGAAGAAATAGATGGGATTCATGATGCTTCCACGCAGAGCTAAAACTGACCACACACATATACTAGTAACTGCTTAGAGTCCATGCTTATGAATCCTATTGGTTTCATTGGGCAACAGGGCTTGAGATGTCATTTCATCTCAATGTCGGGTAAAAGTCCTACAAAATTGGAAGCAATGTCTCAAAATGACCTATAGATACAGTGTTGACGGGGATGTTAAACCTCAAATCAAACAAAACAAAAACAGGTTGTGGGTACTTGTTAGAATCGCCTCATCGAGGCGATTCTAACAAGTACCCACAACATGTATTTCTGTAGAAAAGTAAGAAAAAAAGGAAAAATCCCATCGTCTATGAATGTCAATCATAAAGAATTTTTATGTTCATGTCAGCATTACCCAGCTCATAAATATTAAACTGCCAAAAGCAGTAAGTATTTTAAGTTTATGAGCAGGAATATTTAAATGCTCAGTTGAGAAAGAAAAACATTTGATAACCTTGGGGCAACTAGACTGACATGTGTAAATTTTATATTGAATAAATACAATGTAGGTATCTCCAAAACATGTGGGCCCCAACCCTAACTTTAGGGACCAATGACCAGGTTTTCTCTGTTAATCTTTACCCTTAAAGCTGGCCTCTGTAGCTCAGATATGCATCTGACTGTCAATCAGGAGTTTCCTGGTTTGATTCCTTCCAGTCAGCAACATTCTTTCATGGAAATTGATCATGATGAATTATTGTCCATTCTGTCCCTTTGTCCGATTCAAAAAGGGCATTTGTCAGTCTCTGACAAAATAATGTACATTATACTGGATTAACCCTTAAGATGCCAAGAAAAACTACACCTGAAAATGTCGTCTGCTTATGTCGTCTACTAAATTTTTTTGCAAACTTTTTAAAAATATTTTTGCATACAGGCAAATAGAGTGGACCCAAATCAGACTGCTCCTAGAAGAAGAGCAGTCTGATTTGGGTCCACACTGTTTGCAAAAATGATTTTTAAAGTAACCAGCAGACGACAAAGCAGACGACAATTGTCGTGATTGGAATTTTATGGGTAAAGTTTAAGGCTGCCCACAAGGTAAACTGACCGACTAAAACGAACAAGCCAACAATTTTTAGAGGTTAAGTATTCAAAATTGTCATTTAGGGAGGTAAATCTGTCCACACAATGCTGCAAGCATAAAGCAAATGCCAGCCAATGAAAAGCGAAGTTGTGATGATGTCAGGTTTCCAACAATATATCGTAGAACATGCTGTCACAAAGTTATCCTACCAGATGGTGCATTACATAAACAAGTGTACTTGAATCTCTGCTGATTCAAGAAGGGTGTACTGCACTGTACTAGTTTACCCTGTTGGCAGTGTCCCATGCTTTGGGTTTCCTGTCTAAAATGGGTTAATCCATAAAATGCCAATCACGACTGCAGGCGTCTGCTTTGTCATCTGCCTGTTACTTTAAAAGTCACATTGTTGCTCCTCTAGGAGCAGTCTGATCTGGGTCTAAACTGTTCGCCTGTATGCAAAAAATATTGTTTAGAATGTTTACAAAAAGACACAGCAGACGACATAAGCAGACAACATTTTCAGATATAGTTTTTCTCGGCATCTTAAGGGTTAATCATGATTCTTCTCCATCTTCAGGTATTAAAACAGAACCCGTTCTGGTGGACCCATCAGCGACATGATGGTAAACTCTGGAACTTGAACAACTACCGCACAGACATGATACAGGCCCTCGGAGGAGTGGAGGGGATCCTCGAACACACCCTCTTCAAAGGAACATACTTCCCAACTTGGGAGGGTCTCTTCTGGTACGTTCATTAGAGGCACACATTTTTCACATGTCCCCTTACTCCGTTTTATACGTGAAAAAAACAAGTAATTGGTGAACAGTAAAGGCCCAGATTAGACATCACAGCATGCGGCATCTGATCAGGGCCTTCACTGTTTGAAGAAAGTTCAGAGATTTTCTAAGTAAATTTCTGAAAATAACACTGAATCTGAAACCCCTAAATTTTGAAATGGACACTGGGGAAGATACCATTCAGTTTTAATTTGTTTGATTTGAAGTTTAACGTCCCCGTCAACACTGTAAAGGTTATTTTGGAGACGTTGCTTCCAATTTTGTGGGACTTTTACCTGACATTGAGATGAAATGACATCTCAAGCCCTGCCATCCAATGCAACCAATCAGGTTTATAGGCATGGATCGGCAAGTCTCGCACCACATTGCCTGGGCAGGCTTAGATCTTCTAAGCTGTTTACCAGCACTTGTGTGTGGGTTGGTTTCAGCTCTGCGTGGAAGCATCATGCAGCCCATCTATTTCTTCAAGCCCTGATGGGTGGGGGCAAAGATCCATTCAGTACAAAAAAATACCATTCAGTACAAAACGGGTAAAAGATTGGGAACTAGGAACATGTGAAATTTAATTTCCTAAGATCAAATAACATTTTTTTGCAAAATTTTTCAAACAATGAATACTTTGTCAGGGCTGGACATTTTTTTCAAAATTTCACTGGTCATGCATGACCAAAGGCAGTTTGATTTTGGGAAGTTTCATTTGGACAAGACAAAATTTTTTACACATCCTCTAAAATTGGCTGCTTGATGCTTCCACTCAGAGATGAATCCGGCCCGCACACTAGTACTGGTAAGCCACTTAGAGGATCTAAGCCTGTCCAGGAACCGCGGTGTGAGGCGGACCGTCCATACTAATTAACTCCATTGGTTTCATACGGCGACAGGACTTGAGATGTCATTTCATCTCAATGTCGGATAAAAGTCCCACAAAATTGGAAGCAACATCTCCAAAATGACCTTTACAGTGTTGACGAGGATGTTAAACCTCAAATCAACCAACCAACCAACACATCCTCCAACATTAAGCATAAGACAAGTGGAATATTCCAGTCCTGCTTTAATGAAAAATTTCTCTTGTATTCAAGAATATTAGTACCAAATATAATATGCAACATTTACTTTTTTAACAATTAGAGCAAACCTATTACAGTGGATTTTCAGCGGCTTAAGGGGAATGGGTACACCGTCAGGGGAGGCGACTCATGCAAAAGTATTTTTGTCTCCCATGTCAATAGGGGTCAACTCTTAAAGGAAAGAATTTGCACCTGACGAGCAAATTCTTTCCTTTAAGAGTTGACCTCTTTTTCCGTGGGACTGAGCCTATAGAAAAGCGAACAGGAAGTTCCGACCTGAAAGTTGTCTCCCTTGGAAAAATGGCAGAAAAATGTGCTAGGTGTTCCCATTCCTCTTAAGCAGAGATCATTTGTTTTATAGCAGTGTTCAATCCAGGATTTGGGGTTTTGGGGCCCTCTGGGCCCACAGGCCTTGGAAAAGGGGGCCATTTGGAAATTTAGGGGGCCCTTAAATTATACTATATAAAGTTACCAGATTTATCTTAAGGTTTTAGCTGAATGATAAAAACGGACACAAAACAAGTTTAACAGCACAGACAAAATCTATTTAATTTATCTATCCATCTTCTAATACTGAGTTGATCACAATTGCTCATTACCTCATTTAACCAGTACAAAACAATTTGGATAAAGTGTCTTGCTCAAGTGCTAAATGCACGTTTTATCTAGAATGAATGCCATTAAAAATATTTCTGGAAGAGAAGAACTCTATAGTAAATAGCACCCGCCTCGGTATATTGCGGTATTTCGGTCCGGTATTTAGCGTAAGCCGCACGGCGCACACGAATTTGGCGTAAGCCGCACGGCGCACACAAGTATACCGAACATGGCCGCATCCCCGGTAAACAAAACGTCGATTTAGGTTTATAAAAATAAGAATTGTTACTAGTTAAACAAATGAAACAAAATGTTTTTCTAAGTTATTTTGATCAGGCAACATGCGGTTTTTGATCAACTCAACAATACACAACAGGCAGCCGAAAAACCGTGAGAAAATCGCAAAAAATGAACTCCAGAAGAAACAGTCTCTAAAATCTACAGTTGCGACCGACGGGCCCATGGAATGATCTATAGTGCGCCCCTCATGTAAAAAGCGGGCCCCCCGGCGCAATGGCGCAGCCTAGATTGAACACTGAATAGCATGGTTGATTCGCCTAGAAAATTATTAAAAACTTATATTTTGGCTCAAAGTTATGTTATAAGTACAGAGGACCCGCATTATAACGTGTCTATTAGTGTGCCGTTATAATGAATTTGCCGTTCTAAAGAATCCCAGTTAGGAGTATGATAGGTTATAAAAGGTCTTTTCAAGATCATTACTCCAAGAAACAAATGTTATTGGTGAGGCGATTCTAACAAATATCTGTATCATTTGTTTCTTGGAGTATTACAACTCTTTCATGACTATGGATTCGATTTGGGCATTTCCAACCTGGGAGAAGCCCATGCGCTCGGAATCGAGGGTAAGCCTTGAGCTAAGAATTCATTCCATTGAAATTGTTGTTATAACGAGATTTGTCGTTATAAAGAATGTCGGTATAAAGAGGGTTGATTGTAGAACTACTCTGACATGTTCACATCACGAAAAAACGCCTATATAATTTTGACCCCCTTGAACCCCACTTTTACGTAGTAAAACTGGGGGTTCCGGGGGTATACCTTATTTTTCTTATTTCTGCTCTAAAATAAAGATTGTGGGTACTCATTAGAACCGCCTCGATGAGGCGGTTCTAACGAGTGCCAACAATCTATATTTGGAGCAGAAATAAAAAAATATCACAATTTTTCATCATAAAATTTTCATTTTTTCGGCGATAAAGGTGGCAATGTATTTGTATAGGCGTGTTTGCGTAATGATTGTGTATGTGTACCACCCACTTACAGGGAAAAGGCAAGCGGCTTTGAAGAGTCTATGAAGTACAAGAAGTTGACCAATGCCCAGCGATCAGGTCTAAACCAGATCCCAAACCGACGATTCACGTTGTGGTGGTCACCAACCATTAACAGAGCAAATGTAGGTGATCTTTATTAATATTTTTTTTTGATGTCTGTTTTGTCGTGTTTTATAGGGAAAAGACAAGTGGATTTGAAGAGTCGATGAAATACAAAAATTTGACAATTGCTCAGCGTTCTGGTTTAAACCAGATCCCAAACCGTCGATTTACACTTTGGTGGTCGCCGACGATAAACAGGGCGAACGTATGTTAGCTATAGCTACATATTCTTGGTAGCTGCTGTGTAGAGTTTCTTTCAGCTTTTATGAATAACCACTCACTGATAGCAAGGATTAACTTCTAAATTATTCTTTGCTTATTATACCCCCAGCATACAAAGTATGCTATGGGGGTATATAGTTTTCATTCAGCCGTTCGTCCGTCCGTCCGTGTTTCCATCCATCCGTCCGGGCTTCCGTCCGTCCGTTAACATTTTGGTTAAAGTTTTGCATTAAAGTTACTAGACTAAGAGATTGTATCTTCTGAATCCTTTGATAGATTTAGTTGATACTTACACTGAAGTTACATACTGGTCTAAACATTTCATTGATGCATGTCCCACCCTCCACAGTGACCTTGAGGTCAAGGTCACAGACTTAGAAATTTTACATTTTGGTTAAAGTTTTGCGTTAAAGTTTCTAAGAGGTTGTATCTTCTGAACCCTTTGATACATTTTGTTGTTACTTACACTGAAGTTACATACTGGTCTAAAGATTTCGTTGATGCATGTCCCACCCCAGACAATGACCTTGACGTCAAGGTCACAGACTTAGAAATTTTACGTTTGGTTAAAGTTTTATGACAAAGTTTATAGATGCCTGTTTGTTCTAAACTCTTAAGACAAATTCAGTTGATACTTGCATCAATGTTGCATACCAGTCCAAAGATTTCGAGATGCATGGCCCGTCCCCACCCACAGTGACCTAGACCTCAAGGTCATGGACTTAAAAAGTTTACATTTGGTTAAAGTTTTATGACAAAGTTTATAGATGCCTGTTACATAATGTTCTAAACTCTAAGACAAATTCAATTGATACTTGCATTAATGTTGCATACCAGTTCAAAGATTTCATTGATGCATACCCCACCCTGCTGCTTCAGTAACATTGATGCTCACACTCCCTTGGTCCATTTAGAAAGATTATGTTTGGTTTAGACTTTATAAGCACATTATAGATTCTTATAGCTTCTTGACTTCTTCATTCATGTTACATACAACTGGAAAGTTATATCAGAGGGTGGCACTGGCCGGGGGTATACGTGACCCACTGGTCGCTTTCTCTAGTTTTGTCCTCTATTTCACTTCTAATTTTACTTAGATACAGTCTGCTATGTGTAGTCTGTAGTCTAAGTTTTTAACTACCATTAAAATTTGGCTATAAGCCGATTCGGCTATAAGACGGGACCCCCTTTTCAGTTTTTTCTAAGGTGGAATTTTGCTTATACTCTTTTATAAGATGGGTCAAATTTTTGCCATATCTGCCGGGGCCTATCTGCTACAGACAGATGCCGTTTAGATGTGAGAAATCGGCCTTTTTTCGTCAGAAAACCCCTCTACTTACCCCTCACATGGCTTGTTTGGCCGCTTGTTTATATCTGTTGACATTCTATGTCTCTGTTTATGAGAGTTACAAAGAGAGACAAGTCTTATTGAATCTGAATAGGTAGGTCTATTAAGCGTTGGGAAAAGGGGGTAATTTATTTCCAACAAAAATTTTTAGAAGTATTTGTTGCAGCTTTTCTATAAGTAACTGAACTATATTTTTATCGGGGAACACAACACCTAGCTATTCTGATTCAGAACCAATGCCCCAGCTAGCACAAAATAGTGGGCAAACGTAGGGCCGATACGTCGTATCACTGTCGGCCCAAAGTTGGCCCGGTACATGCTTTGCTAGCTAAGGCTAGACAGCTACTCAGACTTCTATTTATTAGACGACAAGTGCTGACAAATCCATTTCCCGGCCGCCTGGGACAAGACCGAAATCGCGCCGGGCAGGTGCACTTTGACCATATGACATTCGATCGGGCAAGTGCAAAAAAAAAATTGTCACAACTGTCAGTCTTTTTGAGTCCTTAAATACGGTGAAACTAGACCAGTAAGTAAATCCCAATAATTGCAGATACAAACCATCTGTGTATGTATTACGGTTCAAGTATGAAACTATTGTTAATCCCTTCATATAATTGCCACCCTGCGTTGCGTGTCGATAAGGTGTGAAAATATTGTCCAAGTTATGTCTCTTATTAGCGTTTATTCTCCAAATTTAATCCACAATCAATGTGAGAATGATTTAATCGCTCCTCAGACAATTAGCTACATCTAACAGTAGATGTTTGCTTAAGAAAAACAGACGTTTCTACAGTCTCGTGAATGGTTATGTTTTGGCGCCAAATACCATAGTTTGGCGGGAAAAGTCGAACGCTGTTGTTGGTTATTGACACAGAAATTCTGAGGATAATTCGGGAGCTGTGCAAAGCGCTGGTCGGGCAAGTGCAAAAAAAAAATTGTCACAACTGTCAGTCTTTTTGAGTCCTTAAATACGGTGAAACTAGACCAGTAACTAAATCCCAATAATTGCAGATACAAACCATCTGTGTATGTATTACGGTTCAAGTATGACACTATTGTTAATCCCTTCATATAATTGCCACCCTGCGGTGCGTGTCGATAAGGTGTGAAAATATTGTCAAGTTATGTCTCTAATTAGCGTTTATCCTCCAAATTTAATCCACAATCAATGTGAGAATGATTTAATCGCTCCTCAGACAATTAGCTACATCTAACGGTAGATGTTTGCTTAAGAAAAACAGACGTTTCTACAATCTCGTGAATGGTTATGTTTTGGTGCCAAATACCAGAGTTTGGCGGGAAAAGTCGAACGCTGTTGTTGGTTATTGACACGGAAATTCTGAGGATAATTCGGGAGCTGTGCAAAGCGCTGGTCGGGCAAGTGCAAAAAAAAAAATTGTCACAACTGTCAGTCTTTTTGAGTCCTTAAATACGGTGAAACTAGACCAGTAACTAAATCCCAATAATTGCAGATACAAACCATCTGTGTATGTTTTACGGTTCAAGTATGACACTATTGTTAATCCCTTCATATAATTGCCACCCTGCGGTGCGTGTCGATAAGGTGTGAAAATATTGTCAAGTTATGTCTCTAATTAGCGTTTATCCTCCAAATTTAATCCACAATCAATGTGAGAATGATTTAATCGCTCCTCAGACAATTAGCTACATCTAACGGTAGATGTTTGCTTAAGAAAAACAGACGTTTCTACAATCTCGTGAATGGTTATGTTTTGGTGCCAAATACCAGAGTTTGGCGGGAAAAGTCTAACGCTGTTGTTGGTTATTGACACAGAAATTCTGGGGATAATTCGGGAGCTGTGCAAAGCACTGGTTTTCTATCCACCTCTATTCACAACCGTTTAGCTTGCGAGAAAATATTTTTTACCGGCTCCAAACATTTTTTTTTATGAAAGAGATACACACAATGACATTAAACACGTGCGGGGGTGCTGGTGTCGGATGACGTCATTTACCGATCGCGTGCAGAAAAATGTTGCGGTAGTTTGTGGGCGGCAATTTATATCAATTCAAAAATCACCGATCAGCTTTTTCCGTATGTCTGGTCTTCGCCGGACATTGCCGGAAAAATGCCTGCAGTCCATGACCTCGGCTATAAGATGGGGTCATTTTTGGGGGCTCATTTTGAAGGGAAAAATCCTCGTCTTATAGCCGAATTTTTACGGTAAATTTAAAACTTCTGCTATTTCTGCATTTTGCTTAAAGGGAATTAATAAAAGACAATATTGATGATCTGATCTGGTCAGGTCAGTAGGAGCAGTCTGATTATGGAAAAATAGGTTTGAGAAGTTTGCAAGAATAAGCAGCAGACGACATAAACAGACAACAGTTTCAGCTGTAATTTTTCTTGAAATCTTAATCTTAGTTTGGTACATTGCAGTTAAGGCTGACACGATTAATCGTATAATCGATTAAATCGTATAATCGATTAATCGATCGATAAATTCCCCAAAAATGATTATCATTTCTGATTTTCTTTCAATCGATTACTTCATATGTACAATTATCTACCAAAAGTTATGCCTAAAATACCTGGATGAGTGGCAAACAATGCAGACCCTGATGAGACGCCGCATTCTGCGACGCGGCGTCTCATCTGGGTCTACACTGTTTGCTCAGGCCTGTCTGTTCAAATATACATATTGTAAAGTGCAAAATATGGTAAGAGTCATGCTCAGACAGAAAGCCAGACAGGTAAAATTATGACAAAAACCTTAGCGATTACTAATCGATTATCGATCGCAACGGTGAGACTGATGATCGATTATCTTTTCAGCTTCGATTAGCCAGCCCTAATTGCAGTACATGTGGCTTTGCTTCAGTCTTACAGATTGTAGTGCTACTGGTGAAAGTAACTGCAGAAATGTGCACATCTCACACTTTATCTTTTTATGCCCAAGCCAGTCGAAGAATGGTGAAAAGGGCATATTGTGTTACCCCTGTCTGTCCATCCATCTCTGTGTCTATGAATTTGTTTGATTTGAGGTTTTAACATCCCTGTCAACACTGTAAAGGTCATTTTGGAGACGTTGCTTCCACTTTTGTGGGACTTTTACCCGATGAAATGACATCTCAAGCCCTGCCGCCCCATGAAACCAATAGGGTTTATAAGCATGGATGGGCCGACTCGGACCGCTTTGCCAGGGCAGGCTTAGATCCTCTAAGCGGTTAACCAGTACTTGTATGCGAGTCGGTTTCAGCTCTTTGTGGAAGCATCATGCAGCCCATATATTTCTTCAAGCCCCGATGGGTGGTGGCCGCTGTGTCTATGTATGCACTCATCATTTGAAGGAAACGGCATATAGTGTTACCATTATCCATCAGTCTCGGACAGGGTCTGTGTCTGAAATGGCATGGGGTTAGAAGTCTGCCTTTTAGTTATCTTAATTGCGCTACTGGGCGGTGGCATAGTGTCCTTTGCACTTTCTTATAGTTTTGATCATTATTTACACCTTGTAAAGTGATACTGTTGCTTATGGACTCAATTCCATTAAGAATAGAAGATCTTGCTCTGATTTGTTCACAAATTGTTCATTTAGAATCAAATTACCCATACATAGTTCCTTAAGGGGAATGGGAACTCCTTCAGGGGAGGCAACTCCTGCAAAAGTATTTTTGTCTCCCATGTCCATAGGGGTCAACTCTTAAAGGAAAGAATTTGCTCCTGAGGAGCAAATTCTTTCCTTTAAGAGTAGACCTCTTTTTCAGTGGGGCAGGGCTTATAGAAAAGCAAACAGGAAGTTCTGAAAGTTGTCTCCCTATGAAAACTGGCGGAAAAATCTGCCAGGTGTTCCCATTCCCCTTAAATGGCAAAAGAAACCAGTGTTTCTTTAGATCAGTGAAACGCAAATTCAGATTCAGAACATGTGATCTCAATTGAGGGTGATAAACTCTCTAGTATAAAAGTTATTTCTGGTATTTTTATAGCATTTTTATGATGTAAATAGTACTTTTGTCAGACTTTTATGTTCTGAATTTTCAGACATCCAAGTATGAATCCTTAATATTTTTGTAGTCATTATAATATTTCACAATCTATGAATTCACTCTCACCATTTCCACCTAGCATTGCTTTATACCCTCAAGAGTTTTGATGTTGACCAATCACAATTGCCGTCTGCTTTGCTGTCTGCTGGTTACTTCAAGTCATGGCTGCAAACAGTGTGGTCCCAGATCAGACTGCTAGGAGATCAGACTGCTCCTAGCAGTCTGATCAGGGTCCACTCTGTTTAGAAAAATGTTTGAAAAGTTTGCAAGAAGATATAGCAAAATCATAAACAGGGACATTTTCAGATGCATTTTTTTTTTTTTTTTGACATCTTAAGGGTTATATATCGGCACAAGAGTAATAAGTGCAATGCTGCTGGGAAAAAGGATCTTGTATAGAGTTAAAACGCCGAGAAAATCTACATCTGAAAATGTCGTCTGCTTATGTTGTCTGCTGAATTCTCTTGCAAAGTTTTAAAAACTATATTTGGATACAGGCAAACAGTGTGGACCCAGATCAGACTGCTCCTAGAGGAGCAGTCTGATCTGGATCCACAGTGTTTGCAAAAATGGCTTTCAAAGTAGCCGGCAGGCGACAAAACAAACGACTATAGTCGTGATTGGCATTTTATGGGTTAATAGCTGACTTCAGTGGCTCATTCAAGTGCATGTCTGACTGGTCATCATATCACAGGTTTGATTCCCTTTGAAATGGTGAGCCTTTATTTTCACTGTAGCTGGTGTTGTGCCGTGTGGCGGCTGTAAACCGTCTCCCCGTACATCATCATAGTGCAGATTATATTTATGCCCCCAACTTTGAAAAAGTTGGAGGGGCATATTGCTTCTGGTTCGTTCGTCCGTTCGTCCGTCCGTTACGCTTTTGATGCATAGCATAACTAAAGAACCGTGTATGCTAGGGTTTTGAAATTTCATATATGGATTCCTCATGGAAAATTAGCTGACGTGTATTTTTTTTCTCGTCCGGATTATGCCCCCTTCAAGAGTTATTGCCCTTTGAAATTTTTTTTAATAAAATCTTGTCAGCAAGATATCTCAAAAACTATTGGAGCTAAGGCCTTGAAAGTTGGTGAATATATTGGTGGTGATGAGTAGATGAACTGATTAACTTTTGACAAAATTCCGAAAAATACTTTGTGAGTTATGGCCCTTTGTCATTTTGGTAATTTGTGCCCATTGTAATGTATGCTAAAAGTGATGCATAGCACAACTTTAGAACCGTGTATTCTAGGGTTTTGAAATTTCATATATGGATTCCTCATGGAAAATTAGCTGACGCGTATTTTTTTTCTTGTCCGGATTATGCCCCTTTTAAGAGTTATTGCCCTTTGAAATTTTTTTAATAATATTTTGTCAGCAAGATATCTCAAAAACTATTGGAGCTAGAGCCTTGAAAGTTGGTGAATATATTGGTGGTGATGAGTAGATGAACTGATTAACTTTTGACAAAATTCCGAAAAATACTTTGTGAGTTATGGCCCTTTGTCATTTTGGTAATTTGTGCCCATTGTAATGTATGCTAAAAGTGATGCATAGCATATCTTTAGAACCGTGTATGCTAGGGTTTTGAAATTTCATATATGGATTCCTCATGGAAAATTAGTTGACGCGTATTTTTTTTCTTGTCCGGATTATGCCCCTTTTAAGAGTTATTGCCCTTTGAAATTTTTTTAATAAAATTTTGTCAGCAAGATATCTAAAAAACTATTGGAGCTAGAGCCTTTAAAGTTGCTGAATATATTGGTGGTGATGAGTAGATGAACTGATTAACTTTTGACAAAATTCCGAAAAATACTTTGTGAGTTGTGGCCCTTTGTCATTTTGGTAATTTGTGCCCATTGTAATGTATGCTAAAAGTGATGCATAGCATATCTTTAGAACCGTGTATGCTAGGGTTTTGAAATTTCATATATGGATTCCTCTTTGAAAATTAGCTGACGCGTATTTTTTTTCTCGTCCGGATTATGCCCCTTTTAAGAGTTATTGCCCTTTGAAATTTTTTTTAATAAAATCTTGTCAGCAAGATATCTCAAAAACTATTGGAGCTAGAGCCTTGAAAGTTGTTGAGTATATTGGTGGTGATGAGTAGATGAACTGATTAACTTATGACAAAATCCCGAAAAATACTTTGTGAGTTATGTCCCTTTGTCATTTTGGTAATTTGTGAAAAACATTGTCATCGTTCTAGCGCCTACATTTCTTCACCAATTTCAATATAACTTCACACAAATGTTTCTTATAAAAAAATCTCAAGCGAGTTCGACTTTCAAGGTCATGACCTCAAGGTCAAGGTCACTGTGGCTATTTTTAGAAAAACTTTGTCATCGCTCTAGCGCCTACATTTCTTCACTAATTTCAATATAACTTCACACAAATGTTCCTTATAAAAAAATCTAGAGCGAGTTCGACTTCAAGGTCATGACCTCAAGGTCAAGGTCACTGTGGCTATTTTTAGAAAAATTTTGTCATTGGTCTAGCGCCTACATTTCTTCACCAATTTCAATATAACTTCACACAAATGTTTCTTATGATAATATCTCAGCGAGTTCGACTTTCAAGGTCATGACCTCAAGGTCAAGGTCACTGTGGCTATTTTAAGAAAAACTTTGTCATCACTCTAGCGCCTACATTTCTTCACTGATTTCAATATAACTTCACACAAATGTGCCTTAAGACTATATCTTGAGCGAGGTCGACTTTCAAGGTCATGACATCAAGGTCAAGGTCACTGTGGCTATTTTTAGAAAAACTTTGTCATTGCTCTAGCGCCTACATTTCTTCACTGATTTCAATATAACTTCACACAATTGTTCCTTATGACAATATCTCGAGTGTGTTCGACTTTCAGGGTCATGACCTCAAGGTCAAGGTCACTGTAGCTATTTTTAGAAAAATTTTGTCATCGCTCTAGCGCCTACATTTCTTCACCGATTTCAATATAACTTCACACAAATGTTCCTTATGACAATATCTCTAGCGAGTTTCACTTTCAAGGTCAAGGTCACTGTGGCTATTTTTAGAAAAACTTTGTCAATGCTCTAGCGCTTACATTTCTTCATTGATTTCAATATAACTTCACACAAATGTTCCTTATGACAATATCTCAAGCCATTTCAACTTTCAAGGTCAAGGTCACAATGGCTATTTTTAGAAAAACTTTGTCATCGCTCCAGCGCCTACATTTCTTCACCGATTTTAATATAACTTCACACAAATGATCCTTATGACAATACCTCGAAAGAGTTCGACTTTCAAGGTCAAGGTCACTGTGGCTATTTTTAGAAAAACTTTTTCATTGCTCTAGCGCTTACATTTTTTCACCAATTTCAAAATCGATTCACACAAATGTTCCTTATGACAATATCTGTAGCGAGTTCCACCTTCAAGGTCAAGGTCACTGTGGCTATTTTTAGAAAAACTTTGTCAATGCTCTAGCGCTTACATTTCTTCACCAATTTCAATATAACTTCACACAAATGTTCCTTAAGACAATATCTCGAGCGATTTCGACTTTCAAGGTCAAGGTCACTGTGGCTATTTTTAGAAAAACTTTGTCATCGCCCTAGCGACTACATTTCCTCACTGATTTCAATATAACTTCACACAAATGTTCCTTATGACAATACCTCGAGTGAGTTTGACTTTCAAGGTCAAGGTCACTGTGGCTATTTTTAGAAAAACTTTGACATGGCTCTAGCGCTAACATTTCTTCACCGATTTCAGAATAACTTCACACAAATGTTCCTTATGACAATATCTCGAACTTTTTCGACTTTCAAGGTCAAGGTCACTGTGGCTATTTTTTGAAAATCTTTGTCATCGCTCTAGTGCCTACATTTATTGATGGATGTTAATAGAACTTCACACAAATGTTTCTTATGGTATTATCTCGAGTTGCTTTGACTTTCAAGGTCATGACCTCAAGGTCAAGGTCACTATGGCTATTTTTAGAAAAACTTTGTCATTGCTCTACCGCCTACATTTATGATTTTAATCTAACTTCACACAAAAGATGCTTATGATAATATCTTGAGCAAGATCTACTTCAATGCAAGTATCCATTTCTGACCTTGACCTACATTTTGTGGTTCACTGACTTTGTAAAATAGTGTGACAACCCTAACTTTCACCCTGATGTAAGAGTCTGTTTTTAAGAGTTTCATTGATGATACTTGGTACATGCTTGCAACTAGGAGTGAAATTTTTATGCAGGCGCTCATGTTTGACCTTGACCTAGATTTCATGGTTTGGTGACTTTGCGCCCCCACAGGCGCGACATAGCCTTCAGGGGAATTCTTGTTGTATGTTTTTGAGTCTTTAACAATATTTGTTGAATATTTTGCCATCTAAGGACAAGCAAAGGTTGGGGGCATTGTGTTTTACAAACACCATTTCTAGTTTCTGGTCCTTTGGGATCATTGAGTTCATTTGGTTTCATTTTGAAAATAGAGTTCTGCTTAAGTCGGTGCTAGAGGGCGTGACCGGTGTTGCACATTTCAGTACCGGTCATGAACAGATTCAATAAAACCGAGACTGCTAGTTTCGTTTATTTGGTGTATTCCTTGCTTCCAAAGGATCTAACTTCAGAACTTATTAACCTTTCTGCTGATTCAAGGAGGGTAGTTGTCAGTTTCTGACAATAGAACATGAACTGTACTGGTCAACTGCTCATGTATAGGCCTGCTGGAAAAAAAATGTGTTTAGGTCAAGTGACTGTCTAAACATGATCTTACTACCGATTTCAGTATCCATTAGACTTTCAGTCAAATGTAGCAGATCAAAGGGGTACATTCTGATGTAATTTCAGAGGCACCAGAAAGATACATCAAACTCTTTGTACTCCAGACTTGTCACAGGTGATTGACATGTGACAGACTATCTCTTATTGGTTTTGTTTGTTTGTATTGGAGTTTAACGGTCCAGTCAACAGTATTTTTGGTCATTTTTGAGCCCGTCAGTTTACCTATCAACACTTTTCCTGGGCAGGCTTATACGTAAGCGGTTAACCAGTACAGTGCACATTCTTTCGCCATAAACTGACAACTGCCCTTCTTGAATCAGCAGACGGGAGAGAATGACTGTAGAATTTCATATTAAATTTCCACGAAAGAATGATGCTGACCCCGGCAGGAATAGAACCCGCGTCCTCCTGATCACCAGTCAGATGCGCATCCGACTGAGCTTCCAAGGTCGGCTATATCTCTTATTGGACATGTGCTAATTACTGAAAGTGGAAATCGTATCTGATTGGATACCTGCACACTTGTTGTGTCATAATCTGTCTAATACTTTTCTAACCTTGTCAGTTTTGACATCATAATATAAAGTTCAAAGGATAAAGCAGCAGCTTTGAAATGACAGTCACTGAGTATCATGTCCACTCCAGAGTCTAATGAATGTTGAAATCAGTAAAAAAAAAAAAGAATATACTCGTAATACTGTGAAAATGTGGTCTCCTTATTCATGATTAGCAGTCAAAGGGTTCAAGGAAAGAATTTTCTCCTTTTCTTTCCCCAAATGGTTGATACTATTAAAAGAAAGAATTTTTTCCTTTTCTTTCTCCAAATGGTTGATACTATTAAAGGAAAGAATTTTCTCCTTTTCCTTCTCCAAATGGTTGATACTATTAAAGGAAAGAATTTTCTCTTTTCTCTCTCCAAATGGTTGACACTATTAAAGGAAAGAATTTTCTCTTTTTCCTTCTCCAAGTGGTTGATCCTATTAAAGAAAAGAATTTTCTCCTTATAGGAGTAAATTCTTTCCTTTAACCCTTGTCCTGCTTAGCCCGGATATGTCTTATCTTTCAAACAAGGAAGATCCCGATCAGATGGCTTCTTCAGAAGCCATCTGATCAGGATCTTCATTGTTTGTCATTCAGCTCATGAATTTGTTGCAATAATTTGCATCAAGTAATCTGATTGGTTGATAATCAGTAAATATTCAGCCGGTCAAGGGTTAATAGTAGCCAAGCGTGTGAGAAAGAAAATAGCAGACATACTGTGAGAACGGAGACTAGTCACTCTATGAGGAGGGAGGGAACTTATTCTTTGCTCAAGTAAACTTCCCTGGATGTGTATACAGTCTCCATATTTACGGTTCTTGAAATTATTTTTGTTGTAGGTGTATGTAGGTTTCCAGGTACAGCTTGATCTGACTGGCATCTTTATGCACGGCAAGATTCCCACGCTTAAGATATCACTGATTCAGATATTCCGGGCTCACTTGTGGCAGAAGATACATGAAAGTGTGGTCATGGACTTGTGTCAGGTAGGTTCACTTTTGTGTGTGAAAGTGAGGTCCCTCAGACTATTTTAACTTACTTAGTGAGTGAGTGTTTGAGTTTTAAGTCCCACCAACAGCTAAGGTCATACTGAGATGGGATCCGAAAGTCTAGAGAAGCCCGTGATGGATACTGCGACCCCTGGTTAACAAGGCGAGTAGTATAACAACTACACCACAGAGGCTTCTAAATTTAGTACTGAATGGAATCTTCAACCTCCTATTCAAAAGGTGTCCATTTCTGAATTTTGGGGTACCAGGCTGAGATGATTTTATAAGTTGATTGACTCATTTTGTACCGGAAACCCCAAAATGTGTACCCTGACAAAGATTGCAGGCCTAGATCAGAGTTATTGATTAACTTACATGGTTTTTGCTTTGCATTATGATAACACACCCGTGCGACATAAGTGCATTTTTCTCATCTCCAAAACGGCTACTTTTCTGATGAAAATCTGTGATATTTTTCTTATAAATACTGCAAACATAGGTCGTGGGTGCTCGTTAGAACCGCCCCATTGAGGCGGTTCTAACGAGTACCCACAACCTATTTCATGGAGTAAAAATAAGAAAAATAATAATAATGTATTTTCCCCCTTCCCCCCCCCCCCCCCCCCCCCCCCCCACACACACACACACTGAGGGCTACTGCTAAGGGGCATAATGGAGATAATTTCTGGATATATTATCAGTGTTCTATAACAAAAAAAGTATCTTGTGTGTACTCATTAGAATCGCCTCAATGAGGTGATTCTAATGAGTACACACAGAATACATTTGCATGTTGTAAGTACACACAGCATACATTTGCTAGATAAAAGACGAAGTATCCTAAACTTTCCCTCAGTATTTCTTATGTAGAGAAATTCCCTAAGGGCTCTAGAACGGGTTTGAATCAGCCATGGTAAATGAGCCATCAGTGTTTGAGCCATCAAGTTCTACTGCATGTACGCCCCTGTCCTGGGCTTGGAGAAATAGATTGGGCTGCATGTCGCTTCCTCGCAGAGCCGAAACCGACTGAACTCAAGTACTGGTAAATTGCTTATAAGGTCTAAGCCTGCCCAAAAAGTGGTGCTATACAGTGGGGTGTGTCGGACAACTCCTTAAACCCTAGCAGTTTCTTTGGGTAGTAGTGCTTGAGTTGTCAGTTCTTCTCAATGTCGTGTATAAGTCCCACAAAATTGGAAGCAACATATCCAGTGTTGACTGGGACATAAAACCTCAAACAAACAATGTACTATGTAAACTGGGCTGGGCTTGGAAATAGTATACAGTAATTTCCTATAGTAAGACCACCTTTGGGACTGTTCAAAAACTGTCCCAAAGGTAGTCTTCCACGAGAAGGGAATGCATATAGAAAACACAAAGAAAATGTGATCAAAACCTTCTAAATAGGCTTTTAAAAGCATAATTTGTCTTAAATTTGGGTGGTCTTAATAGCTGAATTTCAATGTATGTACATAATAGCCATTTTATCCTCATTTGTCTTACAAGATGTTGTTATTTACAGGTGTTTGATCAAGAGTTAGATGCCCTTGAAATTGAGACCGTTCAGAAGGAGACTATTCACCCTCGTAAGTCTTACAAGATGAACAGCTCGTGTGCCGACATCCTCCTGTTTGCTGCTTACAAGTGGAATGTCTCCAAGCCATCACTACTAGCTGACTCAAAGTAAGTATACGATGAATATAGCTCCAGATAATGCGCCCCAGCCCATTGGGGCTTGGAGGAATAGATTAGGCCGTCTGGTGCTTCTGCACACAGAGCTGACGCTGATGAACTTGATTACTGGTAAACATCTTAGGTCTAAGCCTGCCCAGGAAAAGTGATGTGAGTCAGACCGCTCCTTAAACCCTATCGGTTTTTATGGATGGTAGGGCTTGAGATGTCGTTTCATCCCAATATAGGGTAAAAGTCCCACAAAATTGGAGGCAGTGTCTTTCCTTTTAAGAGTAGACCCCTTTTTCATTGGGACAGGGCTTTCAGAAAAGCAAATAGGAAGTCCCGCAAGTTGTCTCCCTTTGAAAAATGGTGGAAAAATCTGTCAGGTGTTCCCATTCCCCTTAAGGCTTGGCTCAATATAAGTGAAATAATCTTGAAAGTGCTGTAAATACAAATTAAAGAAAAAATATGAACATTTTTCACATATATCCCTTGCCACAAACATTTTCCTTACAAATTAATTCAATGTTTGAAGTGATTTCTGTTTGTAATTCGTGGCAATGTTGCAGTCAATGTATCGGTTCTTTATCCTGATTTCAGGAATGTAATAATTCGATGGCAAAGTTGTGGTAAATGTATTAGTTCTATATCCTGTTTTCAGGGATGTAATGGACAATGCTACAACACAGAAGTACTGGTTAGACATCCAGCTTCGATGGGGAGACTATGACTCCCACGATGTGGAGAGATATACTAGGGCAAAGTTCCTGGATTATACCACAGATAATATGAGTATTTATCCCTCACCCACAGGGGTACTCATAGGGATTGACCTTGCCTACAACTTACACAGGTATTGTTTATACTCTGAATTTTGCTTAGTCCCTGCTTCTCAAGTCCAGATGACCTGCAAAGAAGTCTTAACCCATAAAATGTCAATCATGACAAGAATTTTTGTCTGCTTTGCTGTCTGCCGGTTACCTTAGAAGTAATCTTTTGCAAACAGTGTGGAACTAGATCAGACTGCTCCTGTAGGAGCAGTCTGATCTGGGCCCACACTGTTTGCCTGTATGCAAAGATATTTTTAAAAAGTTTGCAACAAAAATTTGAGCAGACGACATAAGAAGACGACATTTTCAAATGTAGATTTTCTCAGCGTCTTAAGAGTCAACATTTGGAAGTAATGTTTCTGTTTGATAGCAATATTTTTGATTAAGGTGTCATTTAGCATGAAATGCGAATACCAATTTCAAACCAAGGCATTTCATTGTTTTGAATGAAACAGCAGCTTGTGCTACAGATGCAGAGTTCTTTGTATACCACTGAATATTTGGAAGTCTTCATCAATTAAAACAACATTGAAACTTCCATGGCTCGAACACAGAAGACTCCTTTATCATGGCCAAGTCGAACACGGTTTTGAGTCCCTTGGGAATTTTTTCCCATAACACCAGATAAGAAAAAAGTCAGGGACAATTTAGGGAGATATTCTTCTTTCCAATGAAAATGTATGTTGTGTGTACTCATTGGTGAGGCAATTCTAATGAGTACACACAGCATACCTTTATTTTAAAGAACATGGAAATTAAATTATTCCTTATCTTGGCTTCAAGCCTAACCACCACCGTCCTCGGTGGCCTAGTGGATAAGAGCCCTGACTCTTAATCATTAGGCGTCTCACCGCTGTGGTTCGAGCCTGGCTCGGGTCACATGTAAGACGCCAAGTTCTGCAATGGAAGTCAGGTAGGTTTTCTCCAGGTGCTCCAGTTTTCTCCCAGCTCTGATTAACGATCGGCTCAATATGAGTGAAATAATCTTGAAAGGGCCGTAAAACCAAAACAAAACAAAAAAGATAAATGAGTAACCATCGGTAGCTGGAACTGTCCCTGTCCAGGTTTTCATTTGAGCCATTGCAATTTGACTATATTGTCTTCCAGTCCTTTTTGTCGCGCCTGCTATTAGCATGGCGCGATATAGGCGCCCGGTTTTCCGTCCGTCCGTTCGTCAAGGCGTCAACATTTGCGTCCACTCTAGCGTTCACCCTAAGGTTCAAGTTTACCACAGGCGCGACATAGCCTTCGGTGGAATTCTTGTCTGGTCTTGGTAATGAATTAACGCCTATCCTGCTGAATAAATCAGTTTATAGCTTCACCCATTTCTGACTTTCAACCAATTAAACTCCTTGACACAATGTTTTCGTTCTATTCACAAACTGCATGTCAAACAGTGTAGATCCTGATCAGATGGCTTCTTCAGAAGCCATCTGATCTGGATCTACACTGTTTGCAAAGATAGGGTTTGCCCTCTTCAGTGGGATAAGGGTTATGCCCTATAGTGAAGTCAAAATGATTCTTGTTCTCCAGTGCATATGGTAACTGGTTCCCGGGTTCCAAGCCTCTGATTCAGCAAGCTATGGCCAAGATAATGAAAGCCAACCCTGCGCTGTATGTGTTACGAGAGCGGGTGAGGAAGGGTCTGCAGCTGTACTCATCAGAACCAACTGAGCCGTATCTGAGTTCACAGAACTACGGTGAACTGTTCTCCAACCAGATCATCTGGTTTGTGGATGACACCAATGTATACAGGGTCACCATACACAGGGTAAGTTATAGGTGTATTATTATACCCGCTTTTTCGAAGAAAAATCGGGTATATTGTTTTCGTACCACAGTTTGATCCGGCGTCAGTCCGTCTGTCTGTCCGTCCGTCTGTCCGTCACGTTTCTTGTGATTGGATCTCCTCTGCAACCACTGAAGTTACACTTTTGAAACTTTGCATGTGGATAGTACATGGAATGTAGATGGCAGTGGGCAACTTTTTTGTGACCTTGACCTCAACATGACCCCAAGGTCAAAGGTCAAAAATTATGATTTGCCATATCTCCTAAACTATTAGAGTTACACTTCTGAAACTTTGGTTATTGGATGGCCCTTGGAATATAGAATAAATTTGGATACTTTCGGTGTGACCTTGACCTCAACATGACCCCAAGGTCAAAGGTCAAAAATTATGATTTGCCATATCTCCTAAACTATTGGAGTTACACTTCTGAAACTTTGCTTATTAGATGGCCCTTGGAATATAGAATATGTCAGGTTACTGTTGGTGTGACCTTGACCCCAAGGTCAAAGGTCAAAAAGTATGATTTTGCCATATCTTCTAAACTATTAGAGTTACACTTCTGAAACTTTGGTTATTGGATGGCCCTTGGAATATAGAATAAATTTGGATACTTTCGGTGTGACCTTGACCTCAACATGACCCCAAGGTCAAAGGTCAAAAATTATGATTTGCCATATCTCCTAAACTATTGGAGTTACACTTCTGAAACTTTGCTTATTGGATGGCCCTTGGAATATAGAATAAATTGGGCTACTTTTGGTGTGACCTCGACCCCAAGGTCAAAGGTCAAAAAGTATGACTTTGCCATATCTTCTAAACTATTGCAGTTACACTTCTGAAACTTGCTTATTGGATGGCTGTTGGAATATAGAATAAATTGGGATACTTTAGGTGGATTCAACATAACCCCAAGGTCAAAGGTCAAAAAGTATGACTTTGCCATATCTTCTAAACTATAAATGTTACACTTCTGAAACTTTGCTTATCAGTTAGAATGTTCTTTGCAACTTTTTTTAACTTACATTTAGTTTTGGCTAGCTAATACATAGTCATTAATGTTATTAATAGAAAAAGCGGGTATTTGCGATGGTTTACCATCGACTGCAGATCTAGTTGTAAATTGTAATCATGTGTGAATCGTACCACAGCTATAGTTAAGAGAGAGTAAGGAGAATAAATAAGGAGTATTTTTTTCTCCATAAAAGAGAGTGTTGTGGGTTCTTCTTAGAATCTCCTCATTTAGTTGATGCTAACAGGTACATGGCTCGAACACTGATGGCTCGTTTACCATGGATGCGTCGAACCCATTCTTGCGCCCCTTCCGAAATCCTCTATATAAGAAATAGTGGGGGGTAATTAAGGAGATTTTAGTCTTTTATCTTACAAATGTATGCTGGGTGTACTCATTAGAATCGCCTCGATGAGGGGATTCTAATGAGTACACACAGCATACATTTTGATTATAGAACACCGAAAAAGATGTCTAAAGGTATCTCGTTATGCCTCCTTACAGTAACCCTCAGTGGCTCGAACTACCCCTGTCTCGAACAGATTTTCGAGGTCCCAAAGGTGTTAGAGCCATAGAAGTTCGACTGTATGTCTAGTATTGGGGCTATAAGTATGTATGTACACACACATCAAATATGTTCTATAAAAGGGTTATCCTTGGAAAGTAAGGAATATACCACAGAACTTAAAAATATGGAGTGAGCAAGTCTTCTGGGCCAGACTAACTAGTTTCACCCAATAGGGCCTCATCATTGTCCCTCAGATTTTTTTGAAATTCCGCAGTAGAATCCAAAGAATGAGAAAATATAATCTGCACTTTGATGAAGGACAGCAAAGTCTACAGTACATAGGAATGTTTGCCCTTATCTTGCTGTTCGCGACAACCCCTATCTTTGCAAACAGTTTAGATCAAGATCAGATGGCTTCTGGAGAAGCCCTCTGATCAGGATCTACAATGTTTGACTTTCAGTTTACGAATTTGTAGCAATAAATTAAATCAAGTAATTTGATTGGTTGATATAACGAAATGGGTGTGGCTTAGATGAATATTCAGCAAGATAAGGGTTAGGATAATATCAGTTGTGTCTTAAACTAATCTTTATTTTGCTGTATGTCTTTTTGGCCACTGTCAGTAGTGTTGAGAGAATAATGTGAATTAACATACAGTAAAATTCCTTATTAAGACCACCTTCGGGACTGTTAAAAAGTGGTCTTAGAGAGACCTCTTTTGAACAGTCCCAAAGATGGTCCCTGACCAGAGGACATTGTAGGCAGAAAACACAAAGAGAAGTTCAGTGTGCCCTTCAAAATAAGCTTTTAGTAGGAAAATTAGTCCTAATTTTAGGTGGTCTTAATAGTGGAATTCGACTGTAATTTCATTCATTCAGAAATAAAATAGAAATGACTTGTCTAATAATGCTTTGTTACTATGTCCTTACCTGTTTTTTTGCAGACATTTGAGGGTAACTTGACAACCAAGCCGATTAATGGAGCCATCTTCATCTTCAATCCTAGAACAGGGCAACTCTTCTTGAAGATTATCCATACATCAGTCTGGGCAGGGCAGAAACGTCTTGGACAGGTAAAATGTTATATATCATTGGCTCTATCTTGAAAAGGCAATTAAAAACAAATCCAGATTCATCATGTAAACATTTTGAGTCTAAAACTCAAAAAAGCTCATTTGAATTGATCACAAGACTTTATATAGAGATCTTACACGAGTGGTCATTTCATATGATGTTTATGAAACGAGCCTTTGGCGAGTTTCATAAATTTCATAAGAAATGACCACGAGTGTAAGATTCTGTTTATCATATGACCATTTTGAATAGGATTTTATGGCCTCTGAATCTGACAGTTTTTCTGCAAAAAAATGCATTGTTGACATGGATGTCGCCATGACGTTACTTAATCCCGCCAAAGTGTTATTACATGTGTGGTCATACGATATTCTTACACGACATCCACTGCTTTTCAACGAAGTCATATGATAAGAAATGTTATGAAATGAATTTATGAACTCGGACTATAATGTAAAAATATTGGTAACTAAATGCAAACCCTGGTCCTGCGGAATCACGATAAACCCTACCTTTTCAAAACAGAGTAAGTTCTGATCAAATGGCTTCTGTTCGGGATCTACACTGTTTGCCATTCTGTTTATTTGAAGGAATACATTTTATCAAGTCATTTGATTGTTTGATAGCCAGAAATGGGTGTGGCAAACTTAATTTATTCAGTAGGACAAGGGTTCAGAATCTGAATGATACTACTGTTCTTGAAGAAATTAACACTTTAGTTTGCATAACCAATTTTATCCCATAAAATGCCAATCACATCAATTGTCATCTGCTTTGTCGTCTGCTGGTTACTTGAAAAGTCATTTTTGCAGTGTGAACCCAAATCAGACTGCTCCTATAGGAGCAGTCTGATTATGGTCCACACTGTTTGCCTGTCCTCAAAAATATTTTTTTAAACGTTTGCAAAAAAAAAAAATCCAGCAGGTGACATAAGCAGACGACATTTTCAGATGTAGGTTTTCTCAACGTTTCAAGGGTTTGGTGGGGAAACACTGATGTGGGATATTGGCAAACAGTGCAGGCCCAGATCAGCTGCCACAGAATACGACATCTAATCAGGGCCTTCACTTTGTGCAAAAAAAAAAAATTTTGGCCAAATTGTTCAAAGCATCGTTAGCTAACAAGCTCATTAGTGATGAAGTTGTTAACTGTTCTGTCAAGTTCACTATATATTATTGTGACATTTTTGCTGACAAAATTAGAGCACATTTTTTTTTTCAGCAAAAATATTAGCATATTAACCATATTAACCCTTAACATGCCATGAAAAACTGCATCTGAAAATGTCTGTTTATGTCGTCTGCTGAATCTCCTTGCAATTTGTTTAAAAATATTTTTGCCTACAGGCAAACAGTGTGGACCCAGATCAGACCCCTCCTAGAGAAGCAGTCTTATCTGGGTCCACACAGCTTGCAGCAGTGACTTTTAAAGTGACGGGCAGATAACAGAGCAGACAACAATTGTTGTGATTGACATTTTATGGGTTAAATGATAGAAGTTTATAACGACATCATTTGTTTTGAACAGTTGGCCCCTGTTTTCTAAACAACCTGAAACACCTCTAAATTGAAAAATGGACCCTTCTGATATAGTGCGGAAGATCCTGTTCAGCTTAAATAGGTTTTGTTAAGGGGAATGGATACACCTTCAGGGAGGCAACTCCTGCAAAATTATTTTTGTCTCCCATGTCAATAGGGGTCAACTCTTAAAGGAAAGAATTTGCTCCATAGGAGCAAATTCTTTCCTTAAAGAATAGACCCCTTTTTCAGTGGGACTGTAGAAAAGCGAACAGGAAGTCCCAAAAGTTGTCTCCCTTTGAAAAATTGCAGGAAAAATTTGCCAGGTGTTCTCATTCCCCTTAACTTTGTACTTATGTGAGATTATCAAAGGCAAAGGGTGGCCCCCGGGTTATAAATCTTCTTTCATGCTCAACTCTGTTGAGCATGAAATTTGTAATGCTCATAACTATTAAAATACAAACAAATCAGGCAAGTTTCGTGCATAGATCAGCGCAGAATGTCATTTATCCTGCTTTGAAATTTTAAAATGCCAATAAATGTTGGCATTTTAAAATTTGTGAGCAGGACAAATTTCATGCTCAAGTGAGATGAGCATGAAAAAAGTTTTATAAATGCAAAGCCTGATGGGATTACATGTTGTTTCAGCTGGCCAAATGGAAGACTGCTGAGGAAGTGGCGGCCTTGATCCGATCCCTGCCAGTAGAGGAACAGCCTAAACAGATCATTGTCACCAGAAAGGGCATGTTGGATCCCCTTGAAGTCCATCTTTTAGATTTCCCCAATATTGTCATCAAAGGGAGTGAACTGCAGTTGCCCTTCCAAGCTTGCTTGAAGGTATATATAGGAAGTTTGTTCCTAGGGTGTAGTAGAGTTTATACCGTATTTACCCTAATTACTGTAAAATTCCTAAATTAAGACCATCTTTGGGACTGTTCAAAAGTGGTCTTTAAGACCACTTTTGAACCGTCCCAAACGTGGTCTCTTATTATAAGACACTGGGTGAAGAAAAAACAAAGAATGATTAACTAAAACCTTCTCAAGAAGCTTTAACCCTTGACCTGCTGAATAATTAAATACGCCACACCCACCACTGATTATCAACCAATCAGATTACTAGATGCAAATTATTTTAATGAATTCACAACCTGAAAGACAAACAATGTAGATCCGGGTCAGATGGCTTCTTCAGAAGCCATCTGATCTGGATCTACATTGTTTGAAAGATAAGGCATATCTGGGCTCAGCAGGACAAGGGTTAATTTTAGGTGGTCTTAATAGCGTAGTTTTACTGTATTTAGACACCAACTCCTTACCATACTTGTTACAAAATTCCGGGCTTCGCCAGACTTTCGGATGGGTTTTTAAACCGAGGTCCCGTCTCCGTATGACCTTAGCTGTTGGTGGGACGTAAAGCTAAAACTCACTCACTCACTCACTTGTTACAAAATTTGAACAACTACAATTTACTACCAGATGTTGTATCTAAAATAGCTAGAAGAGTGGCAAACAGTGTATACCCTGATGAGATGCTGCATTTTGCGGTATCTCATTTGGGTCTATACTGTTTGGTCAGGCCTATTTGTCTGTATGCGTATGGTAACTATAGATCGTACTTGAGTTTATAATATACTACTCAAAGTTTGATAGGGATCACTTTTTTAATGCAAAATAATTTTTGGATGAATTAATCAGCTGAATCCAAATTTGATACATAATGATAGAAAACTTATCCTTCACAAAACCTAGTGATTAATTAGGGCCCCGCACTGAAAGTGTGGGTGCCCTATAGTAATCACTCTGTCCGTCCGTCCGTCTGTCTGTCTGTCTGTCCGTCCACAAATTTCTGATAGCGCTGCCGGGGCCCTAGTCAGTTTCACTGACAGCTCTAGTTTTGTCAACTGGTACTGCATTCAAGCGTGACAACAGCAAACGTCTTGGCACCCCCAAAATTTGCCGTAACACGAAGGGATTTGGACAACTGATTTTTCACAAATTTCCAAATTTGTTTAGACAAACGTGCTTAATAACGTGTATGGCGTACAAGGGCATCAATAACAGTACGACATCACTTGCGCATGCTCGTAATCCGAGTCTGTATCCGTTTTTGTGAAATCAGCTTTCATTCAGCAACCAATGCATCTTTGAGCTCCTGTAAAGTCCTCGGATGCACAGGTCGGGCTGTAACAGCACTCTGTAGCATGTCCTGCGCATGCTCAATCGGATTTAAGTGCGGTGACCGAGCAGGCCAGTCCATACGAACGATTGTCTCACGTTCCAGGTAGAAATCAGTGACGTTGGCAGGGTTGGGACGGGCATTATCATCCATCAGAATAAAGTCCGGACCGATTGCATCTGCATATGGTCTCACAAACTCATCAAGAATCTCATTACAGTACTTCACTGCCATTAACGTTCCGTTTTCAACGACGTACAAGTCAGGTTTACCGTTCACCCTTATCCCAGCCCAAACCATGACTGACCCCTTTCCATAGCGATCATGCTCAGCCACATTCAAGTCATCGAATCGCTGTTTAGACATTCGCCACACTAATTGACGTTTATAAGTGAAGTCTAGACAGAATCTGGACCCCTCAGTAAACAGTACTGGCGTCAAGTCACGAACCGTCCACCTGACGTGAGTTCTGACAAAGTCTAACCGGTCTAGCACGTGCTGTCTCGTCAACGGGACACGTACAGCAGGCCTCATGGCATTAAGTCTGAACTCAAGGAGTCAGTTTCTGACAGTTTGTGTAGAAATTCGTACTCCAGTTCCGTTCATAAGCTCGTTATGCAAACGCGTGGCGTTCAGGAACCGTTGACTTCGAGACTGAATCAACAAGAAACGGCCCTGACGTCAAGTTGTAGCCCTTTCTGGACCCCGCCGCGGCTGTGTGAAGGATTTCCGTGGGTAAGATGCGACTCCATATTCGTGAAACCACCCTCTTAGACACATTCAGAATCCCAGCAACACGATGTTGAGAGACGCAAGATTCCAACATTCCGACGCAACGATTCATTTCTTCGGGGCTCAGACGGTTTCTTAATTGTCCCCCTAGGCATTTTAGTGTTTCACAAATCAAATGAAGTCCTTTTTACGCTTGGTAAAGGAACACTGACAAGTTTGATTGGTCTGTTGGAAAGCAGTGCTACGCAAGATTTTGGGGGTGCATGAATTCATTTGCGAATTGTGAGAAGTGTACACTTTTATGAGTACTGAACTGCACACGAGTTTCTGCTTAAGATATTTATCAATATACCGAGTACAAATTCTGTCAAGAACTTATAAATTTTCTGTGCAAAATTTGGTACATAAAAAGTGATCCCTATCAAACTTTGAGTAGTATATAATGTTATTAATCAAGTAATTTCATATTGGCCCAGGTACAGGTCCAAGGGCCGAATTTATTAATTGATGCAATTAAAAAACATGATTTATGATTTTTGACCTATGGTTTATATTGGTTGACCTGGTGTAATACGGGATAGTCAGTTAATTAGGGCCCCGCACTGAAAGTGTGGGTGCCCTATAGTAATCACTCTGTCCGTCCGTCTGTCTGTCTGTCTGTCCGTCCACAAATTTTTTTACTCCTCTAGCTGCCGGGGCCCTAGTCAGTTTCACTGACAGCTCTAGTTATAACTAATATTTACTGTGTGGGAAGCTACATTTACACCTGCACATCAAATTGAAATTTGAATACAAAACGAAAAAAAGAAGTTTCAGTATAGAATCATAACTTTTTCATAGCTCAAGTGTCTTGATCACCCCCGCCCATCGGGGCTTGGAGAAATATATTGAGCTGCATGATGCTTCCACGCAGAGCTGAATCCGACTGCACATTAGTACTGATAAACCGCTTTGAAGGTCTAAGCCTCCCCAGGCAAAGTGGTGCGAGTCTGACCATCCATGCATGCAAACCCTTATGGTTTCATTGGGCGGCAGCGATTGAGATGTCATTTCATCTCAGTCCCACAAAATTGGAAGTAACATCTCCAAAATGACCTAAATAGTGTTGACATGGAGGTTAAACCTCAAATCAAACAAAAACAAAATCAAGTGTCTTGAATTAGCTATAATTTGCTAACTGTAAGTATATGTATATTAAAGCTGTGTTTTCAAATTGCTAGGAAAGAGTGCTTTACCATTCATTTATTAGATGCCACCATGGTGTAGTGGCTAACCCATAAAATGCCGATCACGACAATTGTCATCTCCTCAGGAGCAAATTCTACCCTTTAAGAGTTGACCCCTATTGACATGGGAGACAAAAATACTTTTGTCGGACTTTCTCCTGTCCCCTTAAGTTTTGACATTGTATTGACTGACTTTTTCATTGGCTTTGAATAACTGATCAGTTCCAGATGTAATTAAAAAACGAGCGTTATTTGTCTTATTGTTCACATAATGTTAAATAAATTACTTTATTACTTATGTTTACATTATTTTCCATCCATTAACTTACAAATTCTGGTTTAACCCATTGTATGCGGGAAACCCCTAAAGGGTTACCTTGGCAAACAGTGCAGGCCCAGATCAGACACCGCAGAACGCGGCGTCTGATCAGGGCCTGCACTATTTGCTAGCAGAATTTCTGACAAAAATAGAATAAAAATGAAAAAATAGGCCTGACACCCCTTATATGACAAAAGGACTTGTCCAACATATAGCAATGGAAGAGTCCACTAGCATACAGTGGGTTAAGGGCTAAAGCTGAAACAAGAAAATAATTGCTTACAGGTTTTCCATGATCAGCAGAAGAGTGTTGTTAACATCTTAACATTGCCATCCTCCAATTATAATGGAGGGTACCTTGATTTTTTTATGACCTAAGCGATCATGTGACGTCGCAGGAGTCAGTGACTTCATTCATGTATGAACAACATTGCATCCCAGTGGTTACCTATAAGGGTTTTCTGTAAGTGCACTGAGAACTAAATACACGTAAATAATAATAAACATAATAATAAACTTAAATACAGTAAAATTCCTCTATTAAGACCACCTTTGGGACTGTTCAGAAGTTGTCTTAACACCACTTTTGAACAGCTCCAAAGTTGGTCTCTGACCGGAGGACATGGTATGCAGAAAACACAAAGAAAGAATAACTGCAGCCTAATAGATAAGGTTTTTAAAGCAGGATTAGTCTTAATTTTAGTTGGTCTTAACAGTGGAATTTCACTATATTGTTGTTTATTCGCAGGTGGAGAAGTTTGGAGATCTGATCTTGAAAGCTACAGAACCACAGATGGTCCTCTTCAATCTCTATGATGATTGGTTAAAAACCATCTCCTCCTATACAGTAAGTTTCTTGATAGATTATCCCTTGTCCTCCTGTTCAAAATACAACAACCCCTACCTTTGCAAACAGTGCAGATCCAGATCATTCAAATCCCTCTGATCAGGATCTTCATTATCATTCAGTTTGTTAACCCATAAAATGCCAGTCACGACTATTGTCATCTGCTTTGCCATCTGCCAGTTACCTTAAAAGTAACTTTTTGCAAACAGTGTTGGGGCCCCGCCTATCGGGGCTTGAAGAAATAGATGGGCTGCATGATGCTTCCACACAGAGCTGAAATCCGACCGCACACAAGTACTGGTAAACAGCTTTGAGGATCTAAACCTGCCCAGGCAAAGTGGTGTGAGTCAGACCGTCCATGCTTCTAAAGCCTATTGGTTTCATTGGGCGGCAGGGCTTGAGATGACATTTCATCTCAGTGTCTGGTAAAAGTCCCACAAAATTGGAAGCAACGTCTCCAAAATGATCTATACAGTGTTGACGGGGACTTTAAACCTCAAATCAACAACAACAACAAACATTGTGGAGCTAGATCAGACTGTTCCTGAGTGGTCATTTTATAAGAACTTTATCAAAGGAGTATAAGATTCTGATGAGCCAGCACCTGACAAAACTTACAAGAAGGCTTGAGTACCCAGCGAAGACTCTGATCAAACTGTGGATGCGCAGGCTGATCTGAGTCTTCGCTGGGCACTCAAGCCTTCTTGTAGGTTTTGTAGGATGTGCAGTCTGTTCAGAGTCTTCGCTGTGTGCTTTAAGGATAGCTAAGGGACCAATGCTCCTTCATGCAGCAAGAGGAATCTCTGGTCAGACTATGCGGATGCGCAGGCTGATCTGATTCTTCGTGGGGTGCACATGTAAATTGTTGGAAATGCTGTGCTGCGGCTCATATAATGATTTTAAATTGGATTTACTGCCGAAGAAGTTCAAAAGAAATTCAATAGAAAACTGAGTTGTCATGGAGAGTGTCATGATGTTACATGCCCGTAACCATGTGTTATCACACATGTGGTCTTATCATTTTTGTGGCGTCTGCTATTAGTTTGGCGCGGTATTGGAGTCCAAATTTTCTTCGTTTGTTCATTGGTTCATCAAACTGTCAACTTTTGCGACCACATTTGTAAGAATGTTGCAGACATAGCAAAAACACAGGTTCATCCAAAATGCCAAGTTTGCTGCAAACGCGACATAGCCTTTGGCAGAATTCTTGTTATTTCATGACCTTATCCACAAAATGACATGATCAGTTCTTTTTTCTCTTCCTTTTTCCAGGCTTTCTCAAGGTTGATCCTGATCCTCAGAGCTCTGCACGTGAACAATGACAGGACAAAGATCATCTTGAAACCTGACAAGACCACCATCACAGAGCAACACCACATCTGGCCGACGCTGTCAGATGAGGAATGGATGAAGATCGAGGTCCAGCTCAAAGATCTCATTCTTATTGACTACGGCAAGAAAAACAAGTAAGTGGGCCTAATAAACTTAACTCGTATCTTGCTGAATATTCATTTAAGCCACTCCCATTTCTGTCTATCAACCAATCACATTACTTGATGTAATTTATTGCTACAAATTCATAAACTGAATGCCAAATAGTGTAGATCCTGATCAGATGGCTTCTTCAGAAGCCATCTGATCTGGATCTACACTGTTTGCAAAGATAGGGGTTGTCGTGAACAGCAAGATAAGGGTTAAAACAGGACAGAATTGAACCACAGATTATTCATTTACCTCGATTAAGCCTTATCCTGCTCAGCAAGGCAACCCCTACCTTCCTTTACAAATAGTGTAGGTCCAGATCAGATAGCCATCTGATCAGGATCAACATGTCATGCAATTTGTGTATTGAACGATTACACGATATTGAGTAATTTGATTGGTTGATAGTCAGAAATGGTGTGGCTTAATTTATTCAGCAGGATAAAGGTTAACTAGTTGCACATCCTATAAAGGTCACCTTTTCAATTCCAATTCAATCTTTAGTAGATACAGATGTTCAAATAGTTTTATTCCTAGATACACCTAAACCTCTTTAAAAAAACTGTTCATAATCACAGTTTTGGACATAACACAGTTTAAATATGGATTCATAAAATGTATAAGAGTAGGTATATAGAAAAATGACCATAAATGGTCATTTTTTTCTCTATGATCTATACATATTTGTTTGGATATAACATGATATAACATTATGAAGAGGTTGAAGTGTACTCTGGACCTGTCTTATATTTGTTTAACCCATAAGACAACAATCATGACAATTGTCGTCTGCTTTGTCATCTGCCGGTTACTTTAAAAGTCATTTTTGCAAACATTTTGGAGACCTGGCTTCCAATTTTGTGGGACTTGTACCCGACATTGAGATGAAATGACATCTCAAGCCCTGTCACCAAATGAAACCAATAGGGTTTATAAGCATGGACTTTACCTGGGCAGGCTTAGATCATTAAGCCGTTTACCAGTACTTGTGTGCGGTCGGATTTCAGCTCTGCGTGGAAGCATCATGCAGCCCATCTATTTCTTTAAGCCCCGATGGGCGGGGGCCTAACATTTTCAGATGTAGTTTTTCACGGCATCTTAGGGGTTAACATTTGGTTAATATTTGTGAGATATTCTTAATGTTTTGTACAGCACCGGCATCTGTTTTCACATCTACAATTTGGATTAATGTTCCTGCATCTCATCCTAGATAAGATGTGTGCGGGTGACCTGTGATATCCTGATACCCGTTTTGAGTTTGAGCTCTGTATAATGTTTGTATTGGAGTTTTAACGGCACAGTCAACACTATTTAGGTCATTTTTTAGGCAGTTTACCTATCCACACTTTTCCTGAGCAGGCTTATACGTAAGCAGTTAACCAGTACAGGGCACATTCTTTCGCCAGAAATTGATAACTGCCCTTCTTGAATCAGTGGAAGGATCATTCTCCAAGAAAGAATGTTGCTGACCCTGGCAGGTATCGAACCCACATCCTCCTGATCACCAGTCAGATGCGCATCCGACTGAGCTACAGACACCAGCTTGAGCTCTGTAGTCTTTCGAAATGAGTAACATTCTAAATAGTTTTAATTGGCAATTTTTTCCAATTTTCAGTGTGAATGTTGCTTCACTGACACAGTCAGAAATCCGAGATATCATCCTGGGTATGGAAATATCTGCACCATCAGCTCAACGACAACAGATTGCCGAGATTGAGAAACAGACTAAAGAGCAGTCACAGCTTACAGCAACGACGACAAGAACTGTTAACAAACACGGTGATGAGATCATCACATCTACGACAAGTAACTATGAGACAGCTACATACGCTTCTAAAACGGAGTGGCGTGTCCGAGCCATCTCCGCAACTAATTTACATCTTCGGACAAATCATATTTATGTGTCATCAGATGACATTAAAGAGACAGGATACACATATATTCTGCCGAAGAATGTGTTAAAGAAGTTTATCATAATCTCAGACTTGCGAGCTCAGATTGCGGGATATTTGTATGGAGTTAGTCCCCCTGATAATCCTCAGGTGAAGGAGATCCGGTGTATTGTTATGCCCCCACAGTGGGGGACACATCAGACTGTACATTTACCAAATATTCTGCCAGATCATGAGTACTTAAAGGTATGTATTTGTTTAGAGTAAAAATAAGTTAAACAATGACTTTGCAATGAAAACATTATTTCCCAGTTAAAGAAACAAATGGGTAAGGGTGTTGGACAAGGTTTGTGTGCCATATTTTGGCAGTTTTGGATAGTTGTCAAACTTAACCATTAAGACACCGAGAAAAAACACAGCTGAAAAAGTCGTCTGCTTATGACGTCTGCTGATTTTTTTTTTTTGGCAAACTTTTTAAAAATATTTTTGCATACAGGCAAACAGTGTTGGCCCAGATCAGACTGCTCGTACAGGAGCAGTCTGATCTTGGCACACACTGTTTGCAAAAAAATTACTTTTAAGGTAACCGGCAGACGGCATTTTAAGGGTTAATGCCTTGAACACCTTTGGGACCATGAACGTTTGAACCACTGAGGATTAATCATAACACCAGATCATGAGGCAAAAGAAAGATATGCTGTGTATACTCATTAGAATTGCCAATTCACAGCATACATTTTCAAGATTAAAAAAAAAAATATATCCCTAACAGATTTAACTGGGGTTACCATAATTATCCTAAGTATTGGGACAGACGGGTCCAAGCAAACAGTTCAGACCCAGATCAGACTGCTCCTAGAGGAGCAGTCTGATCAGGGTCTACACTCTTTGCCAATGACCTGTACCTTTTGGACTCCTTGCTGGATCATGAAACAAATTTGTTAAAATTTTAGGAGAATTATAGCAAGTCCTCAAGATGTCCGAATTTTTCGGATTTTTACAGTACAAGCATACCGGTAATCTTCAGTTTGACTCATGCATGGTGAATTAGCCAATTGATGTTTCATTGTATATTGCTGTAAGGCTAGTTGCATTTTCTTGAGGATGGCATAGTGATGTTAATCACTAATAATTTGTTCTTTGAAATAGAAGTGAAGGCAATCAGAAATCGATACAATTAACCCACAGCTCCCATCAGAGACACCAAAGGGAAAGAAGCACAGACATGAATTAACTAGACCCAAATGCCGGCCTCAGTGGCTCAGTCGGATGCGCGTCTGACTGGTGATCAGGAGGATGCGGGTTCGACTCCCGCCGGGGTCGGCAACATTCTTTCGTGGAGATTGATCATGAAATCTTTTCTACGGTCATTCTCTCCCTTCCGCTGATTCAAGAAGGGCAGTTGTCAGTTTCTGGCGAAAGAATGTGCACTGTACTGGTTAACCGCTTACGTATAAGCCTGCCCAGGAAAGTGTTGATAGGTAAACTGACCGGCTCAAAAATGACCTGAATAGTGTTGACTGGGCCGTTAAACTCCAATACAAACAAACAAACAAAAACTAGACCCTAATGGAAATATCAATAGCAGAAAGCCAAAAGGACAGTTACTTTCCCACAAAATGGCCAATTGGCTATCCAAAACAAAAAGATATAAGCAATAGGCAATACACACATTCAATGACAAACAATAACAAAAATAAACCGCGACTGAAGAACTACCTTGGAACAGTCAGTGATAAGAATTACACTACTTGATTACTAGAAGAACAAGACAGTTTTTAACTATTATTGTCTGGTTGCCTCTCATATTTAAGGGATAACTCCTAAAAATTGTCAGTTCGAGAGGTAAATCAAATTTGATGTTGTAATGGTCGTTTAACCTATAAAATGCCAATCACGACAATTGTCTGCTTTGTCGTGTGCTGGTTACTTTAAAATTTATTTTTGCAAACACTGTGGACCCAGATCAGTCTGATCTGGGCCCACACTGTTTGCCTGTATGCAAAAATATTTTTGAAAAGTTTGCAAAAAAATTCAAGACATCATTTTCAGATGTAGCTTTTCTCAGCATGTAAAGGGTTAAAGATTTGGTACAAAAAGGGTTAAGGGATAACTTCAAAATTGTCATTTAGGGAGGCAAATCAAAGTTGATGTTGCAACAGGTAAGGCAACCTAAAACCAGCTGTCTGCCAATGATAAATGGTGCTGCCTGTTCATTACGATAACACTTCCGTGCGAGGTAGTGCATTTTTTCACATCTCCAAAATGGGTCTGCTATCATAGGTTGTGAGTGCTCGTTAGAACTGCCTCATTGAGGCGGTTCTAACGAGTACTCACAACCTATGTCTAGGAGCAGAAATAAGAAAAATAATGTATACCCGCTTAAACCCCAGTTTTCTCGGTTTAAGGGGGTGTTCATTTCACGGACTTGTTCACGTGATGTGATATAGGGTTCCAGTGTATACTGTCGCAAATGTTTGATGTTATCCAGTTGGACATTTCATGAAATGCACAAGTGTCTTAGAATTTTGAAATTTTTGCCTGTGCAAGTCTACCTCAAGTTTACATCAAGTTTAACCCATTGCATGCGGGAAATTCCTAAAGAGGTACCTTGGCAAACAATGCATGCCCGTCGTCTGATCAGGGCCTGCACTATTTGCTAACAGTATTTTTAGTAAAAAATAAGATAAAAACGAAAAAAAAAATAGGCCAGACACCCCTTATATGACAAATGGACTTGTCCAACATATAGCAGTGGAAGAGTCCACTAGTATAAAATGGGTTAAAATGCCAAGAAAACTGCATCTGAAAATGTCGTCTGATTACATCATCTGCATGTTCTTGCAAACTTTTCAAACATAATTTTGCATAGGGGCAAACAATGTGGACCCTGATCAGACTGCTCCTAGAGGAGCAGTCTGATCAGGGTCCACACTGTTTGCAACAATGACTTTTAAACTAACCAGACGGCAACAATTAAAGCAGACGACAATTGTTGAGATCGGCACTGAAGAAAAAAAAAATCACATATTCTCTTTACAGGAAATGGAGCCTCTTGGGTGGATCCACACTCAGCCTAATGAGTTGCCACAGCTGTCACCACAAGATATCACCACTCACGCCAAGGTGATGCAGGAAAATCCTTCCTGGGATGGAGAGAAAACAGTTGTAATTACTTGCAGGTAGAAACTGAATCTTATATACAATACAACCTCATTTAACACTATGCATTTAAGAAATAGATCAGCTATAACTGTGATTTGTTTAGTAATAAATCAGTTTGGAGGTCAGTTGTAAAATAGATCATAGGGCACGTGATTTGTCTACTTACAACTGCCAAACAAACTACTCAACAAATCACAGACTAGAGCTGATCTATTTCGATTGTAACATGCTGAAAATCGGCAATAATGTTAATGCTTCCTTCAAATTCTCAAGGCCTTTCGCGGTTAAAGAAAAAATCTCACAAAAATATTGACTGTATCACATTTATGTGCTTGTGTGAGGTTTTGATGGAAGAAAACGTTTCACCATCTAACGTCAAGGAATCTACTTGAGATCATTAAACGGCGGCTCTTAATGAAATCATTTGTCACGCTCTTTCGACTGGTGATTTAAAGATGGATCCCAAAAAATGTATAGATTATATAGATGGTCATTTTTCTATATATCCTTTTCATGTTTGTTTGGATATAACCGTTTCTCAGCACTGTGGGTTCGAGCCTTTCTTGGGTCATGTGAAGTTCTGCAATGGAATGTCGGGTGGTTTTTCTCTAGTACTCCATTTTTTGCCCACTTCTTATAAATGATTGGCTCGAAATAAGTGGAATAATCTTGAAAGGGCCGAAAAAATCCAAAAGCTACTCACATATTTTCAGCAAAAATACCAGAATATTCAATATTTTACTTGCTAGAACAATTTGTTTTGATCACTAGGTAGCTTGCCCATCGGGGCCTGGAGAAATAGATTGGGCTGCACAGTGCTTCCGTGCAAATCTGAAACTGACCGAACTTGAGTACTGGTAAACAGCTTGGGTCTAAGCCTGCCCAGGAAAAGTGATGCGAGTCGGACCGCTCCTTAAACCGTAGCGGTTTCTCTGGGCGGTAGGGCTTGAGATGTCATTTCATCTCAGTGTCGGGTAAAAGTCCCACAAAATTAGAACCAAAATGACCTTCATAGTGTTGACGGGGATGTAAAACCTCAACCCAAACAAACAAAACTAAACTCCGTTCAGAAAATCTGAATCATCGATTTTTTCGTTTCTTCCTTTTAATACTCATTTTATCCCATACATCACTATGGGAGAGTTTTAGACATGACTCTCCGCTGACGTCTCCAGCAAGTCGTATGCCTCTGCAACAGTCAGGAAAGGCTGTGATTATTTGGAGAAAATTGCAAAACAAAGAAATGAGACCACAGACTAAGTCCATTTGATGATGATTGACAGGTAAAATAATACATATTCAAATCCATTTGATGCACTTTATAAATAGATATGCAATAACGACATACCTTACATTCGAATGGCCAGATAGACTCTCACTAGGCACGGGGAGCCACAAGCGCGATGTGCTGTCAACAGTGGTCAAAATGAATTATACCGATATCAGATGTGGGATCACAGCTAATGACTTTCCATGAAGTGATCGTGCAAATAAAATATAGACGCCCTTGTAATTTACAAGAGCAGTAACCACTTCTATATATGGTTTAAAAGGGTGTGTCGAACCTGTCAGAATGTCTTAGTCTGTGAACGAAAATTTAGATTTTGCAATTTTCTCCAAATAATCACAGCCTTTCCTGGCTGTCGCTGAGGCATACGACTTGTTGGAGAAATTGGCGGAGGGTGAGGTCTACAACTTTCCCATAGTGATGTATGGGCTAAAATGAGTATTAAAAGGAAGAAACGAAAAAATCGATGATTCAGATTTTCTGAACGGAGTTTAGCTAGCTTGTGAAACTAACGCTGCTTATACTTATGTGAAAATATGCAAATGCATATGTTGTTCTTGCTGAGTACTTGCTATTCTTTTTCTTTATAGTTTTACTCCTGGTTCCTGTTCCCTGACGGCATACAAACTGACCCCTAGTGGTTACGACTGGGGTCGACAGAACACAGACACTGGAAACAATCCTAAGGGTTATCTCCCCTCCCACTACGAGAGAGTACAGATGTTACTGTCGGACAGGTTCTTGAGTTTCTTCATGGTGCCTGCACAGACATCCTGGAATTATAACTTCATGGGTACGTAGTTACGAATTTTCCAAGTCTGGAATTTTTATTGTTCACCTAAACTATTCATTATAATCATAACACGGTTTTAGATATAACACTGTTACAAGATGGATCCCAAAAATGTTTAGATTATATAGAAAAATGACCATAAATCTATACATCTTTGTGCAAATGTAACATGGCTGTCCTCATTATGAGTTTTTAATTCCCTGCCGTGAAGCGGAGTGGGGGTTACAGGAATAGCCTTCACCTGTCTGTCCGTAACACTTTCTTGTCCACTCCGTATCTCCTTCATTAAACTAAAATGTTCCTTTCAGTGAGCTGATGTGCAGAACCGCGAACCCTTGAATAAAACATGACGACTCAAGGTCAAGGTCACAGTTGAAACTTTGAATTTTGTCTCCTTTCCATATCTCCTTTAACCCTGGAAAGATTTTCATTTAACTTTGGTCAAATATTCTTTTCACTGAGCTGATGTGCAGAACCCATAAATAAACCATGCCGGTTCAAGGTGAAAGTCACATTTGAAGGTCACAAGTTTAAAACTTTGAATTTTGTGTCCGTTCCATATCTCCTTTACCCCTCAAAGGATTTTCATTAAACTTTGGTCAGATATGCCCCTCAGTGGGCTGATATGCAGAACCCCTATATAAACCATGCTGACTCAATGTCAAGGTCACAGTTGAAGGTCACGAGTTTGAAACTTTGTATTTTGTCTCCTTTCCGTGTCTCCTTTACCCCTGGAAAGATTTTCATTTAACTTCGGTCAAATATTCCTTTCACTGAGGTGATGTGCAGAACCCATAAATAAACCATGCCGACTGTTAAGGTTACATTTGAAGGTCACAAGTTTGTCCGTTCCATATATCCTTTACCCCTGGAAGGATTCTCATTAAACTTTGGTCAATTATCCTCCTCAGTGAGCTGATATGCAGAACCCATAAATAAACCATGCCGGCTCAAGGTCAAGGTCACATATGAAGGTCACAAGTTTAAAACTTTGAATTTTGTGTCTGTTCCATATCTCCTTTACCCCTCAAAGGATTTTCATTAAACTTTGGTCAGATATGCCCCTCAGTGAGCTGTTGTTCAGAACCAATAAATAATAGAGGCGATTCTGATGAGTACACAAAACATAATATTTCAGGATAAAACCTCCATAATTATCTAAAATATATGAATATCTGGAACTATGAGAAGAATACTCAAGAGACACAAGAGTTCACTATGGGAAGAATTCTCTAGAGACGCAAGAGTTCACTATGGGAAGAATTCTCTAGAGACACATGAGTTCACTATGGGAAGAATTCTCTAGAGACACATGAGTTCACTATGGGAAGAATTCTCTAGAGACGCAAGAGTTCACTATGGGAAGAATTCTCTAGAGACACAAGAGTTCACTATGGGAAGAATTCTCTAGAGACATAGGAGTTCACTATGGGAAGAATTCTCTAGAGACACGAGTTCACTATGGGAAGAATACTCTAGAGACACAAGAGTTCACTATGGGAAGAATTCTCTAGAGACACAAGAGTTCACTATGGGAAGAATTCTCTAGAGACACAAGAGTTCACTATGGGAAGAATACTCTAGAGACACAAGAGTTCACTATGGGAAGAATTCTCTAGAGACACAAGAGTTCACTATGGGAAGAATTCTCTAGAGACACAAGAGTTCCAATAAGCCATGGTAAACAAAGCCATCTTTGTTTGAGTTATTGAAGTTAACAATGCTGTTTATTATTTGTTGCAGGTGTTAGACACGACCCCAACATGAAGTATGACCTCGTTCTGTCCAATCCTAGGGAATTCTACCACGAGATCCACCGGCCATCACATTTCCTCAACTTCAGCCAGATGGACGAGGGAGAACAGATTGGAGCAGACAGGGAAGACCTGTTTGCATAAATACTTCTGTTGGCACACAAAAAAATTTAATACCAATCTCAAACTTCAGGCACGATATTATGTGACTTGCTTTTGACTAAACGTGAATGAAATCTGATGCAAAAAAAGAATAAAGCTGGTGTGCAGGAGATTGGGACCTTATGAATGACAGATTAAAAAAGTGGTTCTTTTTTGGTGCCTGACAAATTTGTACAGAGATGTGAATATTTTGACAATACGCATAGAAAGTTCCCAGATGTTCGTCTCAAAAATAAATTTGTTAATTAATATGTGTTGACAGGTCGAGATTCACTCTGACTTCATCCTTTATGCGAGGAAAAATGTACATAGAGTATACAATTAAATTTCAGTGGCTCGGAACACCCTTGGGACCATGAAAATGTGGGCCCCGCAGCCATCTACGCTTGGAGAAATAGATTGGGCTGCATGGTTTACTGGTAAACTGTTTAGGTGTAAGCCTGCCCAGGCAAAGTGGTGTGAGTCAGACCGTCCATGTTTGTTAAATTGGGCGACAGGGCTTGAGATGTCCTTTCATGTCAGTGTCAGTTAAAAGCCCCACAAAATTGGATGCAACGTCTCCAAAGTGATCTAAATAGTGTTGACGGAGATGTTACAAACAAAACCATGAAAATGTGTAGACATTAGTTTGGGTCACTGAGGTTAACCCTTATCTTGCTGTTAACAACAACCCCCATCTTTGCAAACAGTGTAGATCCAGATCAGATGGCTTCTGAAGAAGCCATCTGATCAGGATCTACACTGTTTGGCATTCAGTTTATGAATTTGTAGCAATAATTCACATCAAGTAATTTGATTGGTTGATAGACAGAAATGGGTGTGGCTTAAATGAATATTCAGCAGGATAATGGGTAATCGTATCTCCATGTTAGGAGGCATGATGAGAAGAATTTAGGGCTATCTATTTAATATAGATACAGATAATGCAGTATTTTGTGATAATTGAAGGATAATTTTTGTCAGCTCTTCATAAAAATCTATTTTGTGGGTATTCATGAGAACTGCCTTGTTGAGCAGTTCTGATAAATACCCAAAACATAGGTTTTTTATCTTGTGGGTCTTCAATAGGACTGTCTCGTCAAGGCGATTCCAATGAGTATCCACAACATAGGTCTGTATGGACAAATTATGGAAACATCCTTCAACTGTCATCAAATACCCAAGAAGCCTATGTGGTATAGTGGTTATGCTACTCCCCTCATAAACCAAGGGGCCGTGGGTTCGATAACGGGCTTCTCCAGACTTTTGGATGAGTCCTTAAACCAAGGTTCAGTCTCTGTATGATCTTAGCTGTTGGTGGGATGTTAAACTCAAACACACGCACACATCAAATACCCACCATATCTGTAGCTATGTACGGTATTAGATAATAGTATGTTAAATGTAGTGAGGAGATTCGAACTGGCACACACAACATTAAGGCTGACACGATTAATTGTATAACCGATTAATCAATCGATAATCTCCACAAAAATGATTATCATTTCTGATTTGCTTTTAATTGATTACTTGATAGGTACAATTTACTACCCAAAATTATGCATAAAATAGCTTGATGAGTGGCAAACAGTGCAGACCCTGATGAGACGCCGCATTATGCGGCGTCTCATCTGGGTCTTCACTGTTTGCTCAGGCCTGTCTGTTCAAATAGACATATGGTTAAGTGCAACATATGGTAAGAATCATGCTCAGACAGAAAGCCAGACTAGTAAAATAACTACAAAAACCTTAGCGATTACTAATTGATTATCGATCGCAATGACAGGACCGATAATCGATTATCTCTTCAGCTCCGATTAGCCAGCCCTACACAACATACATTTGCAAAATTATACTTTCTGAAGCTTTAGGAAGAACTCCCAAGGGACTCGAGAAACAGTTTGACTCAGCCATCGATTTTCCATACCTTCAACTTTCACTATTATTGGAGCCACAAAAAGCAGAAATCTTGTGATATGCTCTAATGACTAAGCACTCAGAAGATAGCCTTCCATGTTCGCAGTCTTTTGTCATCCATACAGTGCATAACGCAGACTGCTCAGATGTGCAGGCTGATGAAAGTCCCTGCTTTGTGTGCAGGGCTAAACAACACAGTTTTGCTTGATCAAGCTTATTATGAAAAGAGAACTGGTTTCTAGTGTTACATTTTGTATATAGGTGATTTTTATCAGTAGCACATCTACATTGGAATAGTATACTGTTTGAGAATAAATTAACCATTACCCTGCTGTTCACGACAACCCCTACCTTTCCATTACCCTGCTGTTCACAACAACCCCCTCCTTTCCAAACAGTGTAGATCCAGATCAGATGACTGATAAAGCTTACTTTGCTGTCAAAGACATAATAGAGCTAGGGCGTGGAAGGGTCTTTGTTTTATGGCTGATAAAAGACATTAAAGACATTACTATTGGTAACATTGGTTGTTACATCGAAGGGTTCTGCTACTGTAAGTGTGAACAGCAAAAACATACCTTCTTTTACTCAAAGTTTTTTTTTTTATAATATTATTATTAATGTTACCATTTAAAGGCTGATATCTCAAAATGCTAAGGCCCAGTTGTTCAAAGTTTTTTTAGCTTAACTCTCTTGCTAGTGGCCCAGATGTTTCAGTGTGTACAAATACAGAGGACCCTCATTATAAAGACAAAATTTGTTCCTTATTATTGTGCCATTATAAAGAATTTGCCGTTATAAAGAATCCCAGTTAGGAGAATGTTAGGTAACAAAAGGCCTTCTCATGACTCCAAGAAACAAATGTTATAGACATTTGTTAGAATCGCCCCAGTGAGGCGATACTAACAAATATCTATAACATTTGTTTCTTGGAGTACTAGATCATAAGACCCTTTCATGCTATGGACTCGATTTGTGCATTTCCAGCCCGAGGCAAGCCCACACCACTGGGAACCGAGGCTAAGCCTTTAGCTAAGTAGTCATTTCATTCAAAATGCCATTATAACTAGTTTTGCCATTATAACGAATGTCGGTTTAAAGAGGGTTGACTGTATCTGTTCTTTTCCCTGAAACAATATGAGTATCTTCTTTGCATTTGCAAAAACTGCTCAACTTTTTCTTCTTTCAGTAAAATATTCTATTTGTCGAATTACATGATCAGAGTTAATGATACAATAACTAAGTCCATCGTTAGCTTTGAACAGCTGGGCACAGTTCTCGGGATCTTGAATTCATGAGTCTGCTTAACCATGGAGATGCCAAGAAAAACTGCTTCTGAAAATGTTGTCTTTTTTTGGTCGTCTGCCGCAACTTGTTGCAAACTTTTTATAAACATTTTTTGCATACAGGCAAATAGTGTGGACCCTGATCAGACCGCTCCAAGTGGAGCAGTCTGATCTGGGTCCACACTGTTTTCAACTGCACCACAACCTCATTATAACATGGTTCGTTATAACATGGTTTTGGATATAACCCGTCAAGATGGATCCCAAAAATGTATAGATTACATAGGGTCATTTTTCTATATAATCTATACATTTTTGTTTGGATACATTATGGTTGGTTAACTAATACGGTATCTGCTTCAAACCCCATTAATAGTGTTATAAAGAGGTTGTGGTGTAATACTTTTAAAGTACCCTGCAGACAACAAAGCAGACGACAATAGTTGTGATTGGCATCTTTATGGTTAAGCAATAAAGATGTATTTACAGTAGAACTTCAATGGCTGGAACACCTTTGGGACCATGAAAATTTGTTCGAAACATGGGTAGTTCGAGCCACTGAGGGTTACCGCCATGAAGCATAACAACCTTAATTTTGGGACATCTTTTCTGTGTTCTATAACAAAAATGTATGCTGTGTGTACTCATTAGAATCGCCTCATTGAGGCGATTCTAATGAGTACACACAGCATACATTTACAAAAGAATAGTAAAAAAATCCTTAATTACCCTACCTTTTTCTTATGTGGAGAAATTCCCTCGGGGACTCAAGAACGGGTTCGACACAGCCATGGTAAACAAGCCATCGGTGTTCGAGCCATCGAAGTTCTACTGTACTTAATAACTAATAACAGTATTTCCTTCGTGAACAGCAGTGATCAACAGTGATATTGTGAATATTGCAAAATTGTCATCAAGAATAATTTATGGCATACAAGTTTTTAGGAAAATTAAAGTCTAAAGTGTACCATTATCTTTGTTGTTCATGGAACCCTAGATGAAATAAATGTACTTTAACAAATGAATAGATAAACATGACCTGCTTTCTGCTGTTTTTATACACGTGTTTGAAAAACGGGACATTTTGAAAAATGTGACGTATTATGTTATACCCCCTGGTGTCCGTCCGTCTGTAATCTTTTCATTGCCAGATAACTCCAAACAGTTTACTTCCGATCAAGCTGAAACTTCATACACAGTCTGACCATGATTTGGGGCAGTGCATATTGTTTCTAGGTTACGGTCCACCAAATATTAATTTGGCGCCCCTTTTGAAATTTTTTGTAAACTTTTGTTTCTGGATACTCCTCCTACAGTTTACTTCCGATCAAGCTGAAACTTCATACACAGTCTGAGCATGATGTTGGGCAGCCCATATTGTTTCGAGGTTGTGGTCCACCAAATAATAATAGAGTTATGCCCCTTTGAAATTTTTTGTGAACTTTCTGTTTCGGGATGACTCCTACATTTTACATCCTTTATATATAGTTAGACCATGATGTGGGGCTGGGCATTTTGTTTCGAGGCTACGGTCAACCAAATAATAATAGAGTTATGCCCCTTTGAAAAATTCTGTAAACATTTTGTTTCCGGATAACTCCTACATTTTACATCTGATGAAGCTGAAACTACATATGGCCATCACAAGATTATACTGTCAGGGGAGAAAACTAAAATACCAGGGCACTCAGAATTGTGGTTCTTGCGCATGACATGCCTGCTTAAGCTCATGTATGTCTGTATGAAGTACCATCAATATGTCTCAAAGGGTATTGGAGACATGGTGATCACAAGCTGGTCATACTGTTATACTGGAAGGGTAGTTAACTCAAATACCACAGCACCAACAGTTCTGGTTCTTGCACATGACACCCCTTCTGTACCTTGTATACAATTGTGCCAAGTTCCTTCAATATATCTCAAAGGGTGTTGGAGTTATGGCCATCACAAGGTTATATTGTCAGGGGAGATAACTAAAAAACCAGAGCACCCAGAGTTGTAATTCTTCAGCATGACACACCTGCTTAACCTCGTGTACATCTGCAACATGTACCACCAATATGTCTCAAAGGGTATCGGAGGTATGGTGATTACAAGGTGGTCATACTGTTATATTGGAAGGGGAAATAACTCAAATACCATAGCACCCAGAGTTGTGGTTCTTAGGCATGAAGTGCCGTCTCAACCTTGTATACAATTGTGCCAAGTACCCTCAATATATCTCAAAGGGTATTGGAGTTATGGCCATCACAAGGTTATATTGTCAGGGGAGATAATTAAAAAACGAGGGCACCCAGAGTAGTGGTTCTTGCATGTGACACCCCTGCTTAACCTCATGTACAACTGTACTAAGTACCAACAATATATCTCAGAGTATTGGAGATGTGGCCATCACAAGGTAGTGATTCTATTTTATTGGAAGGGGAGATAACTCAAAAACCATGGCACACTGAGTTGTGGTTCTTGTGCATGACACACAGTCTTGGCCTTGTGAACAACTGTGCCAGGTATCATCAATATATACTACTCAAAGTTTGATAGGGATCACTTTTTAGCTCACCTGACCGAAGGTCATGGTGAGCTTTTGTGACCGTAAGATGTCCGGCGTCGTCGTGCGTCGTCCGTCGTCCCTCGTGCGTAAACTTTTTCTTGTGAACAAACTAGAGGCCACAGTTTTGGTCCAATCATCATCAAACTTGCTCAGAATGATCATCATGACAATATCTCGGTCAAGTTCGAATATGGGTCATGTCGGGTGAAAAAGTAGGTCAGTAGGTCAAATCATAGAAAAACCTTGTGAACACTCTAGAGGGCACAGTTTTGGTCCAATCATCATCAAACTTGCTCAGAATAATTATCATGACAATATCTCGGTCAGGTTCGAATATGGATCATGTAGGGTCAAAAAGTAGGTCAGTAGGTCAAACCATAGATAGTCCTTGTGAACACTCTAGAGGGCACAGTTATGGTTCAATTATCATCAAACTTGCTCAGAATGATCATTGTGACAATATCTCGGTCAAGTTTGAATATGGGTCATGTCGGGTCAAAAAGTAGGTCAGTAGGTCAATTCATAGAAAAACCTTGTGAACACTCTAGAGGGCACAGTTATGGTCCAATCATCATCAAACTTGCTCAGAATAATCATCCTGACAATATCTCAGTCAAGTTTGAATATGGGTCATGTTGGGTCAAAAAGTAGGTCAGTAGGTCAAATCATAGAAAAACCTTGTGAACACACTAGAGGGCACAGTTATGGTCCAATCATCATTAAACTTGCTCAGAATGATTGTCATGACAATATCTCGGTCAAATTTGAATATTGGTCATGTCGGGTCAAATGTAGGTCAGTAGGTCAAATCATGGAAAAACCTTGTGAACACTCTAAAGGCCACATTTTTGGTCCAATCATCATCAATCTTGCTCAGAATGATCATTGTGACAATATCTCAGTCAAGTGCGAATATGGGTCATGTGGTATCAAAAAGTAGGTCAGTAGGTCAAATCATAGAAAAACCTTGTGAACACTTTAGAGGCCACAGGTTTGATCCGATCATCATAAAATTTGCTAAGAATGATCATCATGACAATATCTCAGTCAAGTTTGAATATGACTCATGTCGGGTCCAAAAGTAGGTCAGTAGGTCAATCATTGAAAAACCTTGTGAACACTAGTTTTTGTTTTATCATAACTTTAGAACCGTTTGAGGTAGAGCCTTTATATTTGGCATGTTGGTTCTTTGTGACATTGCCTTTGTATTTATACAAAAAATTGACCTGTGACCTTGACCCCTAACATTATGACCTACTAATCATAACTTTTTAACCATTTGAGATAGAGCCTTCATATTTGGCAAGTAGGTTCCTTGTGATACTGCCTTACCACTCATACAAAAACTTACCTGTGACCTTTACCTGTGATCTTTGACCGACTTTTGTTGTAACTTTCTGTTTTAGATAGAGCCTTCATATTTGGCATGTAGATTCCTTGTGACATTGCCTCTCCTTGCATACAAAAAATTTTGACCTGTGACCTTGACCCTGAACCTTTTACCTACTTACCATAACTTTTTAATCATTTGAGATCGAGCCTTCATATTTGGCATGGAAGTTCCTTGCGACATTGCCTTATCCCTCGCACAAAAAATTACCTGTGACTTTGACCTGTGACCTTTGACCTACTTTATCACAACTTTCTAACAATTCATATTTCGCATGTAGGTTCCTTGCGACATTGTTTTTCCACTCATAAAAAAATGTTGACCTTTACCTGGCCCTTTGACCTACTGTGTCATAAAGTTTTAATCATTGGACATAGAGCCTATACATTTGGCATGTAGATTCCTTATAACATTGCCTTTCCAATAAATTTTGATCTGTGACTTAGACCCTTGACCTGTCACCTACTTTATCATAACTCTCTAACTGTTTTAGGTAGAGCTTTCATATTCGGCATGTAGGTTGCTTGTGACATTGCCTTCCCACTTATACATAAAATTTTGACCTGTGACCTTGACCTTAGCTATGTGACCTTCTTTTTTGTAACTTCTTAACCATTTGGTTTATATTTGGTATGTTTTGATTGGCTAATTTATGTCTAAGGGTTAAATGGAATTAAAAGTGATACTAATGTGACAGACTTGAATCATACATGATCCCCTAGATATATAGCACTGAATTCTTTCTTTGTGACTTTGTATCTGTTATTGGTCTGAAAATTTGCCTTTGCGCAACCTAGTCCAAGCCGACTTGCGGTGAACTACCCTGTCCAGCGACAGATCTTATATATAATAACCTTGTGAACACTCTAGAGACCACGGTGATGGTCCAATCATCATCAGACTTGCTCAGAATAAATGTCATGACAATGTCTCGATCAAGTTCCTTAGAATCCCCTTTGGTGCAGTGGTTAAGCTATTCGCCTTGTAAACCAGGGATTGCAGGATCGATCCTGGGCTTCTCCAGACTTTCAGATGAGTCTTTAAACAGAGGTCCCATATTCGTATGACCTTAGCTGTTGGTGGGACGTAAAACTAAAACGTACTCACTCGATCAAGTTAAAAAATGCTCTTATTTTGTTTGTGTTGCTGTGACTACTTAAAGTAGTGGGCTGTATATTTGCGCATGGCAATGAGGTGTACATGTAACCCCAAAAATAGTGCTTTTTGTCGTGCCTGCTATTAGCATGGCGTGAAATGTCAGTCCAATTTTCTGTACTTTCATCCGTTTGGTTGTTTGTCAGTTTCTCAAGGTGTCAACATTTGTTCACTAAAATGGTCGAGTTTATTTCTCAAGAACTATAAGAGATACATTAATGATCCTTGGCCCTAACTTATATCTATGGATGTCAATTTTAATGCAAGCATCCGTATTTTACCTTGACCTACATTTCATGGTTCACTGACTTTGTCAACATTTGCGACCACCCTGAGTTCACCAAAATGGTCAAGTTTATTTCTCAAAACCATAAGAGCTACATTAATGATCTTTGGTCCTTACTTGTATCTATGGATGTCAACTTCAATGCAAGCATCCATATTGACCTTGACCTACATTTCATGGTTCACTGACTCTGAAAGTTTGTGAACACCCTAGCGTTCACCCAAATGGTCAAGTTTATTTCTCGAGAATTATTAGAGCTTGATTAATGTTACATGGTACAAACTTGTATCTAGGGATGACACGTTCAGCGCAAGCATCTATATTTGACCTTGGCCTACATTTCATTGCTCAGTGACTTTGCGCTCTCACAGGCGTGACATAGCCATCGGCGGAATTCTTGTTATTAGCTCACCTGAATGAGCTTTTGTGACCCTGAGATGTCCTGCGTCACTGTCTGTGGTGCCTTGTGCATCCTCTGTCGTCTGTCCGTAAATTTTTTCCTGTTAACACTCTAGAGGCCATAGTTTTGGTCCAATCGTCATCAAACTTGCTCACAATGATCATCATGACACTGTCTCAGTTAGGTGTCATGATGACACTGTCTCAGTTAGGTTCGAATATGGGTCATGTCAGGTCAAAAAAACTGGTCAGTAGGTCAAATCATAGAAAAAAAACTTGTGAACACATTTGATCCCACAGTTTTGGTCCAATTTCATCAAATTTGCTCAGAATGATTAGTATGACAATATAGTTCGAATATGGGTCAAAATGTAGGTCAGTAGGTCAAATCATGGAAAAACCTTGTGAACACTCTAGATGTCACAGTTTTGGTCCAGTCATCATCAAACTTGCTCAGAAGGAGCATGATGGCAATGTCTAGGTCAAGTTCGAATATGGGTCATGTTGGGTCAAAAAGGAGGTCAAATCTTTGGAAAAACCTTGTTAACACTACAGAGGCCTGTGAGTAACCTCCCTTATTTCCATATCTTAATAAATAGAAGTAAAACAATAGTCCATTTTCATGCACACACACATACATGCACATAAATGCATGCACATGCATACACATGCATGAATGCATGCACATGCTTGCATTCATGCACAAATACATGCACACACATGCGTGTATGCATACACACATGCATGAATGAACATGCAAATATACATGCATACACATTGAAATAAAATTAAATTGAAATTAAATAAAAAGTACTTTGTGAATTCCCCAGACACCACAGTACCATCTTGTTTAACTGTCGGAATGTTCACCTGAACAAAAACTATTTGTAGGTCAAAAAGGAATATGGGTCATATATATGGTCAAAAAGTTAAGAATTCCACAAACTGGAAACTTTAAACTCTATATATCTGAATTATCACATCATCATATGCTTTTTTTGTTTCAGGTTATCCCTGAGCCAAGGAGACATTGTTAATTATTTTGAATTGAAGCTGAGACACCAGTGATGCTAGACCGCCCCTGCCCATTGGGGCTTGGAGAGATAGATTTGGCTGCAGGATGCTTCTACGTAGAGCTGATACCGACCGCATATGAGTACTGGTAACATGCTTAGAAGGTCTAAGCCTGCTCAGGAAAGTTGTTATGAGTAGGCTCGTCCATACTTACAAAACTTATTGGTTTCATTAAGGGGCAGGGATTGAGATGTCATTTCATCTCATTGTTGGGTAAAAGTCCCTCAAAATTGGAAGCAACATCTCCAAAATGTCCTAAATAGTGTTTACAGAGACATTAAGCCTCAAATCAAACAAAACAAACAGTGATGCTTGACTTTGCAATAGAATGTGACCCATTGCAGCATTTTGAGGATTAGATGCAAAACCTTTTAACTGCTAATGAATATAATTAACAGTCAATCCAGTCCTGCATACAATTCTCTGTGTGTCTAAGAAATAACTGGAATCATTGCACGAAGACAATTTTATTTCCAAAGTCTCAAACAATAAATGCTTTATACTGTACTGCAGTACATCTATCAGTTCAAATGTATGAAGCAAGAAACCACACTAATTATTGTGTGGAATAGCTGTTATGTACCTGGCAGCACTATTTGCATTAATCTGTTTGTGCGAAAATTCACTTCAGAGTTTCCAAATCATCAGCTTGTAGATTTGTTGAATTGAAGCTAGCTTATGTATACCCTAGTGCCAATACTTCAAATTATGATTTTCAAGTACACTACAGTGTATTTTTGGAACTGTTGGAAAATGTTGGAAAGTGTGCCCAGATTGATCATAAGGTTCCATCTGGGCCTTTTGAGCTGGGTCAGTATTGCATTCCTCAGTTTTCAAAAAGACTGGGTATAAACAGGTTAATGCTCAAATCGCAGTCGTCAACCAATGCACAGTACCAGGTGGGTATTAGTGTACATGTATAACCAAAGTGGCATGGGTAATGTTAAGGTGTAATAAGATTTTATCATATATGTTCTTGGCAAAATCTATAAGCTTGCAGGCATTTATTACTTTTAGAGGATTTGATAATTTAATGTTACAAAAAGTACTTGCCTTAAATATATTTTAGATTAGAAATACTTTCATTGCTTGTATTTTTAATCGAGTATTTCCAACCATTACCCATGTTATGGAAGGGTCTCTTTCGGTGGAACCGCCTTGCTGATTATACGGTCTTACTTTATTTCTGCATAAATTTTTTTTTTTATTTCAGAGTCATGAAAATCATTTATCATCAACTCCGAACTTTCATAATTAAAAAGACTAATGATTTTAAGTTGTGAAATATATTTTTGTCATAAATATGAATAATTTCTTCAATTTGAATTAGGAACAACCAAGATTTAATCAACATTAAAAGTGCACATTCCTATAAATTCCTTTGTTATTCAGCAGCTTTGAACTTGCTTTGGAGTTAACTGATATTATACTATTTTCCTCTTGGTGCCCTGAAAGGGCCTCCGTGACTGATGGATAAGAGCGTTGACTCTTAGTCATTAGGTCTCTCACCGTCGAGGGTTCGAGCCTTGCTCGGGTCACGTGTGAGACGCCAAGTTCTGCAACGGAAGTTCAGGTGGTTTTTCTCTGGGTACTCCGGTTTTCGCCCACCTATGATTAACGATCGGCTCGATATGAGTGAAATAATCTTGAAAGGGCCGTAAAATCCAAACCAAAAGAAATCTTGGTACCCTGTCCATCAGGGCCTGGAGAAATAAATTGGTTAGCATGGTGCTTTCATGCTGTGTGGAAACCGACTGAACATGAGAACTGGTAAACCGCATAGGTCTAACCCTGCTCAGGCAAAGGTTTTTGAGTAGGACTGTCCGTGCATATAAACCCTAACAGTTTGAGATGTCACTTCATCTCTGTATTTTGTAGAAAGTCACATAATTGGAAGCAACATCTTTGAAATGATCCTAACAGTGTTGAATGAGATATAGTAATAATGTTTACTCAGATGTAAAACCTCAACTCATAAAAAATATTTTCATCTATTGAGTACATTTATGTTTTATGTATACGCAGCAATACTGCCCAATGCAACTCAGTAAACATGGTCTTTCAGTAAAAAGCGTATTTGTGATCCTTACCAAACTTCACACACATTTGTGATCACAAGATTTTGATGAAGTTTGATAATGACATGAATCACTGCAGTTGATTGGGATGTATGGCATCAGTGCCCTGAGGAGACATATCTAGTTTTATAACAGTTAAAATTGACTTTCAAGATCATTTCTTCTGGCCTAATGTTGACCCATCCCCAGTGTACAGTTAATTGAATAGTTCATACTGGAAGCCAAAAGTTCAGTCAGTGATTTTAACATTTGATTTCCCATATCATATGCAACATTCTATAGTTAATGTAGCCCAGGGAAGTAAAAAGAAACCAATATTTTAAAGATGCTTAATGAACTCCTTCAGTCAGATCCCAAAAGCCAGAGCACAAAGCCTATCCCAAACATTTAAGTGGAAAGACAGACAAAAGCATCTTTACAAACAACAAATTACAGGCTACAAGGCCAAAAAACAGCACTTTCCCAAACAGGTAGTAACCTTGTTACCAATATACAATGTAATAATTTGGACACATGTCTTAAAATGAAAACCTATAAAACAGCGTACAGGCCTGCATGCCATAGTGGATAAGAGCGCAGACTCCTAATCATTCGGTATCTCAGCACTTTGGGTTCAAGCCTCGCTCGGGTCATATGTAAGTTCTGCAATCGAAGTTCAGGTGGTTTTTCTCCGAGTACTCTTGCCCCCACCTATCAGGGCTTGGAGAAAATGTTTGGGCTGCACAATGCTTCCACGCAGAACTGATCCCGACCACACATTAATACTGGTAATCTGCTGCGAGTTGGCCCGTCCATGCATACAAATGCTATTTGTTTTATTGGGCGGCAGGGACTGAGATGTCATTTCATCTCAATGTCAGGTAAAAGTCCCACAAAATTGGAAGCAATGGAGGTGTTAAACCTCAAAATAATGAATCAGTCTATTCTCCGAATACTCCAATTTTTGCCCACCTTTGATTAATGATTCACTCGATGTGAACAAGAAAATAACATTTAATTTGCATCAAAGTTAACTGTTTGAGGGATCTGAAAAACTGTATTATATTATACAGATGTTTGATTGTAATGTGTGTGTGTTTGATGGACAAATAAGAAAACATTGTTGATTGACTATCAATTATTCCAGGTGTTTATTGCTTAGCTTTTCTCCCTTGTGTCCTACATAATTGTTTGAAATAACTTGTATCTCAGTTATCACTGCTAAAGGTGTTACATAAAAGCAGTTATTTGCCCATAGCATGCACATCTTCAATAGACTAATGTTTTCAAATTCAACTTCCTAACCTTGCTAAGTATTAGTGAAAAAAGGGTTATTATTATAGTCCCACTTTGGAAAAGTGGGGGCTATATTGGATTTGCCTCGTCCTTCTGTGATTCTGTAATTCCGTAATTCTGTTATTTATAATAACTAAAAAAATGTTTGAGGTATTTTCACGAAACTCCACATAAATGTAAACCAAAATAGCACAATGCGCAGAGCACATGAACCATAACTCTGGATTACCTACTTTTTGAGTTATTGCCCTTTGAACGTAGAAAAAAATGCAATTTTAACCTTGTTTGCTCCATAAATCAAAAAGCCTTTCAGATATTTTCATGAAACTTAATATAAATGTAAAGTACAATGAGACAATGTGAAGAGTGCATAAATCTGAATTGCCTACTTTTGGAGTTATTGCCCTTTGAACATTGAAAAAAATGCAATTTTAACCATATTTGCTCCATAACTCAAAAAGCCTTTGAGTTCTTTTCATGAAAGTTAATACAAAAGTAAACTACAATGAGACAATATGCAGAGTGCATAAAATGTAACTCTGAATTGCCTACTTTTGAAGTTATTGCCCTTGGAACATTGAAAAATGCCAATTTTAACCTTGTCGGCATCATAATTAAAACCAGTATGAGATATTTTCATGAATCCTCCCACAAATGTGAAGCACTATGAGACAGTGTGCAGAGCGCATGAACCATAATTCTGGATTGCCTACTTTTAGAGTTATTTCCCTTTGAACATTGAAAAATACCAATTTTAACCATGTTCATTGCATAACTCAAAAACTGTTTGAGATATTTTCATGAAACCTCACACAAATGTTAAGTACCATGAGAGGATGTGCAGAGCACCATCACACAAATGTAAAGCACCATGAGAAGATGTGTAGAGCACAGGAACCATAACTCTTTTCTGATAGCGCAGTGTGGGGCTATTGTAAAATCATCTGACATTTCTAGTTAGTATTAACATTACTGATTAAACTTTTGGCTTTTTGTATACATGTACTTTCACATCAGATAAAATCTTTGAAAATATAACTGCAGCCTTTACTTTGAACATAATGTGGTGCCACTGAAGGGATTTATGAAGTAAACTGTTTGATAGAAATGGGTGCTCTCTTCTGAAAGCGTTTAAGGAGACCAATATGCTAATGACATGGTTGCAATGGGCAGTGCTGGTAAATAATTTTCCAAATCTAATATTTGTTTCTATTTTCTAGCTGAATAAAATACATATATTTTGCTATATCATCAAAGATATAAACATTGAAAAAGATAATTAATCTGTGTGTCATATTTGTTTAAATAACTGTGAAAAGTGAGACAGTGACTATAAAGAGAAAGTGACTCTTATATATATTAATATAGTGTTTAGAGGAGTTGAAAGTAGTCCATACTGCAGGAAATTCTTTTGGAGGAGAGTTGTTATATGCCGAACTGGTAGACCTCAGTGTGTTTACAACAGCATAACACGAGTAAGTTTTATAGAAAGAGTCAGTGCTTGAATATTAATACGTTCTCAAAAGTTGGATCTTTTGGGAGCAAAGATTGCTATAAATAAATGAAAATAGTAGACTGTTTTACTGAATCTGTTCATGACCAATACTGAAATGTGCACCCGCTCCCACCCATTGGGTCTTGGAGAAATAGGGCTGCTTGATGCTTTCACGCAGAGCTGATAGCGACCGCACATTAGTACTGGTAATCTGCTTAGAATGTCTATGCCTGCCCAGGAAAATGCTGCGAGTCGGCCCGTCCATGCATATAAACCTTTCTGGTTTTATCAGGCGGCAGGGATTGAGGTGTCATTTCATCTTAATGTCAGGTAAAAGTTACGAAATTGGAAGCAATGTCTCCAAAATGACCTAGATAGTATTGACAGCGACGTTAAACTCAAATGGAACAAACAAACTGAAATGTGCAACACCGGCCACTCCCTCAAGCATCGACTTAAGCAGATCTCTATTTTCCAAATCATTCTCAATGAGCTCAGTGATCCCAAAGGACCAGAAAATATAATCTGCACTAGTCTTATGATTATGAAGAGGGAGATTTTTTACAACCACCATACAGCACAACACCAGCAACAGTGAAGATATATAAGAACAGTAAAGTTACATCGTTTGAAAGCAAACAATGCTCAAATTGTTTTTATTTGGCCCCAACACTGGTCACCCTCTCTAGTATCGACTTGAGCAGAACTCTTATTATTAAAATCATTCTAAATTTACTTTATAATCCCAAAGGACCAGAAAATATTATCTGCACTATAATGATATATATGTAGGGGAGAACTTTTTTTTGGCTGCCACAGAGCATAACACCAGCTGCAGTGAAGATAAATAAGTTTTGAATAGTTGGATTCTCTGGAGGCAAAGAATACACCAAATAATCAATTCGTTTTTAATGAGTCTGATTATGACCAGTACTGAAATGTGCAACTACAGTCATGCCCTCTAGCATTGACTAAAGCAGAACTCTGTTTTCAAAATCATTCAAAACTAACTCAGTGATCCAGAAGCACAAGAACATATATATTATCTGCCCCATAATTTTGTACCACTCAGCACAAACATCAGCTTGAGTGAATATAAAATTAATAAAGTATGAAAAGTTGCATCCTTTGGAAGCAAAGAATACACCAAACAAATGTAAAAAGCTCACTTGGCTTGATTGAAAATGTTTATGACCAGTACTGAAATGTGCAACTCTAGCCATACCCTCTAGCATTGACTTAAGCAGAATTCTGTTTTCATGATCATTCTAAATAAACTCAATGATCCCAAAGGACTGCATAATGATGACAGTCTAAATGCTGTATGATAGGTCAAATTATAACAATGAAATCATAATTGTTTACATATTTGAAATGATTCAAGGTTACATAAAAAACAGAATAAGATAGACCAAAACAAAAATTCAAGTAGCTATGAAACTTCATTCTTGATAATGGTTACTTTTGCATATATGTATAATGGGTAAATTAGTGGTTCAGGTTAAAAGTAAACCTATTGTATCCTCATATTCTATCGAAAGTTATGTTCAACACTTGTTAGATTTGTCTCAATAAGACGATTCTAAAGAGTGGTCAAACATAAGATATGGCAAATAGATTACAAGGATTGCTAATCAAAGTTTAATTTATACATTTAAATACTATGTATATAAATAGCCTTCTACCACTTGCATACCGAAATGTCAACCCTAATTGATACCATTCCAATTGATCAATTTAGGTTTTGTGTTTGTTTTTCAGAGCATGCCAAAGCTAAAGAGACAGTCTGCTAGTCAGAGGAAGAGGGAGAGACGCTCTATGATGAGGCAGAGTCGAGACGGGTCTGGTGTGTGCGATGTTGATGCGAGGAACCAGAGAAGAGCTCCTGAAACGGGTCTTGATAAAACAGATGGGGGGATAACCCACCCTGTTCGCCCTTTGGGGTCATCTGTGCTTTATACAAAAACGGGTCCTGATAAAGCAGATGGGGGAGTAACCCACCCTGTTCGCCCCTCGGGGCCATCTGCGCTTGATGTTTTGCCTGATGGTTTTACTGATAGTTTTTCTGATGGTTTTACTGATGGCTTTTCTGATGGTTTTCTTGATGGTTTATCTGATAGATGTTTTGCTGTTGCTAAAAGTTGCCTTAATGGCTCTACTGATAGTTGCCGAGAAAGTGTAGAGAAGACAAGCCTCATAAACACAGCAATACCAGTAAGTGTTCGCAACACAAAAGAAGTTGTGCAGCTTGACTGTTTTAAAGACATCAGCCGACATTGCTCGGGTAGGTTTGAGTTTGGCTCATTCAGTCAGTCCGATATACGGTTTAGTAAAGAGTCAAAGGGAAGTCAGTGTACTGTGAATGGACTTTGCTCATTGATACACGCAGATTGTGACAATTTTATAACCTCAAGAGACATCGATGACATATTGATAGAAGGTGATGCCGTGTACATTGACACTGTGGTCTTGTTAAAGAAACAGGGATTATTCAAAAGTAGGCTGTTAAGCTTTGAAGAGTTACCAAATGTTGTTACTGCGATGAACAAGGCATTTGTTATCAACAAGTGTGAGGTTGTATCTGGGATGTGTACGCAACAGTTTGGAACAACTGTATTACCCACACTACACCAAGGTCTGCATACTGCTTTTCAGCAGTCACCTTATGTGTTGATAATGTTAGGTTCGATTTGCTCAGCTGTGTTCAGAAAATATGATAAGTACTTCTTTTTTGACTCTCATTCACATGGTAATGACGGTTTGTTTGATATTGATGGAAAAGCAGTTCTTGCATCCTTTCATTCAATAGATGACTTGGTATCCTACCTTTATGCCTTCTATAGCAGTTTGGAAATCGACCTTGCATCGCAGTTTGATATGTTACCTGTCATCGTGGCTGAATTACAGTCCTGTGATACTGCAGTGCATAATCGTGGAAGCCATGCTATTAGTATACCCATTACCAAGGTAATCCTTGATTGTGAGTCTGGTGGACAAATACACAATAGAAAGAAAGCTGAATGTGAATGGAAAACTGTGAGAAATGAGAAGAGTTCGACAAAGAGAACACAGACTAAAGCAAATGCAGAATATGCAGATAAAACAAAATTTGATGATATGTGGAAGGATTTTGGAAGAAGTACTTTGATTGGTCAGTATTTGAACAATCAGAAAACCAAAAGGAAATTGTACCAGAGGCTCTATATGCAAAACAAAAGAAAGTGCGAACAGTTCAAGTTAAAAGATAAGGATTATACATCGAAATCTATGAGAAAAGCTAGGAACTCCACAGAGTTCAAGCAGAAGGAAAAAGAGGAAAAACGGAAAGCTAGAAAGTCTGCAGAAAATGAAAGGAAAGAAAGAGAAAGCACACTGAAATCAAAGAGAAAAGCACGAGCCTCAGCTGAGTACAAGCAGAAAGAAAAAGTGGAAAAACAAAATACAAGAGAGTCTGCAGAAAGTGTAATTAAAGAAAGGGAAAGCACACTAAAATCAAAGAGAAAAGCACGAACCTCAGCTGAGTTCAAACAGAAAGAAAAAGAGAAAAAACAAAAAACAAGAGAGTCTGCAGAAAGTGTAATTAAAGAAAGGGAAATCACACTAAAATCAAAGAGAAAAGCACGAACCTCAGCTGAGTTCAAACAGAAAGAAAAAGAGAAAAAACAAAAAACAAGAGAGTCTCATCAAAGTGTAATTAAAGAAAGAGATAACACATTGAGATCAATGAGAATGGCAAGAAAATCTGCAGAATTTGTTGGAAAAGAAAAGGAAGCAAAGAGGAGAAAACGGTTGATGAAAGACTTTCAAGAATGGGAGGCAGCTCAGAAAAGGAGAGTGAGAGAAATTCCTTTTAATTTAGAAAGGGAAAGACTGGCTAAGAAATTGCGTAGAACTGACAAACAATTTAAAGATAGTGAAAGATCACGTGACTGCTCAAGGAAACGGGAGAAAAGAAAGGACCCAATTTATTATGAAAATGAAAGAGACAACATCAAACATCAAACATATGGGAAAATATTGAATCCTGCATAGCAGTGTTTCATGACAATATTTCAAAGGGACCAATATATGTATGCAGTTGCTGCCATCAAACATGGTTCAGGCAAAGTGTTTCTAAAGCTGATTCTCTGCCTTCTGAATCCCAAGCAAAATATTTGACTGGATTGGTGTCTGTTGGTAACCTACAATGGATATGCATGACATGCAGGAATAACATTCGGAATGACAAAGTACCAAAAATATCAGTTAAGAATGGCATGAGTTGGCCTGAAAAGCCAAATGAATTAGATTTATTTCCATTAGAAGAAAGGTTGATTTCATTGCGAATACCATTCATGCAAATCAGAGAACTGCCTCGTGGCCGACAACTGTCAGTGAAAGGAAATGTTGTAAATGTCCCCGTTGATATACAACCAACAGTTGATGCTTTACCGAGACCATTTGACGAAAATGTAACAGTTGCAGTGAAATTGAAAAAGAAAATGTCATTCAAGTCTTGTGCATTCACTGAAAATGTTAGACCACTGCGGGTCCTTGTTGCTCTTCATTGGTTGATGAAGCACAGCGACTTATATAGGAACACACATATTAAAATAGATGAGGACTGGATAAAAACTGTGACTGAAGACTGTTGTGATACAGTAAAAGAGTTCATGTCTATGGAACAAATTAATGATGCAGTTGATGACCAAAGTGTTATAATGGATAACTGTGTGAAGTCTAAAGATGATAAGAATATTCCTTCTGATGATGTTGACTCTGATTCTGAGGAAACTTCTCAAGAAGATGCTGGAAACATTGATACACTCCTAGATGATGCTAATCTTGAAAATCGATCAAACACTTTTACGTTTGCTCCCGGAGAAGGTCAACAACCATTAAGCATATACCAGGATAAAGAATCAGAATATTTGTGCTTTCCAACTATATTTTGTGGACAAAGACGAAAGGAAAATGAAGAAAGAATAAGACCTGTACATTATAGTGATATAGCCAAATGGGAATTACGGAGTCAAGATAGGCGAGCTGCAAACAGTGTCCCAAATATATTCTTCAAATTGAAAAAAATTCAAATGAAACAACTAAATGACAAAGTAAATCTTGTCGTCAGGCGATGCCAAACAGGGCCAAATATGTTGACAGCTGCACAAGCTAGAGATAGTACTTGCATGGACAGTGTTGTAAAAAAGGATGAAGGGTACTACATATTCAAACAAATTAGAAATTCTCCTGCATACCTTGAAACAAGGAAAAAAGATGTTTTTGCGATGATACGCCAGTTAGGATTACCAACATGGTTCATGTCTTTATCATCTGCTGATACTAGATGGACAGATCTGTTGAAAATGTTATCTACACTGAATAAGAATGTTAATTATACAGATAAAGACATTGCAAACCTGACATGGGAGCAGAAAATCAAGCTGATTCAAACAGACCCTGTTACATGCTCAAGATACTTTGATCACAGAGTTCAAGAATTCATCAAAATTTTCCTGAAAAGTTCACACAACCCACTAGGAAAAGTCACAGACTATTTTTATAGAGTTGAATTTCAACAAAGGGGATCTCCACATATACATATGCTAGTGTGGGTTGAAAAGGCTCCGAAAGTAAATGAGAATACAAACAAAGAAATTGTTGACTTTGTCGATAGGTTCTTACAATGTTCCCTTGATGATGATGACATTGGGCGACTTGCAGAAATACAAGTTCACAAGCATTCTAGAACATGCAGGAAAAAGAAAGACAAGATCTGTAGATTTGGTTATCCCCTTCCTCCACTTCCATGTACAATGGTATTAGATCCTATTGAAAGCAACAAAGACAAATACTACAAATTGTACCAAGAACTGCAGAAGAAAATGAATGATGAAAAAGAGGGCTACAATATGACTTACAATGAATTTTTGGAAAAGGTGGCCTGTATGTCTGAGGAAGAATATATTCTTTGTATTCGGAGTTCTTTAAATTCATCAAAAGTTTTTTTGAAACGAAGTCCAAAAGACATACGAGTTAACCTGTACAGCAAGAATGTTTTGAAAGCGTGGAGAGCAAACATTGACATACAATTTGTCCTTGATCCCTATGCTTGTGCAATGTATATTGTTTCATACATCAGTAAGTCTCAAAGAGGAATGAGCAATTTGCTGTATGCAGCGGCTAAAGAAGCAAGGAATGGAAACTTGGATATCAAAAAACAAGTAAGGCACATTGGAAATGTGTTTTCTAACAGTGTTGAAGTAAGTGCCCAAGAAGCAGTATACCTCATACTTCAAATGCCTCTTACAAACAGCACAAGAGATGTGGTTTTCATCAACTCATCCACCCCTGACAAGCGCATTCAATTACTGAAACCCAAAACAGTATTAGATGAATTACCAGCAGAATCTACAAATATAATGTCTGATAGCATGATAAAAAGATACTCAAAACGGCCAAAATTCTTGGAAAATTGGTGTCTAGCAGATTATGTTTCTCAGTTAGAAGTTGTCTTTCCAGATGAAAGTAAAATTGAAGTAACTGAAGAACTGAATGAGGATACTGTGGCTGATGCTGCTGATGACAAATTTGATAGCAGTTTCAAGGAAGTGACATTGAGAAATGGTATGAAAATAAAACGTCGAAAAACATACAAAGTAATACGCTATGTTCGTTTCAGCATGAAAACAGATGAAGAAAATCATTTCAGAGAGAAACTGCTACTTTTTCATCATTGGAGAAATGAAGAAACTGATTTAATTGGTGATTTTTTGACATATAAAAAACACTATGAATCTATGAAGCGGATCATTGACAGTAAATGCAAGGAGTATGAACATCATGTTGAAGAGATAGAACTAGCTAGAGATTTAGCAGAGGCAGAATTTGATGCATATGATGAGCTTGCACCTGGTACACAGCAAGTTGAAGGAGACACATTGGAAGAAGAACCAAAAGAGTCGGATTCGTTTGTGTACTTCAACCCTGACCGAGTATCTGAGCACAGAAATTATGATATTGGAATTGAAATTGGATGTGCAGTTTCCACACCACAAATAACAGCAAATGAGGCTATCTTACCTGATGAACAATATAGATTACTTCTTCAATCACTAAATAGCAAGCAGATGCAATTTTACAATCATGTTGTTCATTGGATTAAAATATACGATAAACCATTGTATGCATTCCTTTCTGGTGGAGCAGGGGTTGGAAAGAGTGTGGTAATAAGAGCTTGGTACCAGACCTTATATAGGTACTTGAATCTGAAAGAAGGTGAAAATACAGAGGATATCAGAATTCTCCTATGTGCATATACTGGCAAAGCTGCATTTAACATTGGAGGTTCAACAATCTCATCAGCTTTTAAACAAAAATTTAAACAATCTGACCAGACATTGACATGTGATAGTCTCAACACATTTAGATCAAAATACAAAGCTTTATCAGTTGTTATTATAGATGAGATCTCTATGGTAGGGAACAGAATGCTAAGTTTCATTGACCAAAGACTTCAGGAGTTAAAAGGTACAAGAGAACCCTTTGGAGGTGTCAGTATTATTGCTGTTGGTGACTTTTATCAGTTAAAACCTGTGAACTGTGATTGGGTATTTAATGATCTAACCAGAGATGCTTCGGCTTTGTCTAATAACCTTTGGAGAGATTATTTCACCATGTTTGAATTAACAGAGATAATGAGGCAAAAAGAGGACTTTGAATTTGCAGAAATCTTAAACAGATTGAGAAAAAATGCACTTACAGAAGAAGACAAAAAGAAATTGAACAATTGTAAGATAGATTCAAAAGATGACAAGTATCAAATAAGTGTGCCACACTTGTTTGCTGAAAACTTCTTCATGCACTCATTCAATGATTCAGCATTGAATAGAATTGGAGCAGAAAAGGTCATAATACCATGTAATGATACCGTTGTTTCTTCTAACCTTTCAAAGCAGAAACAAAAAGAAGCAATTGACAAATTGCCTACAGATCCCAATAAAACTGCAAATCTTCACTGTTCCTTGATTATTGTTGTTGGTATGATATATGATCTAACTGTCAATGCAAACACTGAAGATGGTTTAGCAAATGGAGCTACCTGTGTTGTGAAATATGTTGAATACAAACAGGTTGAGACGAAACGACCAAGTATCATTTGGGTCAAATTTGATGCTGCAAAAGCTGGAATGGAAACAAGGATGAAATTTAAGAACAGAGGGTTTTACCATAACCAAATAAGTGATGACTGGACACCAGTATTTGACACTGAAAGGACTTTCATCTATAACAAAAAAACTTTTCAGAGGATCCAATTTCCACTTCAACCATCTGCAGGCCGATCTGTTCACAGAGCTCAGGGCAGTACACTTGAAAAAGTTGTTGTAGATTTATCACAAAGAAGAGTACGGAAGATTCCGCATCTTCACTATGTTGCTTTGAGTCGTGTGACTTCCATGAAAAATCTTCAAATCTTAAATTTCAATGAGCAAGCTCTCACAGTTGATAATCAGGTTGAAATTGAAATGAAAAGGTTGCAAGATAATGCAGTTCTTAAACTTTGTTATGTACCGTTAGATAATGTTGATATGCAGACTCATTTTAAAGTGGCTTTCAACAACTGCAGATCACTGCATTTGCATATTGATGACATCAGACATGAGAGAAATCTATTGACAACACATGTTTTTGGTCTTGCAGAAAGTAGGTTGTACAGTGGGGATAAAAACTGTGACTACCATATAGAAGGCTATCATCTCTATCGAAATGACCAGTCTGTTAGCAACACAACCAACAGACCACCACATGGAATAGCTGTGTATGTAAAAGAAAATGTTACTGTGCAGAATGAACACACCTTTTCTAGTAAATTACTTGAATTTTCAGCTCTTGATATCAGGCATTTTGGAATAAATAGACAGGTTGTCAACCTATACAAATCACCTCACATGTCATTGCATGATTTTATCAAAGTCTTAGAAAAAGAACTTCTACCTCGGGTTGATTTCTCAAAATCATTGATCATAATTGGTGATTTTAACATCCATCCTTTAGAGCAGCACAAGTCATTTGTGCTGAAGTTGTGTGAGCAGTTTTCTTGTGAATTGCTTATGGATGAGCCTACAACTGATAACCATTCAATTCTTGATCTTGTGTTTACAAATGAACGAGGAAAATCAGGAACTATAGAAACCTATTGGTCTGACCATAAAATTGTGTTTTTCCACTCATAAATCTATGGTATACCCAGTATTTTGAAAGTATTCACCCTGCCTGGTTAAATACAATATTAACCTTATCACTGTGTGTTAACTGTACCATTAGGTACAGTATAAATCAATGTGTTATGAGCTACAGCTGTGAACATGCATCAGCATGTTTTCAGCTAGAGCTACAGCATGTCAAAAGACGCAGAAATACACTGCAAAATGGTGATAAGGTTCTTTATTGCTGGTGGTATTGCAAATGTTTGGGTGCCACCAATATTTTAACTCACCTGTCAGTTGGGCATGATGAGCTTTTGTGATCATGCTATGTCCAGTGCTGTTGTTTGTTTATCTTTTTGTACATAATTTGCGAATCATATATTCTGGTGAACACTAAAGGTCATATCTAATCATCATCAAACTTTTACAGAATGATCCATTACGAAAACACACCTTCATAATTTTGACCCCCATAAACCCCACTTTTATATAGTAAAACTGGGGTTTGCAGGGGTAATTTTTTCCTTATTCCTGCTCTGAGAAAGAACAAGAACCACCAACAATACAAACATTAAACTGGACAGACAAGGTCAATTAAAATGAACAATAAAAAGGTGTAAAGAATATTAATCATTTACAAAACAACCTATATTATCAGGGAAAGAATAAGAAATATTTACACAAAAACAGGACTGCCCCCGCCCATAGGGGCTTGAAGAAATATATGGGCTGCACGATGCTTCCACGCAGAGTTGATACCGACCGCACATTAGTACTGGTAATCTGCTTGGAAGGTCGAAGCTTGCCCAGGAAAACTGCTGTGAGTCGGCCCATCCATGCATATAAACCCTATTGGTTTTATTGGGCGACAGGGATTGAGATGTCGTTTCATCCAATGTCGGGTAAAAGTCCCATGAAATTGGAAACAACGTCTCCAAAATGACCTAAATAGTGTTGACGGGGACGTTAAACCTCAAATCAAACTGACAAACACAAAACAGGAAGGAACCAGAGCAAAAGCACCGACTTGGAACGGTCAGTAAATAATACTGGTGGGTTTAAGTATACTCTAATACCAACCCTCACCCTTACTTTTACTGTGGTTCAGACATGTATTTGTTCATGTACTTCAACACTAGTTTTCATAAAACTTGCTAAAATTATCTTGACAATATATTGGTCATGTTGGTTGAAAAAAGTATGCCAGTACGTGAAATCATACAAACACTCCGGATGACACAGATTTGGTCTTACCTTTATCAATGATCATCTTGACCATATCTCTGTCAAGTTTGAAAATGGGTCATGTCAGATCATAACTTGCATGTCATATCACACAAACAACTTTGTGGACATTCAAATATATTCTATAAAAAGGTTATCCTTTGGAAGTAAGGAATATACCACAGGAAAGAAAGATATGGAGTGGACATGTTTTCTGGGCCACACTAGCAAGTTTCGGCCATTGACCCACAAAAAGAAAGGAATCAGTAATCCCAAAGGACAAGAAAATATAAACTACATTATGGTGTAGGGCAGGGAGATGTTTTACGGCCTAATCAAAGTTTGGCTTAGTCTTCATCAAGCTTTCTCAGAATTATCATCTTTACGATATCTCTGTCCAGTTTCAATGTGGGTCATGTTGAGTCAATAGCTAGATCCCTAATCAAATCAATGGAAAAATCTTGTGATCTTTCAAGACATCACATTTTATAAGTAACTGTCAACAAACTGCTCAAAATATTTGGCTTGATAATTCCAGTTGGAGTTTGAAATTCGGTCACTAGGGGTTAAAAACTAGGTCAGCAGGCTACATCAAAGTGTTTGTTGATACTGTAGAGATCACAGTTTTGAAGCAATCAGCATTTATCTAAAGTGCAAAATGTTTGTCTTGATGACCGTGAAACCTGGTCACTTGGGGTAAGAAACTAGGTCATGAAGCCAAAAGAAATTAGAATCTTGTTAACACTCTAGAGATACATTTTTGAAGTGATCATAGTGAATATTGCTCAAAATGTTTGTCTTGTTGATTTCTTTGTCAATCTTTTCTGTTCAGATGTTTTCCTTTATGATTTGATGATATTTGATGTAATATTCTCCCTAAGTGCCATGATACTCAGATAAGTGATATAGGGCCATCATGATCCTCCAGCGTACTTTATTTAAAAAAGACACCTCCAAGTGCATTTCAGTTAATACTGAATCTGGAGACAATAATATGAAATGAATATGTTATTCTCTTTTTAACAAGTTCATAGATAGGAAAACTAGTTCATGTATGGATAGAAATAACTTGTACATTACATAACTTCTTTTTATACAGTACAAAGTAGAAGTAAAACAAAGATCAGGAATCGATACAATTAACTTACACCACCCATCAAATGCACCAAAGGGAAAGATACACAAACACGAATCGACCAGACAATAATGGAAACCTAACATAGGAAGGCCAAAAGGACAGTTACTTTCCCACAAAATGGTCATATGGCCATCCAAAATAAAAAGACATGTCAAACACACAATAAGTGACAAACAATAACATAAATAAACCGCCACAGAAGAACCGCCTTGGAAAGGTCAATGGAAAGGAATTCCATCGGGGATGGAAAGTATTCCATTGGGGGGCTTAAATTGATTTTACGTGGCCACAATCCTCGCCCTTCTGTAGCGGTAGACATTAATTTTGTTTAGTCCGCACGAAGGCTACCTGTATTAAGACCATCTTTGGGACTGACCAGAAGTGATCTTATCAGTTTTGTATACTTAATAACAGATATTAAAAATTTAAGGCAAAGCCAATAACGGGCTGGCAGATGGAATTCTTAACAGCGGTCTTTATACAAACGCACGTCTCGATATCAACAGGTTGAGTTAGGAAGCCCTCATGCGGACTAAACAAAATTATTGTCTATACCGCCACAGAAGTAAAGGCGTGGATTGTGGCCACGTAAAATTGATTTTAAGCCTCCAGTGGAATTCTTTCTACTGACCGTTCCAAGCAGGTACTTCTGTGGCGGTTGATTTATGTTTGTTTGTTACTTAGTGTTTGTATCACTTGTGTCTTTTTATTTTGGATGGCCATTAGACCATTTTGTGGGACAGTAACTGTCCTTTCGGCCTTCCTCTGTTTAGGTTTCCATTATGGTCTGGTCGATTTGTGTTTGTGTTTCTTTCCCTTTGGTGGATGGTGTAAGTTAATTGTATCGATTCCTGATCTTTGTTTTACTTCTACTTTACTTGATAGTAGAATTTTACTGTATGTTAGATTTTATGCTACTTAACATGCCTTTTTGGCAAATGGCGTTACATAGATTCTGCAGTATGTGTGTATTAGTTTCAGTACATGTCACAAACTTAAGATTATTTGATCTCTATAGCAGACACTTTGCTACATATCTAAGAAAAACTTGTGAAGTCGAAAGTTGCCCTTGAAACTTCAATCTGTTATCTTATACATATCTACTGCATACGTTTTCAAAATTAGATAATTTGACATAAGAAATATTTCTGTTTGCAAATGATCTGTGAGGATATAGATCACCAATAGTGTTGGTAGATATTGTTAGTTTGTTTTGAGGTTTAATGTCCCCGCCAACACTATTTAGATCATTTTTGGGATGCTGGTTTCGATTTGGTGAAACTGTTACCTGCTATTGAGATGAAAATGACTTTTCAAACCCATTCCGCCCAAAGAAAGCACTTGATTTAAGGAACAGCCTTACATCATTTTTCAAATGGATTGAGACAAATTTTAATATGAATATATATTCCATGACAAGACTTGGATCCATAAAACACCTCATCCATACAGAGTAGGCGATGACCAGCATTCCATTATGTACACAAAGGCCCAATCCTTTGCTGACTAGACAATTTATAGAACATTACAGCTACTAGGTGTTTTTGTATACAATTTAATAGACAGCATTATTTTTGATTAAATAAAATTATTAGTATTTTTACAACTGTAAGCAAATATGTTTCATTGCCCTACTGTTAAAGAAATACATGTATTTATTAAAATGCATGTTTTATGATATCTGGCAAGTGAATTATACTATGTAAAGCACAAAATGAATGCAAAACTTTGTAAGTATTGGTCACTAACTATTACAAATTTGTTGTTAGATTTGATATGCTTGTGAACAATAAGGCATACTTTAGAGTATTTCTATATGTAAATTTCATTATACATGTAATGTTAAAAGTTAATGTTAATGTTTAATTATGTAACCTCTGTGGCAAAAAAGAAACATACTACAAAATTTGGATTTGACATGTTATGACGACATCAATTTGTATGACGAGAATGAATGTCTGGATTTGAAGAAGTCGTGTGTTCAGGACATAATATCTTTGAAGATACCATTCCAAGGACATTCACCTACAAAACAGTTCGTATCAATCAGGTAATTATTTCATGATTTTTCTCAGATTTGGCGTCGTCCGTCGTGTGGTTGCACACCACACGGGGGTTAACTTGTGGGTTAACTTTTTCTTGTGAACACTCTAGAGGTGTTTGTTCCAGTCTTGGCCAAGTTTGAATATGGCTCATGTTGAATTAAGAAAGAAATCACCTGGTTAAAATCCTTAATATGTTACCTTTACAGTGTGCATCAGGTGAGCGATCCAGGGCCATCATGGCCCTCTTGTTTATTACAAAAATATTTGAAGATTTGATCTGCTGGTTTTGCCTAGCACTTTAAGGGTTAAGTTTGCTTAAACATGTACAAAACATGTATGGATGCTTTGTCAGCCTTTCACTTTAGCAGATATAAAAGCTGGAACATCTTTTTCTTGACATTACAAATCTGGTTCATATCTACCCCATGAATTTTGAGTCTTTAAACCAAGGACGTAAAACTGAACCCCACATGAGGGGTATGAATTTGTGTACAGTTACAATATTTAAATGAACTTCTCTTAACTTGGAATTCAGTATTATTTGGGCCTCTTAACTTGGAATTCAGTATTACTGGGACTTCATAACTTGGAATTCAGTATTACTTGGGCCTCATACCTTGGAGTTCAGTATTATTTGGGCCTCATACCTTGGAATTCAGTATTATTTGGGCCTCATACCTTGGAATTCAGTATTATATGGGCTTCATATCTTGGAATCCAGTATTGGTTGGGCCTCATAACTTGGAATTCAGTATTATATGGGCCTTATAACTTGGAATTAGTATTATTTGGGCTTCATATCTTGGGATTCAGTATTATTTGGGCCTCATAACTTGGATTTCAGTATTATTTGGGCCT